>BMAV01000564.1:261422-571117 GCA_019973955.1 Trichonephila inaurata madagascariensis | reverse complement strand
AGGATAAACAATTAACGCCCCCATTTTTTTAATTTATAGTTTGTGATTGCTTTCTTTAAGGAACTTCAATAACATATTAAAGGTAAAATTAGTTGTATCCCTCCTTCAGTAGCGCACACGAAAATTTTTCAAGGGGAGGATCCAGGGTCGAAAGTCCATGATTTTAGTATTGTGCTCCAATACGCCGCCCAACATATTATTTTGATTTTGTCGATTTTTAGGAACAAAAACAATACAAATTTAATTATTGAATAAATAATTAGCATTAATAATTAAGATTAATTATTAATAACAAATACATAATTGAATTTTACGTACTATATACATAGGATTTAATCAAACGAAAATAAAATCAAGGGCTAGGGGGGTGTCCGGACCCTAGAACACCCCCTCTTGGGTGGCCACTGCCCTCCCTTATTTCTATTTTAAACTCGTCATTGTTTTTATTTTAGAGCTGCATTACTTTCTTGCGATTTCTTCTATAAGCAATTAACGTTTTAAAATTAATCTGGCTGGGTGGTGTGGTTGGTTTGTCACTGGCCTTTTGCACCCAAGGTTGCAGGTTCGACCCAGGTGCAAGTCGGTGGATTTTCATGATGCAGAGAAAATTGACAGCGGCCATGCCATATGAATATACGCGGTATGTAAAAGATCTCTAGAGTGTGTGTGTCTGTTTGGCTTGGATGCTCTCGGCAAAATTAAATCCTGGTAGAGGTTCGCATCGTCGGAGCTCAGGTGCCTCCCTCTAGGGAGGAAACTGGGCGTCAAAATTATCTGTGGCGATTGGTATCCGCCTATAGAGTGCTGCACTAAAAAGTGATACCAGCTTCCGGGGGATGTACTAGGTCTGCAATGTGTTTAATGACCATTTCGCAGCCCATTAGATTATAAAATTTTTTTTAAAAAAAACATTTTTAAATTCTTGAATTTTCGTAAGCAAAATGTATTTATATTTCATTTACATATCTCAATTTCCAGTTTTTTACTTTAGTCTTCCATGAAAATTTTAAAACATGAAAACCTATATTTAGTGACAAATTATTGGGTAAGAAAAGAATGGTAAAATTAAATGAAAACAAAATGATATTTTGAAAATACAATTAAATAACAGAGAGGGACAAAATCAAAAAGAAAAAAAAATTCACATGTACAAATTAGTACAGAATTATTTTGTTAAACTTTTTACAGGGGAAAAAACTGAGAAGAAAAATTGAGATTTTGAAATTTGTCATTATTTAGTACAGTTTGGTTTCAACATCCAAATACTGCACTCGGGTATGGATTCCCCGGGAAATACCTGTGATTCGTTGTAAAAATAATAATTTTCTTTGTATAATTTATATCAAACCAGATCTAAAAGATAACAGTAAAATTTGAAAGTACAAGAGCAAGACTGTTATGAGTTATATGATTCAACAGTAACCAATGTTTTTGTTTGTTACATATTCAAGCAATCTTTTAGATGTCTGTGTTTTTTTTTAAATTTTTTGGGGAGATATATAAAATCTTCTTAAATAGTTGTTGAAACTATCAAATTTGCAATTGCCGCGCTCGTTTTAAATTTTATATCAGCAAGATTAAATCCCATCTTAGTTATAATTTCAATTAAATATTGCTGCAAAGGGTAAAAAGGGGTATTGTTAAAATATCTACAATTAATTGCGGTTCTAAAACACAGGATCAAAAAACTAAAAAAATTTTTTATTTATATTTTGCTGTTCCCTTTATTTAAAGAATATGAAGGGGGGGGAGAAAACGAAGCATGTCATAGCATGTTTTATGGCCAGTATAAAAATGCAACAAAAAATTGATTTAAAATAGGGGTGAAAAGAAATTGTGGTCAGCGGTCCACATGCGGCCACCAAAGAGTTTTTTTCTGACCAGCCAAGATAGTCAGAAAACAAAATAGGCAGAAATTGTTCTCTATATTTGGGTCAACATATGTTTGTGCAAAGTTTTTCTTAAGTGAAGATAGGGCTGCGGTAGCCCAGAGGTCAAGGTATCGGATCATGGCAGGCATGTCATGAGTTCGAGCCCAGTACCACTAAAGACCCGCCGCGTAGAGCAATGCAAGTTAAATCTGTCCAGAGCTGAAACGTACTCCCGTTGGTATGGTGTAGTAGTTAGGAGAGGGAGGTGCCAGCTCAGGTGTCGTCCACGTCACTTGACCATGGTTCAAAATTACGTGGTCCGTCGCCAAAAGCCCTCGTGTTGCTAAACAGTGCGACTTTAATATTCACTCACTCACTTACGTGAAGATCCACAAGAGTAATTAGAGATGAGAATTTCCACAAACAGTCTCACTTCTGATTTCTAACGAATTGTAGAAAAGTGTGATAGAATACATTGGAAGAAAGGTTAGAACTCAGTACCTTCTGTTCCGTAAATGAGTATCTCAGCCACTATAGCAAAATGATCGTCGTAGTATGGAGGCTATTCCTGGTTTATATAGGTACCCCACCACACACTCCCCTGCCAGTGATTCGGAAATAGACGAACGAAGGATATCATAGTTATGGCGAGCGTGTATGTTGTTGCATCATTTTGAGTGCGATGGCTTGTGAGTTGCGTCATTCGTGTGTGACGGCTTGTGGGTTATGTCATTCGTGTGAGACGGCTTTGTTGGTTGCGTCGTGTCTGACGGCTTGGTTGCATTTGTGGTGGATAGATGGCGTCGCGACTGCTGCGTGAAGGTTGCGCTTCTGTTTGTCGGCCTGGGTCACCAATGAAAGAGAATTAGAACTCAGTACCTTCTGTTCCGTAAACGAGTATCTTAGCCTCCATGCCAAAATGATAATTGTAGTATGGAGGCTATTACTGGTTTTTCGATACCACTGCCACATATTTATCTCATTAAACTGATTTTAAAACTAAATGTGCTTGCAGTTATTGTTATGAAATGAGGTCAATAAATAAATGGAATGAAAGTGCCACTGATATTTAACTTATATGTATCTATTTTTATGGTACAATTTACATACCATTCCTGAGATGCAAAAAAATGCAATCACATTTAAAAAGGTGCTACCCTCCTGTATCTTCATCCATAATGTGGCCTGCGAGCTAAAACAATTGCCCACACATGATTTATCAGAAAGTTTATGGAAGGAACATATGAAAACAATTCGTGTTGTCTAACTTATTAAAACTAAAACGTGAAAACCTTTTCTTTTTCTCGAGATTTTTTAGCAGAATTTTAACATACCGAGTTTGTGTTTCACCAGTCCTGTTCTGAATTTCCTCAGCAAAGTATAAGCATTGCTTAAGTAAATAAATAAAAATAATTAAAATAAATTATTTTAAAAATAATGTTACCAATTTTTCTTTACAAACAATATTTCACATTCTGAAAGAAAAAAAATTTTGGAAAAAATGTTTAATAGTTTAATTATGTACTGAAATATTTTCAAGGTTCCTGATTTACATGACACTATGATAGATTTTTCTAGTTCTTAGAGAATATTTTTTTTTCCTTATATCCAGGGGATGAAATTTATTTAAACTTTAAGGTGTAAGCTCAGCAAAGTTTAATTGGGAAACGTCATCAAGATTGTACTCCAAACATGGGCCCGTAGATGTCCCTACATGTCACGCGCTGAATTGGCAACCATGTGCTTCTCTCGTTTCAAATAATATCACCCTTAGGTAATACGTACCGTAAAATTCGGCGTATAATGCGCACCACCGCATAACGCTCACCTATTCTTCAAAGAGCAAATTTTAAATTTTTGGTATATTCGGCTCATAACGCGCCCCCCCCCCATTTTTTTTTTACAAAGAAACCTTAAAAGAATGTGTGCAATGTTCTTATGTTTTAAAGTCATTTATTCGAGGTGTTACTCCAAACTTGCTGGAAAAAAAATAGTATTTTTCAAGAACTACAATCCCTTAAGGAATGTCATTTCTTTTAAATAAACAGTATTTCGATCTATGTAGAAGTCTAATTTTTCTGATGATCATTTTTTTAATTTTTTTTTAACGCTCTCATTTTCATACCCGGCGTATAACGCGCACCCGCAAACTTCGATCTCATTTTTTGTGAAAAAAGTGCGCGCTATACGCCGGAATTTATGGTAAGTACCAATAATTTCTCAAGTCCTAAGTTAAAGAAAAATCATATTTCACGAAATTTTATTGTTAATTAGCAGCTATAGCATTAATATTTACTACCTTAAGTCAGATTAGGAACATTCAAGCATATTTTATTTGAAAACGAAATGTATCTGAGAATTTTTCCTTTTTGTGTGTATTTAATATAAATTGAAATATGTTCTTTCTTACAACTTTACTTTGGAATATTCGCATCCTTATGTATTAAACTGCTATAGTGCAGTGAAATACGTTTAACACGAAAACGCTTAAGATAAAATGTCGGTAAACACAAAATAATACAACTGTCCCGACAAACTACTATGCATTTTCATGCATTTTTTTCTTTTAACACGAAACGAAAACCGCTTAACACGAACAGATTTCCCTTATGGGAATGAACAAAATACGGAAAACACCAGCCGTGCAGGCGAGATTTAAGAATATGATGTGAAATGATAAAGAGGTGGATTGACGTGTTTCGTAGAAAGAAGACTAATCTAACTTTGAAATACCCTCGGAATGGCCTATGACAATTTTGTCTATGTAGGCTACTTTCATCCTCCATCCCTACAAACGCCACACAAAAGCATCTCATCCCTTGTCATTGGAATTCAGTGGCGAATACATCGCAGTGTGTGAGTAAAAATGAATGAGTTTGATTCACGTTTCTCTCCCCCCCTCCCGTCCCCATTTTAGAATTTTTTACTAGCAAACTGGCAAAGACCTCAGGTGGAAAGTAAACTGCTCTATCACTTAACATGAAGATAGAGATGTTGATCAAAAACAAAAGGTGAAAACGGAAATATGTGAAGATTCTGGTATTGCTAACTCTTAAATCATCAACAATTCAAGCTATATACATATCTATATAAATAAAATGTACTCTAAAAATTTTGTCAAATACATGCTTCCTTTTTTTTTTTTAACAATATCTTTTATGACGAAATTCCTTTAACACGAAAAAATATTTCAGTCCCCCTCAGTTTCGAGTTTACTGTATATAAAATTTAGCGTAAGATGACTGTGATAACTTAAATATGTACTTCAGTTTCTTCTTGGAATAAAGATTTGTAAGATTTTTTTTATTTAAAATATTATGAGTTATTTTTTAAACCAATACAATAGAATACAATAAAAATTTTCGAGGTATAATAACATTTATAAAAGAGGATTTTGTAAGCATTTCTACGTTTTTAGTCTTGTTTTTCACAGGCAAGTTTTGAAATTTTTCATTATCTGTTGCCCAAGACTTGATTAAAGGTTTAAAAAATACGATTGAATGTCACGTTCAGAGAGTAAAGATGTGGCAATCAGAGATGCATCAGTGCTTCTGTTTTGTTCTGTTCGGATTTATTCTAAAAAAATATGACAACGAAGAACTTTCAATGTAAATAAAAATGTGTACAATATTTCTAGTTTTTAAGGTAGAATTGATTAATTATACTTGCTTTCTGATAGATGATCTGAAATCTCGATGAATTATTAATTCTTCCGAGTCTGTTTTTAAAGAGAGTTGGAATTTTAAAGATTTCTGTTTTAAGGTGAGTTGCATACATTTTGAATATTTAAGTAAAACGTGTTGAATTTGAATTTATTCTCAATTTAAACATATTGGTTTCAAATGTATTATACCTAAAACAAATTTCATAAAGATAAATGGGTGAATAAGTTTCAAAATGGTTGACAAATAGAATTTTTAAAAATAAATACTGAATAAGATATCACTTTATATTCTGTATTTGTAAGAATGCGTTAAATGAAAAACTAAAAATAAATAAATAAAATTGAAGAATCTGAATGCAGCGAAATGAATTAAAATAGTTCTTCAATGCATCTATGGTAGAAAACGAAATTTTAGAATAAAAAACTGGAAAAAAAAACTAATGTTCAAAAATTATAATTTTTATTTTATGATTTAATATTCTTAAGAAGTTTGTAAGTTCATTAGAATAAATTTACTTTAGTTTTTAAAGCGAATATTATGAAGTGGCTTAAGGTGTGAGATAGTTTATTTATATTCGGGACAGTGAAAAAAATAATAATAATGAGGAGAAAGTAAATATAGGGTTAAGCGAAGGAAAAAAATATTCAAGTAAAAAAGATTAGCTTAATTGTACGGAAATGCATATGTACCACCGATTTTGAGAAACTTGAATTTGTCTTTATATAAATGAGAAATCTGCATGATCTGCAAGGCCATTTGTTACAATACGTTTGTTAACTACGCTAATGACCACCTGAACATTTGGAGAATGCTATAATTGCGCATATATGCCTAGAATATGAAACTATCGTCCACTATTCTCTTTCTAATTTAATCCTAATTGAGAACTTGTGAAGAAAAAACAATTAGGCAAGATAATTTTGAACTTTCATTAAAAGCTTTCTAAAAATATTTAAAAATTTACATTCAGAAACATAAAATTTTGTGTATTTAAAAGTGAATTGAAGCGCACGTAAGTATTTTTCTCTTTAGAACAGTGATGGCGAGCCTATGACCCGTGGGTCAGTGTCTGACCACACAAGCTTTTTAACTGACCCACGATTGATAGGTAACTACTCGTTTGCTTACGCAAGTTTATTTAAATTTTCTAATTTGTGTGGACTATATTTATATTCCATTTAAATTTTTTCAAGCCCATTGACACAAAATCAATTTAAATGCTGTCTATTACCTTCAGTGTGATCATTACAGTTCCAAACACTATTCCTGAGTGGACCCCGAATCTAAATTCTTTGGAATCCCCTTTTGGTGGGCTCTCAATATTTTACGATCTCTTCTTACACATTTTAGGACCCCTGAAGTTTGAGGGCCCCGTATCATTGATACGGCGGTAGCTACACCCTTGGTTCCAAAGCTACGCAAACGACAGCAAATGTATATGAAAGTATGTAGTATTTGAAAAAAAGCAAAAGTGTTTACAAAATATCAAATAAAGTGTATAAGTCTGCTCACATTTTGTTAGTTGAAAAACAATCGAAAACCAAAGCAAAAAACCATATTTAAAGTACTTTCGTCGGATAAAATGCACTTTAATCAGTTATGTTTGTAGAAAGAGACTTCCTTAGCGCTCTTTTTTATCCATTATAAGCCAATTGAATTTAAAGATGTTTAGTTTTAAAAATACTCTGTTAAAAATTTTTAAACCTAACTCTGTTGCAAATGGGCATTAGTGACCCACGCGCTAGTATTTTAAAAAAAATATGAACAAAATTCGACCCACGTCTCAAAAAGGTTCGCTATCCCTGCTTTAGAACTTATAACAGCTAAGATTATTTTCTAATGAACTTTTTTGAATTGGTTTCCTAATTACTGCGGCATAAGCCAACACTTTCTAGTCATTTCATTAGTTGACCTTGTAACTTTATTTTCTGCATTTTATTATTATTATTATTATTATTATTTCTAGTAACTTTATTGAATCAGCATTTTAATTAGCAAAAATTTTGTTGAATGGGAAAAAATAAAGACTTTGGAAAATAAAGCTGTTTTTCCTGTGTTTCAAGTCAATGCAATTAATTCTCTATAATAATATTCTAACCAAACCAGATATTACCTTTAAAAAGATGTTTTAATCTTAAAATAACACAATGAAGCCGCACCATATGCCCCAAACAGCCATTATAATATGATCACCCCTCACCTAGAGTAGTAAATTGGCCTGTGTTGGAGACAAAATCCTGACGCAAGCTCGTTTGTTGCTGGAGTATGTGCGCTGTCTTTTCCTGCGTAGAGTATCTAGCGGCGTAATAGAAAAAGCAGTTGATTTATCAGATTTCGATAAAAGCCAGATTATTGCGACTCTGTGATACCCCACGGCCCCGGGGGTAGCATCTCCTCATCCCCGCGACCTAGATTTATAAAAATAAATGATTGATCACCCAAATTCTTCATAATAAATCTAATTTATTATTGTCTAAATATATATTGATCAAAGCAACATAAGACTTACTAGAGGGATATGATCATGAGTGATACTACGTAATTATCAATTCTAAGTAAATAGCACCCGAAATCCTATATATATAATCACTATCTTTAACCTCAGAATCTTTATTTACTGTAAGCTAAAGTCCGTTCTATAACTACTCTTCCATAATTAATCTCTTACCAATATCTCACAGCGATCAGCTCCTCGGCTTTCTGTCTCTTCTTGTATTCTATTCTTTTATTCTTCTTCCATTCTATTACTATCCGACTTCTATTCTACTATCCGGTTTCTATCCAACTCTTATCCGACTTCTATCTTACCAACTCACGAATGCTAAAGCTCCAATATAGATCTATTAACTAATCTGCATATCGCGGTTTCTTCTTGAGAGGGTTGGATTGAAATAATGCCATTCTGGCCCTAAAGATTCCCCAAGAGGATTAGTGAGAAGGCGCGATAAAGTCCCGTCACAAATCAGCACCTACGAATATCGATTTCAGAGACGACGTATTCTGTGGGCTGCTTAATAGCAACTATTCTAAGTACTTGTCGAAAGTGGGGTATGGATGATGAAATGACAAGTCATCAGCCATAGATTTGTTGGACTCGGTACATTGATTCCAAAGTAGAGTGGTGATACTTTTGAGCGTAGGCCGATGCAACCAGGCCCCAATGTACCGGCGCTGACGACACATCATCGCCAAAAACGCCAGTAATAGATCACGGAATATCGAAATTGAGCCATAGAAGAACAGAAGAAAGTTTTCTGGTCCGAAGAATGAGGGCTTTTGGTCAACCATTGACAATTGAGTAGTGCGTTGATTTTCAATGGAAATCTTGACACACGGGAGTCCAGTTTGCTCGATACAAGGTGGCGGCGGTGGTTTTACGATATGTGGATTATGTTTTCATGAAAGACAGGAGGACCCATTATCTCTACAGAACAGTTTCTGACGTCTGTACTCTAAGTGAAAATCATTGTAGACCAGGTGTATCTCTTCATAACACAGAGTTCCCGGCGGGTGATGGAGTTTACCAACAACGTTTCTTAAGAGCTGAATCGTCAGGGAGTGAGTTCGAGGAATATTCTGGGAAATTTCAAGTCATGCCTTGATCTCCAAATTCTTATATGAATCAATCAAACATGGGGTTTCCACCTAAAAGCTGATTCGTGTTGCCACGCTTCTGCTTCTTGTAATGACTTCAAACAGCTCTGGTTAAACTATTTATGACGCAGTATGAAAATCATCAAAAAATATTCTATTGCAATTTAATTGCAAAATGGGTCCGCAGTTTTAGTCTCTTTCGCTTTAGAGAAATGTTCTATTCATAGAATATACCAAAGGGTACACAGTTCGCTTTCGGTAATTCCACACCGAGATTTGAGTGAACTCGCTGGCTCTATCCCACCATGTGGTTGCTGATTCGAATCTCCTTGGTTCGAAGTCCACCTTAATTCGCGGAGTCCCAGGTATCACTGACTCTGAAGTCTATCGCGAACGAGAGGCCTCTTGGGCTCTCTCTAGTCAAAATCTGTCTTTGGTACTCCCTCGCTCTCCCTTTTTAAAACTCTCGTTTCTCACAGTCACTCCCCGCCTATCCCTTTGATCTCTTGTCCGTCGGCCGCTTATAGTGGGAGTCTGTCTGGGCGCATAGTGAGAGTCCTGTCCTGCAGACGCACTGTCATCCCAGATCCGTGAGATCCCGAAAGCACATTGTACCGGTGTCTCTTTTAACCTCTTGGACTCCCGTGGGAAAAATGGTCAGAATTTTTGGCCACCCATTTGTGAAACCTTTTTCCCAGTAATTAGGAAATGAACGGAATTTTCCCACGTTTATTGGCGTCCTCTCTTAGCAATTAGGGGAAAGAGACTGGGTACATCACACTCTCAATGTGCTGGAATTACACTCCCGGTTGAGGAGTCCCCGATAACCTATGGAGTCAATGACTTGTCTGGTGTACACTGCTGGCCACCGTAAATGCAACACCCTGAAGGAAGCATGCAAATAACATGAAATTTACAACATGCATTAGAGGAGGTAAGATATGCAAATGATATGAGTTTCAGCGCAGACACACATCACGCGCGCCTGTGGCGCCACCTCAAAGCGCTATTTAAGGCTTGAGATTTCAACGATTTCAAGTTCGGAAATAGTGCTTTTCTCGTGGTTTTTTCAAAAACCTCGTAGAAAACAGCGATCAGCTTTTGATCAAGTATCCGAGTTCGACAGAGGAAGGATAGTGGCCTAAGGAAATTGTGGATTATCTTTCGGTGAAATCGGTAGTCGTGTTGGACGAAACCAAACAACTGTAATGACCGTTGGATGCAGGAGGGTACGACGGACCGACGTGGTCGATCGCATCCACCTCAGTGCACCACTTCACGTGAGGACAGGCAAATTGTGCGCATGGCTGATGGATCGCTCAGTCACATCACGAACCATAGTACAGCACATTGAGTCTGTAACGCATCATTCAGTGTCTGCGTGTACCATTCGACGCCGTTTATAGCAGAGTGGTCTGTCCGCAAGACGTCCATTGCTTGGTCTACACTTGACTCAGAACCACAGACGTCTCCACCACCAATGATGCGATGAAAGAAGGATGTGGGCAACAGAATGAAATGAAGTTATCTTTACTGACTAGTCACGCATCTGTCTACAACACCACGATGGTCGGATTCGACTCTGGAGACACCATGGAGAGAGGATGCTGAACAGCTGCGTTATACACCGCCACACTGGTCCTGCACCTGGTATTATGGTATGGGGCGGTATTGGATATCACTCTCGCACTCATCTAGTGCCCATCTAGTACCAGTTGTCCTTCCTTACCTTCAGGTCTTGGCCACAGCCATATTTCAACAGGATAATGCATGACCACACGTGGCACGCATTGTCCAAAGGTTCTTCGTCAATCACCAGATTGAATTGCTTCCCTGGCTGGCTCGCTTTCCGGATCTTTCACCAATAGAAAACATGTGGTCCATGGTTGCTCAACGATTTACCCAGATTACACCCCCAGCTGCCACACCAGATCAACTTTGGCAACGTGTGGAAGCTGCTTGGTCTGCTGTACCCTAAGAACACATTCAAAGTCTCTTTGAATCAATGGCAGCAGTGATCTCCAACAATGGCGGCAACTCTGGCTACTGATTCTGGCAAGTACGAAAGGTGGGCTCTACCTTACATTAAACAGGTAATCATAATATAATAGCTCTTAATAATAGTTCCTTGTGCATTGTAATACGAAAATTATTTTTTTTTAAAGAAAAATCAAGTCTTGTTTATGTACTACATGACATAGTAATATTAATATTACTGCCCAAGTTGCACGAAAAGTGTTTAAAATAATATATTTTTTTCTCAAACATTTTAGTAATAAGGTACAGAAAGCTATAACGATTCATTATATTATTCATTCTTCTTTTTGCTATAATCTATACCATTCTTTACCATAGGGCAATTAATTACCAACATGACCAGTATAATGGACTTTGTTGCTATACTAACGCTAAGTGCTATCTTAATTGTGACTGCAAATCCAGAAGAAAAAGATGAGGAAATATTCAAGATCTTGTAATCGCTAACAATGACTTTGCTTTTAACCTCCTCAGAAAAATCAATGACTCCCGAAATGCCTTCGTTTCGCCCTCCAGTATCTCTCAAGTTTTTGGAATGCTGCTCTACGGCGCACGAGGAGACACGGCAAAAGTGAGAGACTCATAATTTATTATAAACAGTTTTTATTTATAAGGGCTGTATTAACCAAATGTTAAAAAGCCTGTATCAGATTCTTAACTTTTTGAAGAAAAATTTGAAATATTATAAAATTATCGTTAAGCATCTGTATTTAAATCTGCGTCTTTAAAATTTGAAAACATTCTAATATATATATATATATATTTATATCTATATATATTATGTATATATATATATATATAAATAATAATTTTGTCCTTCAGTGTATTCCGTGAAAACTCATTTAACACTACGGTATTGTGCATTAATGGATCAGATAAAAATGAGTGGTATAAAATATGCCGATCCCAATAACACAGTGAAGTTAGAAAGTAATATTAATTTTGGCGCCTTTTTCAATCTGAAAAGGCATTCCGTAATTTGAATCATGTTCTGTAACATTACGTGAAAACAGACTAAGTAAGCAGTTGTTTTTCTTCCGATTACCCCTTTTAAGGTATACGAATACGTTCGGAACCGTGATTTTGCAAAAGCGTATAAATGGATAATATTAATGATATTTAGTGTCACTTAGATTAGAAAATGTATAGAAAATTGTTTTAAGAATAGTATTACAATAAAAAATAATTTAAGCACAATATTTTGACAAAAAATGAACATAGAATGACCCATTTTCAAATTATTCTCCTTCTGTGAAAAATGCTTCTATTATAATAAAATTTTGCCTGTATATAGCTCAGACGTCTGTACAGGGGTCAACTAGAATTTTTGAAATATATATAACTTAGGAAGTGGGTTTATCCATGTTTTTACGGCAACAGAGGGGAGAAATTTTAGAAAAAACAAAGATAATTATTTCAATGGGTTGTAACTCTGAAAATAATATGAATTTTTCAAAAATCATAGTTGAGCCTCTGTACAGAGGTCTGAGCACTATCACGGCGAAATATTTTATAATAGAAGCATTTTTCAAAAAGGAGAACATTTTGAAAAAAGGTTATTCTAAGTTCATTTTTTGCCGAAATATTATATTTAAATATTTTTTTTTTCAAAATGTTCTTAAAACAATTTTATACATATATTCTAATCTAAGTGACACTAAAAATCATGAAAATTATCCATTTATGTGCTTTTTTAAAATCACGGTTCCGAACGTAGTCGGATACCTTAAGTCATTTTATTGTTACAGGTATTGAAATTAAGTATTTTCTACATACAAAAACTAATTTATTTGTGCATGAAGTTTTCTCTCAGGTTCAATATCTTTTTTCCTGTCTTTCTTACTGAGATTTCCATACTATATTTTTTGATAGAATACTCTCAAATTTTTCCAGGAACTGAGGGAAACGTTGTGTTACCAGAAAGCAAAATTGGCAGACAATATGGTCCATACCTCCTTTAATCGATATATAAATGAGGTTATGAAGAGTGGAAATTTATCTGATGGATATGTTTTAGATACAGCTAATGCCATTTTCGTTAATCAAAAGCTGGAACTTCATTCCGAGTATAAAAACGAAGTTCAGAACCTATATGAAGCATCAATCCGCAACATCGACTTCTCAAACAACTGGCTAATAAGTTAGTCACAGAAATAAACGACTGGGCTAAGAAGAAAACACACGGAAAAATAAAAAAGATTTTAGATCAACTGGACCCATCGACTAACATGGTTTTATTGAATGCAGTCTATTTCAAGGGAAAATGGAAAATTCCTTTTAATTCAACACACACGTCAGAGTATTATTTTTACAACAACGGCGTGGAGTCACAGCGAAAGTAAGGCAAAAAAATGTTGAACTTTAAACCTTTTGTTTCTTAGAATATAATGTGTTTTTGTAACTCTTATGAGAAATTCTTACTTTCTTTGTGCTCTACATATACTCTTTGCCGGTATAAATGGACTAAGGTCATGTGACGGCATAGTCACATGATAATGATAACCACGGATTCTAGGCAATCTGTTCAAAAACTCATGTGACGTCATAGTCACACGGTTAAAGCTATATTGTGTTTACAGCTAATCTGTTCACGCGCTTCGTAATTGCCAACTTTTGTTCTTTATAGAAACTTTCTCTTAGAAAAAGTACATATACAAAATGCATTTCATTAAAAAATATATGCATAAAAAAAGATATTTTTTTAGTTTTTAAAAATCTTTTTGAAGAAATTTTTTTTTCAGAACATTTAAACATCTTTACCCTATTATGAAATTTGAAAAATTTTATCTAGGTTTTACAAATAGAACAACAAGTACAATGGGCTTGATTCATGAAGTCACATGATAAAAACAAACACGCGTTTTCCATTGAATTCAAAACAAACATTAAACTAATTGTACTTGTTCTATTTGTAAATCTCAGATAAAATTTCAAATTTCATATTTGGGTAAAGATGTTTAAATGTTAGGAAAAATATTTCTTCAAAAACATTTTTTTAAATTTAAAAAAAAAATCACATTTTATGTTTAGACTTTTAAATAAAATGCATTTTGTACCATATATTACTTTTAGAGAAAATTTCTGCAAAAGCAAACTTGCAACACCGGAACGCGTGAACTGATTAGTTGGAAGACACAGATAAGTTTTATCGTGTGACTATGACGTCACATGGTTTGACATGATACAGAATCACGTGTTATATCATGTGACTATGACGTCACATGAATCAACCTCATTAGTTTAATGTCTGTTTTGAATTCAATGGAAAACACGTGTTTGTCTTTATCAAATGACCGTCATTAATTGAGCCTATTACTGGACCCAAAGCCCCTGCCAACTCGTGCTGCAGTTTCTTGGTAATCCCTACGAAAGGGAATTCTAAGCGCATTTTTTCTATCCGATAGGGAAATTCAAATAATTAAAAGGGAAGTCATTAATTATTTCGCTTAAGACTATTATAACGCTAAATTTTAAACCCCGATTTACTTTTATTCAATCGATTGCTCTATACAACGTTTTCTGATTTTATAATGTTGCTCTAGTAATTCTATATGTTAAGTGTGATTTTTTTTTTTTTTATTAAATGATGAAAGAAAATTTTTTAATTTATATTTGGAACTGAGCAACGTAGACCTGGGAGTAAAGAAATTACACAAGCTCCTTATTTTTTTTATATTCTTAGATCTCTTGGATTCTTCTTAAAAAAGACCATTTTAATGGGGAGGGCTACCTTTTAAAATACACGTAGGCGAAAGAGCTGAGGTCTAATCTTTATGCTAAAATTAAATATATGTTACTTATAATGGAAATATCTAGTTGTATGCATGTTTTTGATTAACCCTTTAATGGGCACAAAACTAAAATACACTTTTCTGTGATAAAGTACTTGATAAATGTAATGTTCTCAGTTTCTATAAACATTATTTAGTCACAAAAAAAAATATCTGATGAAGGGTTTTTTGCCTGGGTGGTGGCTAGACATTATAGCCACCGCGCACTTAAGACATTTAATTAACTTTTCAGAACAGAAATAATGAATTATATTACAATAATCTCTTTTTATGAAAAATTAATATTTATGCTGATAATTATTTCAATAACAATTAAATACAAAGTACAAATGTAATAAAATAATAATAGAATAATTGTACAATATAGAATACTTACTAAAATATACATTGACATTGGATATATATCCACATTTTATATATTTTATTTAATTTTAGTATAAAAAGTTAGAAATAAAGTAATATTTTTGAGTATTTAAATTCGTTATTTCACAAATTTGATATGCTATTTATTGTGAAACTTTTCAAGGCAAGTAGGGCCATTTGCTTTAAGGCACAGTGGTATGCACAGAAAAGCTATAATGAAAGATTTTCCAACCCAAGAATCTCGTACCACATATTGTAAACAAAGTTTGCTTATATTTCCCACCCCCAACATTCTCACGTGATTCTAAGTGCTCTTTCTCGAGTAGAGGAAGAGCGAAAATTTCAAGGTCATTTTTCTGTTCTATGTGGGCAGTGGATAGAGCCTCTATCCACATATAAAAGCTTTCCATAAACCCAAATAACACCTTTTTTTTTAATTGCACATTTGCTTAGATTCATTTAGATGAGAGAAAAGTATACTTAAGACTTGTCGAAATCTTTTTCACAGATCAGAAATTTTATTTATAGTAATCAAAATACAATTTGTAGATTTACACCGAGAAAAACTGTTTCTAACTACCCCTCAGAGGGCATGGAACGCAAAAAAAGGTATCGTGCTGCCACCTGTACTGATTTTTATGCGTTTTGAGCTTCAATTAATGCATGTGGATAGACTAAATATCCACCACCCGCTTGGAGAAAAAATGTTTGTTATGTGGCTAGATCTATTAGCCACTACCCGGCTAAAGGGTTAAAGCATGATTGACTCACAATACTTAATTTTTTTTTCCAGAATGGTGCCTATGATGTCTATGACCAACCGCTTCTTCCACAGAAATTTTGAAAATTTCAAAGCGTTACAATTACTTTACAAAGGAGAAAAGATCAGCATGCTCATCCTACTGCCAGAGAAACCAGATAGACTTCGGGCTCTTGAAGACAGTCTGACATCTGAAACACTGTCAGATATTCTTAAAAAATTGTACCAGACCAAAGTACACGTCTCCATTCCAAAATTCAAGCTTCAATTCGAAAAGGATCTCACCTCAAACATCAAAGCCCTCGGAATTGACAGAATCTTCAGAGCAGGTGCAGCCGAGCTTTCTGGAATGACCTCCAGTCCCGATGTGTTCGTTAGCCAAGTGGTTCACAAAGCTGTTATTCAGATTGATGAAGAAGGGACAAAGGTTGCTGCTATAACAAGAATGCATGTCTCGAGAAGTGGTCCTCATGAATTCAGAGTAAATTATCCATTCCTCTTCGCTATCGTGGAGAGAGGTAGCAAAGGTAACATGGTGTTGTTCTTGGGCAGAGTAAACGAATTGTAAGATAGGAAGGAAACTAAATAAATGACCAGATATTGCTTCATTTTTACTGTGTCCCACAAATATTATTCATACAGAAAGGATATCCTTTCGGAATTCATGGCTAAAGCATAGTACAAAACTTGAACGTTTTATAAAAAAAATTGTTCCGACATCGACATGATGTTCATTATAATACAGAGAAAAGAACGTCTTAATATGCCACTCTTTGAATCAATGAGGTTTTTTATTTTCTAAGTATGTTCCAGGATTCGTCATCTCATGTATTTTAGAAAAAGTGGATTTCTGAGTTTTTTTTATTAAAGCGGCAATTTTATCATTAAATTTGTTTGTACCTGTAAATTTACTGTGTAAGCTTTTAAATCTTGAGGATCTTGTGTGTTGAATAAATATATATTTTACAACCAAGAGAATATGTATATAAATAATGGGACATTTTTTTTCTCCTTAAAAAAGTTCTATGAATAAGAGAGATTGTTGTATAATATTGAACGAAAAGCTATCTTCACGTATATAATGTTAAAGAATAAGAGACCTGAACTCCGAATATTTTACAGATATATAAAGGATATAACATTAATATTGTTACGTAGATCCGGGGCTGGAGGATTTTATGCCAATCAGTCGCAAAGAACAAGACAGCTCTTTAGGAGGAATGAAAGTTTATTGTCGAAAATCCAATCCTTGAAATACAGGATTCAGCAGCAATATTCGCAGAATAAATCTCAGAAGGTCTTTACACCTTCATTAGTACACAGACACAATTATCGGTGTCTAAAATACACATATATAAAAAATTATTCACATGCAATCGCTCTTTCAACAGCCGAAGTAATCACTATTCGCTTCAACAATCAGAGCAATACTAACTGATCGCTAGTCAAAACCGGATTGACTGATTTTCGGCGAGCATCTCTCCCCTCAGGGGGCTCACCTTCTTTAGGTGGGTACGGGTGTCACTATCCCGAGGTACCCTAGTGATCTTTTCCTTTTCCCAAGGGGTTTACTATCTTTGGTAAACACGGGTGTCACGACCCCGAGGTACCCCAGTGATCCTTCTCTGCTTTCGACCCTCCATCTTGTCTTCCAATTTCTCCTTTTCTTTTCCCGTCCAGACCACAGACCTATGAATGTTTGGCGCAGTATAGCCAATACTGGCTCTTGCGCCATAAAACACCAAACTCACTCACTCACTCACGCGAGCATCTCTCTATTTATATCCCTCGCAGATATAATTCGAGAAAGACTCGCTTGCGTCATAAGGTCTTGAAATTAGTGTATTTCTCTACTAATTTCTAGAAGCATCCAGAGGGTCCCGAACTCGCCAAAAATGGCGCCAACTTGGCTCTATCGCCATTATTTTGCCAAGTTCCCATTGAATCACCATTATAACGTCAGGGACGGCGTTTCTTGTGAATATTACAATTTTAACGTAAATTAAATCTAATTTAGAGTTAGATATATAAAGGCATTACACATCCAAATACAAATTGTTTACACTATCTTACACAAAATTCAAAACAATATTATATTCTGGCTTCACTATCCTACTGGTGACAAGTTAGCTAAATGGTCCTGCTCACGAACTCAATGCCTGAGAGTTGTGAATTCGAGTCCTATTTCTAGTGAAGACTCATCATGTAAAGGGGCTGATGCACATTAAATCTACCTTGAAAGCCCTGACATTGGAGTGGTGTGAAAGTTTGGAGAGTGGAGTGTCAGCTCAGGTGTCGACTTCTTCACTTGAAGGAGGTTTAAAATTGCGTGCTCCACACACATCTCTAACAGCTCTCGCATTGCTTTAAATATAGCGATGCCAATAATAAATCAAATCGCTATCCTATATATATAGAGAGAGAAGCATGTTTTACAATACTAGTCATTTCTACTTAAGTTGATGCACTTTCCCTGGCATTTGAACCATGGTCAAGTGACTAGGACGATACCTGAACTGTTACCCCCTCTCCTAACTTCCACACCACACCAACAGGAAGACGCTTGAGCCTCTGCAGATTTAACGAGCATCGCTCGCCTACACGGATGGTCTTCAGCGGTACTCGGCTCGAACTAATGACGCGCTGGTCACCAGTCCACTACCTTGACCATTAGGCTTCCGTGGACAATTCAAACAGAATGGAGTGGCATAATATAAAATATGCTATCTCGATTTAAACGTTTAGATTAGAAATGTTGGAACATTTCTGAATCTAAAAATATAAACTGATATTATTCTGTAGCGTACACAGATTCCATTCATGAGAGGGATTATTTTTCTAAAAATCATAAATGTCATAAAAATCATAAACCACCGTGTGGCATAAACTTTATACTATAAATTAAGAATCTATTCGTCTATTGGAGGGGTTTGAGTCCTCAACCTTTTGTATATATGCAAAGTTCATGTCCCCTTTTCTTTTGCATTTGATACAGACAGTTAAATGAGACTGAAACATAAAGCTTTCTAAAAAGGTCAGCCTTTTGTCATCCCTTCTCGTTTAATTATTTATTAAAAAATCAAACTTTTGTTCAATATCGTTCACAAAGGTGGGGTTTAAGTGTTCACCCCTTCAAAGACCAAAAATGTTTTTTAATTTTTACCAAAGAGATTACTCCTCGGCGCTTTCATCTGCGTATTTATAGAATGTACCCCCCATAGAGGTCTGTATTATTATTGCTGTGTAATTTTGTAGCCAATCGCTAATTATCAAAGGAAAATTAACTTCAATAACGTTTCATTACATACTCTTTTGTTTAATCTGTTTTAAAAAAAACTTCGCCGAATTAACCAATTTAATTAACTTATAACCAAGCAAATTTCATTTAAAATTGTTCTTAATACTTCAATAAAATTTTCAAAGTTTTAATGCAAGAACTACGTTAATTTTAAAGTTTTAAAAATCTTAATTTTCTTTCATAAAAGGTTGCTAATTCTGCAAATATAAGTCACTGAACTATAAAGAACTTTAAACTCTCTGCCACTAAAACTAACTACTCATCTTGAGAATATCTCTCAATCGATTGAAAAAAATCTGATACTTCGAAATGTTTATCACGTTTGATAAACATTTCAAAGTATCAGAGATATCTGATCCTACTGAAATACTAAGAGCTTTAACTCAAATGTAGCCTTATATTCAAAATAACGTATGCATTCAATCAATGATTGTTTAATTATTCAACCAAGACCCTTCATATCTTGAACAGTAAGTGATTGATAAAAAAAGATTGATCTTATTTGAATCACTCCCAACTTTTTATTGAAATGTGTGTGCCAGTTGTGCTATTTATTGATTATAAATGCTTCAATTACATCAGTGTTGTTTCTTTACGAAAGCAAAAAATTAAATTCCTTTCTTTAGGACCTTAACCTGTTAACTGGTTTGCTAGTACACTGTACGGGCTACCGATAGCTGGCCACAACCGGTTTGCCCGTACCCTATACGGGCACTGATATTTTTTTTCTATCTTTGGTTTGCGTATGTTTGTAATCCTTATAGTGAGATGATTAATGTTATTGTTTTTAAAAGATGCAATTTGTTCATGGTACTAAAATACTTCTCATTCGGGATTTTCTTTGTGGTGAAGGTGGAAATTTTTCATTGAAGGCAGGAATGTAGATTCTTGAAAATATTCGATAAAGAACAGGGATTGGTAAGTCAATATGCAATTCGTTGTCTGAGAAGAAATGAGAAAGGAAAAATAATCCAAAAAAGCCGATAGTCTAGATATCTGTCTCTCCATTGCAATGTAGAATAACACCATGCTTCAAATTGTATGTGCATATATGCACACACAACCGTTTAAAAAAAAAAGGGTACAAACATGATTTTTTTTTTTATAAATATGAGAGAAATTATTTTAAGATGTATGTGTGAAACATATTCTTTGTAGTATGCAAAAAGCAAACGTTTAGGGGTTTTTGTGTGTTCCACAATTATAAATCAGAAATAGTGTGAAATCTTTAAAATATTGAAAATTAAAATAAAATTCTTCCTTTTCCGCATTATGTTAAGTGTATTATGCTTACTTATATGCGATAAAAAAAATGCCTTTCTTTCCTTTTGATTGTTGGAACATTTTGGGTAAAAAACATTGATCGTTTAAGGGGTTAAGGAAACACAGATTTAGAATCTTAACGCTTTAAACTAAAATATTATCACCGATATAATTCGGTATCCTTTCAGAATTTTTCAGTAAACATAAGCTCGCAGCATACTTTGAATAAAACTAGCTTTGGAACTCTTTACTTTTCTAATTTGAATGTAAAATAAGTTACAAGCAATTACAGAAAGAACATATTTTTAAAATTCTTCTGTAATGACATTCTTTCTACCTCCATGCTTGCTTTCAAAATGTATACCTTAATTTATAAACCTAAGTTATAATTAAAATAATAATAAGTTAATCATGGGAAAAATTTGTAAAGATTTAAAAAAAAAATATCCAAATGAGAGAGGGAGAGAGAGACAGAAGTATGTTTGTAATATAAAAACTGACATTCTGTAAATACGAGTAATTAGAAGATTTCTAAAAGTAGAAGTTTGCTGAAATTGACAAAATTTATATTAGACAATTTACTAACAAATTTATACAATACATATATATTCGCTATCTTAGATTAGAATGTCCAGTATATATTTTTAAAGTTGTATAGTTTTATTGTACTTAAAAAATTTGAATTTAACGTTTTTTTTTTGGTTAAGGTTTACTGAATTTGCCATTTTAAAAGCAAAATTATATGATTTGATTTTCTTTAAAAGTGAAAATATTAAGCATCATTAAAATGTCCAGAAAGGTCAAATAATAAAAAAAATACTTGCACATAAAATAAGAAATGAATTTTATTTCAACAAAGTGATACAGACATTAGCTGTAGCTTGAAACATTTCCTCAAAAATATATCATTAAAAAACAGTTTTTCAAGATACACAATTATCATCAAATGACATCAAAATCTTTAAAGAAAATGAATAAACAAAATATAAGTATCGCTCTGAAGATGCTACAAATTCCATGTTAAAATACATAAAAAAAAATTTAATACACTAAATTTGGAGAGAAAATAAGCATATAAATCATAAAGTTCCAAAACTTTTTCCGAGAGTTAATAAGTACATATCCTTGTATTTTTCGGAAAAAGTTTTCCATTATTTTCATTACGGTATTGGCAATCGTTTCCCATACATATTTAGAAGTTGATTTTATGGCATCTTCTTTATTCTTTCTTCTGTAAAGGCATTTTCATGCATCTTAACACACACATTCTGAAGCTGATTTGCATGTGTTGTTGTCGCAGCATTGACATTTGTCACCACAGATGCATTTTGAAGAGGACTGACAGGCACTGTTGTCACAACAAACGCATTTGTCTCCGCAGACACATTCAGAAGGCGATTTGCATGCTGTACTCTCACAGCATTTGCACTTGTCTCCACAGACACATTCAAAAGAGGATTTGCATGTTGTGTTGTCGCAGCACTGGCATTTTTCTCCGCAGACGCATTTTGAAGATGACTGACAGGCACTGCTTTTACAACACTCGCATTTGTCTCCACAGACACATTCAGAAGATGATTTGCATGTTGTGTTGATACAGCATCGGCACTGGTCTCCACAGACGCATTTTGAAGATGACTGACAAGCACTGCTGTCGCAGCATTGGCACTTGTCTCCACAGACACATTCAGAAGAGGATTTGCATGTTTTGTTGTCGCAGCATTGGCACTTGTCTCCGCAGACACATTCAGAAGAGGATTTGCATGCTGTACTGTCGCAGCACTGGCACTTGTCTCCGCAGACACATTCAGAAGAGGATTTGCATGCTGTACTGTCGCAGCACTGGCACTTGTCACCGCAGACACATTCAGAAGAGGATTTGCATGCTGCACTGTCGCAGCACTGGCACTTGTCACCGCAGACACATCCAGAAGAAGATTTGCATGTTGTACTGTCGCAGCACTGGCACTTGTCTCCGCAGACACATTCAGAAGAGGATTTGCATGTTTTGTTGTCGCAGCATTGGCAGTTGTCTCCACAGACGCATTTTGAAGATGATTGACAGGCACTGCTGTTACAACACTTGCACTCGGCTCCACAGACACATTCAGAAGAGGATTTGCATGCTGTACTGTCGCAGCACTGGCACTTGTCTCCACAGACGCATTTTGAAGATGATTGACAGGCACTGCTGTTACAACACTTGCACTCGGCTCCACAGACACATTCAGAAGAGGATTTGCATGCTGTACTGTCGCAGCACTGGCACTTGTCTCCGCAGACACATTCAGAAGAGGATTTGCATGCTGTACTGTCGCAGCACTGGCAGTTGCCTCCACAGACGCATTTTGAAGATGATTGACAGGCACTGCTGTTACAACACTTGCACTCGGCTCCACAGACACATTCAGAAGAGGATTTGCATGCTGTACTGTCGCAGCACTGGCACTGTCTCCGCAGACAATTCAGAAGAGGATTGCATGCTGTACTGTCGCAGCACTGGCACTTGTCACCGCAGACACATTCAGAAGAGGATTTGCATGCTGTACTGTCGCAGCACTGGCACTTGTCATCGCAGACACATTCAGAAGAGGATTTGCATGCTGTACTGTCGCAGCACTGGCACTTGTCACCGCAGACGCATTTTGAAGATGACTGACAGGCACTGCTGTCACAGCATTCGCATTTTTCTCCACAAACACATTTAGAACATGATTCGCATGTTTTATTGTCGCAGCATTCGTACTTGCCTCCACAAACGCATTTGGTCGAGGATTTGCAAGCCGTGTTGCAGCATCGGCATTTGCTTACATGCACACAGGTACATTCTGGCTTGCAAGATTTACTTCTGCAACAAGGACAAAAACTTTCGCTCGCTGTGACCTTCATTGGTTCGGTTTTCTTTGCACAGCTTTGACAGGCAACTTTCTTGGATTCCATTGTATCTGTAAAAATATGTGTAGTTTAGAAATATGATTATAAATTAGATTAAATTACTCGACTTAATGGTTTTAGATAGTGTCAAAGAATCGCGATTTTCAGTGAATGCGATCCATTATTTGTTTTCGAATTACACAAATTTAAAAAAGGCATTTCACAAAAAAGATTTAACATAGCGTACTTTAAATATATTATTTATCATAGCAAAAAAGATTAAGCATAATATAAAAATAATTCTTACTACATATATACTAGCCATTATCCAATCTCTTTTACGGGTATATCGGGAGCGTGTGTTGTATCAGTAGTCCCCAACACCCGGGACCGCTACCGGTCCGTGGATCAGATAATACCGGGCCGCACAAGGAACATTAAATTCATTCCATTTTAATTACTGTGGTGTTTTACTCTCTGGTTTGTGTGACTTTTATCGAAATCACTTTATATTCTACATGTTAACTGTATTTTATTCTAAAGGCATATTTAAATACAATTACATTAAAATTTTAAATAAAAACAGTCAACGTCGTTTTGTGTTTGTGTGTGCGATTAAAATTAATTTACTAATCAATTCAGAAATATTTTAATTTAAATATTATTTTAGGAACAACATAAACCACGTATTTAGAAACTTCCTTTATAATGTAATTATTTTAATTAACAAATTATTAATTTAATATACACCCTTTTCAAGTAGTTACAGTTTTAATTATATACCTAAAAACGAGTTTATTTTGTGCGATTCCCCAAATATCTGTATTTGAAATAATTTTTATTATTTTCATTTGTGAGAGCACTTATTAAATTCTTACTCTCTCTTCGTCGCTAAACAGTGATAAAGAGGTCTACCATTGCTACTACTAAGTCTACACGTACATGTGTTGATTTCATTTATCGTGTATCAGTTAACTTTTCTTCACTTTTGATAAAAAAATAAAATTATCTCAACGAGTCACGTTCTCCAGTTCAAAGAGGAAACTTTTCGATAAGCACGAAAGAAATGATTAGAACCGAAGAAAGAAATCTTTTTTTTTATTTGCATTTGAATTTAAAAATATAAGTTGTTCATTTTACCCACGTTTTTAGAATAAAATGATTACCAATTTTTTTTTTTTAAGGAAATTTTTCATATCATTGAGAGATACGAAAAAATAACTCTTTTTTCGAATTTAGACCTTTAGGAATTTTTGTTTGTGGATTTGGTGCAATTTTTGTAATCTCTTAGAACATTTTTTCTCAAGATTTCTAGCTACCCTTTTCAGTTTCGTCTTCCTTAGAAACCATCGCAATGAAGAAAAAAACACCTGTAGAACTTTAATTTGATTATTTTTTTATTCTGTAAAACAGGGATAAGTATTAAGTTGATCGCGATCGACCGGTGAACCACCAAGACATTTTAGGTGACCGCCTTTACTAAGACGGGTATACCGAAAGAATGGAACACCGACTCCAGATAAACCAAAATGAGTGAGTGAGTGAACATTGAAGTCGCACGAATCACAGCTACTCGAGGGCTTTTGGCGACGGACCTCGCAATTTCGAACAATGATCAAGTGACAAGGATGACCCCTGAGCTTGAACCCCCTCTCCTAACTTCCACACCACACCAATGGGAGAACGTTTGAGCTCTCGACAGATTTAAAGTGCATCGCTCCCCTACACGGCGGATCTTCAGCGGTACTAGGCTCGAACTCATAACACATCGGCTACTAGTCCGTTACCTTGACCATTAGGCTATCTCGTGACCTTGTTTTCTTCTATAGAACAACGATTTTTAAAGTTTCGATTGCCATCCCCCCCCCTTTATGTATCAGCGTGACATTGAAGACCCCTTAAGATATTGAACATCCCTCCCCGTCTTAATATTCTTGATCAAAATACAAGTTCCAGTACAGTTTTTTTCATTGGGGACAATTTAGTGATTTAGTCTAGGATGGCACACCTTTAAATTTTTCCACGCGATACCTTTCAGAGGCTGTAAAAAAGGGGAATCTTACGTTACACAAGAAATTCCACGGATCTCGAAAAAGGTGCTGCGGACCCCAGGGGTCCGCGGACTACAGTTTAAGAACCGCTGCAATAAAACTTTAAAATTTTGCGCATGGAAATTATGCAATGAGAGATAGCTTAGTAAAGGTAAAGTTCATTACTATGAATAAAATGAGCAACTGGAACATGTTTAAACATAGCCCTAAAGCGCCAAACTTCTAAATTCGCCTGTCATAGGGTTGGAAAAAGACATTTATTTATGAAGAATTTAATTTGTGCGTGTGTTTCTAAAAATACCAACACCAAAATACAGCAACATAAATCTAAGTACTATGAAAAAAAAGAGAAAATTCATATAAAAATTGAAATATTTTACTGTAAAGAAAGAAAAGATTTGTGTAATTAAAAAATAAAATACGAACTAAATTTAAAAATTACAGAATAAAATAACCAATGGTGCGCGCGCGCGATCTATCGAAAGTCATATACATATTCACACACACACACACACAGCCAATCATATGATTCAAATCCTATATATACACCAATATATCCTTATAATAACGGCAATAACATATGTTGTCAGGAAGTACGTTTAAATCAAAAATTGAAAAAAAAAAAAAAGAAAAACTGAATTTTTATGAAAGAACAAATAAATAGGAAGGATTAGATAAAATAAAAATTTATAATGTATAATAATTTATTCTGCCCAGTTTACTTAACTGACCCAAATAATTAAGGCATATAAAGATAAAAATCATTATATTTGCGGTATAATCCGAAAGAGCTTAATTGTATTTGTAACATATTAAGCAACGTTAAAATAAGTTATAGAAAATGAATTCCTTCAAAATACTATATTTATTTAATTTTGAAAATCATAATCTCAAAATAATTTCAATAAAAATTCAGCGTTGTTTTTTATTAAGTTAAAGATAGCGTAGTGCGGAAGTTTGAAGTGAGGGTACCAGGTCAGGGTCGTCCTCTTCACCGTGGTTCAAAAAGGTCCGTCATTAGTTTTGAATGTTTAGAGGGATGCAAAAAAAATCAAATCAAATAAATTAATATAATGTTTTTAATTTTACATAAAAACCCCAAAATTTAAAAACCGACCAATTTTTTTTAATTCGTTTTTAATAAACAGTTTATTGCATTTTCTACATTTTGGTAAGATTCTCAAAAAATATTTATTTTTTAAAATTTTTTTTAACCTTGCTGACAATGGATAAAAACATTCATGGAGAAATATTAAAAACAAAATACTAAAACTGAATTTTTTTTTCTTCCGTTTCATCAAGAGAAAAATGATTTAAGAATATTTTATATAATACAAAAATAATTCTGTTTTTCCAAAAAAAACATTAGCGCATATTAACACTTTCAGAATTTTTTCTAATTATCTCGAAATGGCATTAAAAAAATTATAATTAAAAAGAACATTAAACAACTTACCAATAGAGGTATATATGGGCGAAACGAGAAACCGTGCAGACAGCGACCAACTCACCCAAAACAGACCCAGATATCGAATGTCTTGAAAGTCGACACCCCCTCCTTTTTATCCCTCCCTTTAAATTTTTACTAAATTTAAAGGGGTGGTCTTGCACACACCTTCCGTAGGTGCTGTGAAATTTTCCACGGCCCCCCTTTTACCAATGGGGTTTTTAAATCCCATACCCAAAACCAACCAATGAGAGAAGGATTTGTGACGTCAGAGGAATGCGTGGGAACCCGGGTGCCTTTAATTTTACGCCTTAATAAATAAATAAAGTAGAAATATCTCGAACGATCTGGACCTTGTTATTCCGCAAGACTTGGCGTCATCTTCTGGAAATCAGCCAAAAGGAGAGGGGAAAAAAAGAACTTAGTTCAAATTTTGATTTATAAAGAAAGGAAAACCCGAACATTAAAAATAAAAAAAAGGATAAAAAGGAAAAAAATTGCTTTTCTCCGTTTATCTCTAATGTTTATTTGGGAATCAAATTATTATTAAATAGAAATATTTGTAAAAAAAACTAAACTCTATCCGTGAAAAAAATTTTTAAAAAAATTCTGAACGTGGGCATAAAGCCAAAAAAAAGGGTTTTTAAAAGTTAGGGAAAATTTAAAGTATAACCAAGGTATCCACTACGTTCGAAGATTTGCAAATGCGTATAAATGGAAAAATTTATATATTTAGGCCTAATTTGAAAATGTATATAAAATTGTTTTAAAAATAGTATTACAATAAAAAAAATTTTTAAATATTTTGACAAAAATGAACATAGACCCACAAAATAGTTCCTTTTGGGAAAAAAAAAGCTTCATTTTTAAAAATATTTTGCCTGTCTATAGCTCAGACCTCTGTACGGCTCACTGAATTTTGAAATATATAATTTAGAAGTGGGTTGATCCATGTTTTACGACAACAGAGGGGAGAAATTTTAAGAAAAAAACGCCGGTAATTATGTATTTCAAATAGTTGTAACTCTGAAAATAATGTGAATTTTTCAAAAATCGCAGTTGACCCTCTGTACAGAGGTTTGAGCTATATATAGGCAAAATATTAAAAAATAGAAGCATTTTTCACAAAAAGAACATTTTGAAAAAAAGTTATTCTAAGTTAATTTTTTGCCGAAGTAGTGTATTTAATAAATCATTTTTGTCAAAATGTCCTTAAAACCATTTTATACATGTATTCTAATCTAAGTGACACTAAATATCATGAAAATGATCCATTTATGCACCTTTTTAAAATCACGGTTCCGAACTTAGTCAGATACCTTAAAAAAGGGAGTAAATGAGTAAGAAATCAAATCCATTTTCCAGTCAACTGTGGCACCCCTGTTTGAGAACGAGTAGTGGCCACGGCAGCTTAGTGGTCAAGATATCGGTTCGTGGCTGGCATGTCAAGAGTTCGAGCCCAGTACCACTAGAGACTCGCCATGTAGGGGAGCGATGCACGTTAAATCTGTCGAGAGCTCAAACGTCCTCCCGTTGGCGTGGTGTGGTAGCTAGGAGAAGGGAGCTGCCAGCTCAGGTGTCGTCCTTGTCTCTTGACCATGGTTTAAAATTACTAGGTCCGTTTCCAAAGGCTCTCGTGTAACTGAAAACTGCGACGTTAATATTCACTCACTCTTTAGAGCGAGTAAGTATGAATGTCACAGAAATCGAGCGAGGACGAGTATACTTGTCAATCACAGAGTAAGTGTCGTTCTTAAAAGTTGGATCAAAAAGATGGGTTTACTTATAATATATATATTACCAATTTTTTTCACTTATACTTATTTGGTTAACATAAGCAACATATTACTCGAAAAACGCAATAAAAATTAAATACATATAAAGGCAAGAATTTAAATTCCTAAATCAACTTTCCATTGTGTGTCTTTGTCCCTTTTAGGCAACATGTAAAAAACATTATTATCGTATACATAAATTCATAATACAAACTTATACGCTGTATTAGCCGGTGCATACTCGAGTTCATCCAAAAAATTTCATTTTTTTATTATTATTATTATTATTATTATTATTTGTTTTATACTCCGGCCAGCCTCTAAATATTCTCAATATCTTTAAATTTTAGATGTTTTGTTTTCCCTCAAAAAAAAATTACAATTTAAATAGCCAATGGTCACTCTTTCAAGAATGACGAGTATACTCGTCATGATGCAAAATCCTGCAACTTGTCCATAACGAGTATATTCGTCAACCACAGTTAATTGGTCGCTCATCAATCACACTCTAAGGAAGCATTTTAAAATCAGAATTGCATTCAAAATAATAATAAAAAATAATAAAAATGAAGTGTCCGTGATAGACCAGTGGTCAGGGTCACGAACTTATGGCTGGCGTGTCAAGAGATCGAGTGACCGCGGTAGCCGAGTGGTATAGGTATCGGACCGTGGCTTGCCTTGTCACGAGTTCAGGCCCAGTACCACATAGACCCGCCGTGTAGGGCAGCGATGCACGTTAAATCTGTCGAGAGCTGGAAACGTCCTCCCGTTGGGTGTGGTAGGTTAGGAGGGGTGCCAGCTCAGGGTCGTCCACGTCACTTGACCATGGTTCAAAAATTACGTGGTCCTTCGCCAAAAGCCCTCGTGTAGCTGAACAGTGCGACGTTCATATTCAATCAATCAATCAGTCAAGAGTTCGAGCCATAATGCCACTGAAGAGCCAATGTGTACAGAGGCCTTGCCTTAAAGATGAAAGTCCTCACGTAAACATAATGTGTTAGAAAGGAGAGCGGAGTGCTAGCTTAGGTTATCCTGTCACTTGACCATGGTTCAAAATTACGTGGTCCGTCACCAAAAGCCCTCATGTAGCTGAGTGAGTGAATATTAACGTCGCAAAGTTCAGCCATGAGGGCTTTAAGACGGACCCAATTTGAACCATGGTCAATGGGTGGCGAACCTGAGCGGCATCCCCCTGACCACCAAACCCCGGGGGACATTTCAGCTCCGACAGGGTTAACGTGCACGCTGCCCAGCCATCGTGGGCCTTTAGTGGTACTGGCTCGAACTCCGACATCTGCCCTGATCCGATATTGACCAGTGGGTTACAGCTTGTTGGGAACATGTATATTCATCCTCACCGGGTGAGTGAGTGAATATTAACGTCGACTGTTAACTACAGGCTTTTCGACGGACCAGTAATTTTGAACCATGGTCAAGTGACGTGGAAACCCACCGAGCTGGCACCCCCCTCCTAACTACCACACCACACCAACGGGAGGACGTTTCAGCCCCGACAGATTTTTAAAGTGCATCGCTGCCCCACACGGCGGGTCTTTGGGACTGGCTCGGGAAATCATGACATGCCTGCCATGGTCCGATATAACCACTGGCTACGCAACCCTCTTTATTATCTGAAATAAGCATAATAATCTTGTCTTGTCTCAACAAAAAAAAATAAATATTATGTACGATTTACTAATTCTAAATAACTTCAGTTTATGCAATATTGTGCAGTGATTTTAAAAAGTAATATGAAGCTATATATGTATAAATATTTATAACCATCTATTTTTGGTCAAAGCGCCCAAGTGTGTGTGAGTGAATTTATTAACGTCTCCCTAACACGAGGGCTATTGGCGACGAACCCCGCAGTTTTGAACAGAGGTCAAGTGACGAGGATGACACCTGAACCGGCTCCCCACTGTAATTTCCACCGTACCAACATGAGGTATTCGAGCCGAAACAAATATTTAATGCGCATCAGCACTCCAACACGGGGTCTTCAGCGGCATCAGGAACTAAATATAAATATCACTTTATATATATACAAGTATCTAAATATCGTGCAACTTAGAAATGAATTTTATTAAACTATGTCGAAACTGCCAATTCGATGGCATTTTGAATATTCCATATATAATTTTATTTTATTTTCCCGTATATATTTTCTGTGTTTTTTTAATTGTTGGAAATTAAATATTCTGGGAACTTTTTTCGGGGGGGGGGAGAAATATCAAACGGTACATCTTTAAACTTCAGTGTTTAGATGTTTTAATGACATTTTATAGCAACAAACACCCTACTTTATTTGTAGTTTGTTAAAATCGTTCTTGGAAGCAATAATGGCAATTGTATGACGACGAACCTAGATTTACGTTATGGTCAAGCAACAATGAACGACACCCAAGCCCACAACCCAGTCTAATTACCACGTCTGCCTTGAAGCCTAGTGGTCTTAGTTGTGAATGAATATTTTTTTACATAACTCTATTCAGCTACACAAGGGCTTTTGTGCGACTGATCTCGTAATTTTGAGCCATGGTCAAGTGACGAGGACGACACCAGAGCTGGCACCCCCTCTCCTAACTACCACACCACACCAACGGGAGGACGTTTCAGCTCTCGACAGATTTAACGTGCATCGCTGCCCTACACGGCGGGTCTTTAGTGGTACTGGGCTCGAACTCGTGACAAGTAATGGAAGGGGAGCTTTAAAACCAAGATAACATGGAAAATTTAAAATGTGGAAAATGATCAAAATGTTAAAACTTCTCTCTATTTTGCTTTTTTAGTTTTTATTTTTTATATTATTTTTTATCTTTTTTACTAAATTTTTCTAAATAGGAAGCATTTTAGAATCACTCTTTCGCAATTTCTGCATCAGTAAACGATTTCATGGGATTATCAATACTATAACAAATTTCATAGGGTGCCTTTGTTACCGCTGTGACATTACCACAGACAAAACACTTTTTTTGCTGCTGTAAAAATTATTCAAGAAAGCCTATTTATCACCTCTTGAAAGATATCTTCGTGGCTAAGTGCCATTGAATGCAAGATTCCTGTTTATTGGTATTTTTAAACAAACACTTCCGTGAAAAATAAAACAAATACTGAACCATACAAAATAGTTAACTTCCTAATCGTCTTGAAACAATCTATTTTCTTCGAATATTTTTCGCTTGCAAGATATGATCAAGATATAATTTCCACCCATAAAATGATCGCTACTCCTATGTTGTCTATTATCACCTAATCAGAAAAAAATATATCAATTCGCACCCATACAACATCGACAGCGAAAAGCAAAATTGATATATTTAATTTTTTAACAAAGAATTTTCCACTAAATTTTCGTTAAATGAATATCTCAGAGCAATAAGCCATTACCGGGCCACTTAAAAAGTCCCGGTGGGCTGCAGGTTAAGTATTGCTGCTCTAACTCATGACACGTCAACCATGAGTTTGTGGCCTTGACCATTAAACTGCTGCTGCGTCCACTTGGCTATCAGCAGTGATAATCTCGTAGTTGGTTTTTGGTGCAAAAGGCTTCGAAAATTGAGTGGAAAACTCTTCATCGTGAAAAAACTCATTTAACATTAAAAGACTCATCGTCAAACCCTATAATTCGGAAACTCCAGGCAGATTGAAAAGTAGAGTTTTTTCCTGGAAATAAATCAAATCAGATAGATAACGTGAAATTTTTGAAAATTAATCGAGAATCTTATTCCTCTTCCCAGTGGACTTTATTTAAACTACAAAATAAGTGCGATTCTCTCACTTTAGACACGTAGGTATGCAATGTCCGTAATTATTTTAGCATCAAAGTTTTAAATATAAGAATAGTCAAAAAATGCGACCTTATTATTTTTTTTACATAATTTTTTTTTTTTTGCATCAAATTCAATTAATGTTAAGGAAGTTTTTAAACTAAATAATCAAGCTCACTGGAAATCTCATTGTTGGCATGCCTGTTTTTAAATGTAAAGGTTTTTAAAAAGGTTCCGTTTTAAGTTTAAAAGTCACCAAAGGCTCCAATACCATAAAATAAAGGACACCCAAAACTAAGCTAAAAACACTTTATTTCTACAGAGCAGCAACACGTGCCATAAAGAAAACCATCCTTCTGTTTTCCAAAAGCAATAACATGAAGGGGTGGTCTGCCATAATTAGGGGTACGTCATCTCTCATTTGCGACATCCTGAAAGTCGCAATGCCGGTGACTGCCGCCGCTTCACTGCCCATCTAAAAATAGAAATTGTTATAAATTTCTACATGCATTCAAATTGATAATGAAATAAATTCATGATGGTCACATGATAACGGCAATCACGTGTTTCCCATCGATTAAAAATTGACATACTAGTTGTTCAACTTGTAAAGTTTAGATAACATTTAAAATTTGATGATTGGGTAAAGAGTTCGTGTTAAAATTCTTCAAACAGTTTTCAAAATTAAAAAAAATTACACTATATGAATACTTTTAAATTAAGTGTATTTTGTTTAACTATGTACATTATTATACCGTTGACAAATATGTATTTTCTAAAAGAAAGTTTCTGCAAAAAGCGAAAGTTGGCAACAGTGAAGTACATGAGCTAATTGGCTGGAAACGAGTGATTATATTTATATAATTATGACGTCGCATTAATTTATGAACTGATTGGCTGAAAACATGTGGCTCAGTTATCATGTGGCTAATGACGTCACATGAATTAAGTTCATTATTCTAAAACAGAAATGTGAAAGGAAATTTAGTTTTCTCAGTAGAATTTATTTTTCATGTCAAAACGCTTTCTAATACATTACAGGAAAAGTAATTATGACTTCCGGTTTGTAAATTTAAACTGGGATGGATGACCAGTATATTGAGGAACTTTGGGCAAAATATCCAGTTAGCCTTAAAAAGTTTAAGATATAGGTTGCCGATTTTTTATGATTAATATACGTCTCAGGCTTAACCGAGTGCCACTGGCGATGATGGACCTTGCAAGTTTGAGTCACGGCCAAGTGGCAAGGACGACACCCGAGCTTGCAGCACACTCTCGTAACTTCCCACCACACCGACGGGAGGATTTTGAGCCTCGATACATTTAACGTGCATCTACCCCTCTACAAGGCAAGTTTTCAGTGGCGCCGAGTTTCGAGCTCGTGACAAGACAACGCCGGCCACGAGTTCACAACCCCACAAGCTATGGAATAAAAACCTCGATTACAATCTGAAAGACATATCCGTCACTAAGTATTGCTAAAATAAGAACTTCGCAGTAAAATATAGGACTTGGCTCCAACACACAAAGAAATTTTTATACACACATTTTTGAAGGAAAACTTCAAAACTTTCTCCCATCATAATGAAAAAATGTGATGTGTATTTAAATATTTCTCTACGAATATTTTCATATAAAATTTTTAACTGTGGCAAATTGTATAAAGTAATAAGCCATAGCTTAAAGAAAAAAGGAGACGTTATATATATATATATATATATATATATATATATATATATATATATATATATATATATAAATGATATCAATGAAATACAATAACACCATTCTTCGATTTTAGTCAATTGTAGAATAAAGTTGCTATTGAAATATTTTAGAGGCAAGAGTAGTAGCGTAACTTTTACACCCCCGCATCGTGAAAGGGGTGAGATTCTAGGGGACCCAAAGCCTAACTGGCGCATATTTTTGCAAGATCCGGTTGGGGGCCCAAAACCCGACATTTCAGGAGAGAGGGCCTAATATATTCCGTTACGCCACTGGGGGGAGTCTTAAAAGCCAGGTCTACGAGTAATTTAAAGTTTTAATATATTTAGTCAAGGGAGAAAAATAGACTTAAAGTAATGCTTACAGTCAAGTCTTAAGCGAAACATCGAACAGAAAATTGATTTTTAATTACTCTAGCAGTGACGTAACGTACACCTCTGCATCGCGGGTGGGGCCAGGATTTTAGAGGCCCCAACGTCTGACTGACGCCAAGTACGTATTTAACTAATTTATAAAGTATTAAAGGCAAAATCTGAATTCTCCGTTACGCCACACACACTGTACTCAAGTACAATCATTCTAGAAGTTTATAGTTACCTCATTGACTTCGATCATTGCTTTATGAATAACTTCACTGATAGAAACATTTTTACTTGGAGTGATTCCCGAAAAGTCTGCAGATTCAGCATTGAAGATAGATCGAGCTCCGAGCTCTTTGATTTCATCGGATAGCTCCTTCGAATATTCCAACTTGAATTTAGGCAAATAAACGTCCACCTTTGTGAAATATAGCCTTCTCTGTGCTTCAGGAAAGCTCTTCAAGAGTTAAAGACTTTCGAGAGCTGGGAGACCATTCCGTTCTCTCGGCAACAGCAACAACATTGTGATATTCCGCATTTCGAAAGGCAGCTCCAGCATGTCATAACTATCCATTTCAGCATAACGAAAACGGGTATTCAAATGCATCATCGGCACGTATCTGGAAGGAAACGCAAGGACTGAACAAGACAATATATTCAGAGTATAAGGGGAACATACATTTCTCAATCTAAGCAAAGTGATATTAAATATAGTTATACTTTTCTGCATAAGATCAAAATCTAGCAAGCAAACCCTATGGGGATACTGGAATATGACGACGCTAAAACACAAAGTTAGAGAAATTACTTAAAAAATTTGTATTTCAAGTTGTATATTGGATTCACAAAAAGGATGGTTTTTTAAATTTCATTTTCAAAAATTACTTATTTTTGTATTAACACCCAAAAAAGTCACCAAATGCTGCTATTATTATCGCTGTTCGAACGCGCGCTTGAACGATTCCATTATTGGCTGTAAATCGCTGCATTTGGCACTTATTTTGATTTAACGAAATTAGTGGACGGTATAATACGCAGGTAACACAACGTTCAATAACTTTATTAAACCGGGTAAAAATTGAACCCAGTTGTAGCTTCAATTTTACTGGGGACGTTTGATGGAAAAGACAAAATCCAATTTCGAGTATCCCCCACCCTTCCTCTTTAGAGGAAATTGACATTTCAAAGGGAAAATCAGGAAAAAATGAACACATGAAAACAAAACTGAATCGGGAAAAAACGACTTTGGAAATATTTCACATTTGTTCAGAATCGAAATTGTCATTTTCACAGATGTGCTTTAGTACATTGATTATGGTCGGAAAAATTTCATAATTTACACACTGACGTAGCTAGTCCTGAATGGGCCCTGTATCAAAATTTCTTTGCGGCCCTTTTGTAAAAACTAAATAAAAGTAATAGCATTAATAAATCCTATACGAGAGTGTCAAAATATTTCATATGTTGAGGCCCCTGTAGCTTGGGGGACCCATATCGTTCATACGGCTAATACGCCGGTAGGAAAAATAAGAACGTGAGGAGGGCGACATGTTTGGAACACGACGCCCAAGATGACACCCTCCTAACAAGGACATTTTAAGTCATGGGCTAACTGCGCCCGAATCCAGGGCGTACACCTCAATAGCGGCCTTGTCTCATTCTGGACTCTACCTCAATAATATCATGATCCGAATAAATCGCCAAATGTTATTCGCCGAACATATCCGAAAAACTAGGAATTTGATATATATGCTAGCTGACAACAATGGCAAGACTAAATTATTATGTCATGTCCATTGTCCTGTCTAAACATACTATTATACACCATCATTTAGTGAAAGGCGACAGTCGATCGAGTCGGTATGTGCCTAGGACAGCGTATGATGTGTACTTTCTACTTAAAAGGGTCACACAGATGGGACCCTTCTTTTTCATAGGAGTCAGGGCCTCAAGAAATTTTAAAACGTCACTGCATTCCAGCGACTCCACTAAACACAGCCATTTTATAAAACAGTATAGCCCGAGTAAAATCGTATAACAATCAAAATTAATGTTGAATGTACCGACTTACTTTGCCTCCGATTGCAAGCCATAGTTATAGAACAGTCTGTCCTGTGTATTTTCTTCTCGAAACTTTACCATCCAAGCTCCTTTAAAGTACATTGCATTCAAGATGATCATTTTAGCAGAAGGACTCAGTCTATCCAAAAGGTGGTTGATCTTTCCATGCGTTTTTTCTCTCACCCATTTGTTGATTCGATGCACTACTTCGAAGGATAGTTTTCAAAATCGTCTTCAAAAACGGATGCCTTGTAAAATAATCCCACTTCTCTTTTAAACTCTGGTACTAGTTTCAAGGTTCGACTGGCAAGGATGGAATTTGCGGTTTGCAGAACGTATCCAGACTTAGATTCTTCTCTTAAAAGTTTGTTCAGAAGAACATTAAAAGTGTCTGGGACAAGATTGTCTCCCAAATCTGCTGCATCGTAGCCAAAAGCAGTTCGAAATTCCTGAAGAAAAAAGTAAGATTTTTCAGAATTAAGAATCTTTGTTTAAATTAATAAATATTCGCGATTAAAGCCAAATGCCTGTGTTTATTAATGTTTATTAATTTCACTAGAAATTATAGTTTAAAAAAACTAAAGAGCACCCTTTTATAGTTAATCGAACTAAGTTGCAACTCAATCTTTTAGTCGCCAAATCTGGAAATGAGATCTGAAATTAGTCGCCAGATGCGGGATGAGATCTGAAAATGGGAAATCGTTAATCCTCATGATCCTGATCAGGACAATGGAACAAAATTATGAAATTATTATATAGTCATCGGTCCTGGACTAGCGAGCAAAATTTCGAATTAATCTGACCTTATAAAGTGGGCAAAAATTTGAGTTCAAAGATTCCGTTACATACAAATGAAGCTTAGAAAATGGTGTTAAAAATACAGAATCTGTGAGTGTTTATTAACGTCACACTCTAAGATAACACTAGAGCTATTTGGCGATGGACCTCGTAATTTTGAACCTCGGCCAAGTGACGAGAACGACACACGAGCAGGCATCTCCTCTCCAAACTACCACACTACGCTAAGGGCATTGAGCCACGACAGAATTAACATGCAACAGCCTCTCTACATGGTGGGTCCTTAGTGACACAAAGGTTCGAACTCATGGCACGTTGGTTACGAGCTTGTGACTTTGTTCACTAAGGTACCACGGCCACCACAAAATCTGGAAAATGAAATACAAGAATATGATAACACAGCTGAATATGAAGCTGAAGAATAGCTGAAGAATACGAGTTTATATCAGATACGAGGGTAAGATGAAAAGTTATCGGCCCGACACCGAAACACTGTAATTTTCAATTAAAGTTATTTCCTACATGATCACACCCTTGACTTCAATACACTTGGTCCAATGTTTCCTCCACCATCAGTATCCCTTCCTGGAAGTGAAAGTCTGGAAGATTAAAAATATTCATCGACGGCCCACTCAACTCTTTCATTGGACTGAAAGCGTATACCAGAAATAAATTTCTTCAAGTTAAGGAAGAAATTGAAGTTTGAGGGTGCTTAAATCAAGAGAATCGGGGGAAAATCCCACAGTTTTACCATCGCCAATGCACTCTTGTGTTCAGATGCGTTTTCTTGGCGAAAAAGATGATTTTTTTCTTCAAACCCGACCTCTTCTAATTTTGGACACCAGCTGATCAGAAGGTTAAAGTAATATTTGCTTGTAGTTGACCCACCTCTCTTTTACACAAGGTCATATATTAACAGGATCCCCCTTTCACATCCCAAAACACATTGGCCATAACATTTGGCAGATGACATTGACTTTGTTTCTTTGGTGCCGAGCTACCAGCTTCCACCCACTGCTTCGACTGTTTTTGAAGTTATACTTCTTTTGGGGCGTTAGAGAAATAGGATGAGGGTAAATTTTTACAATGCGCGCGCACCCGTTACGGATGTGACGCACACCTTCACGGATGCGAAAATCCTTTGTCTAGAAATATACAGAACGGGACAAATCATTCCCGCCTTCGAAATTCTCAGAAAAATATTCTCTTCACTTCCCTGAAGAAGGGGACACTCGTTTTTGAACCGGAGACCTCCCGATCTGTAGCCGAATGCTCTACCACTGAGCTATACACCGTGTCAGACAGCCTTTGCTTTGCGTTCTGTAGGAACGGATACGAAAACGCTTTGTCTAGAAATATACAGAATGGGACAGATCATTCCCGCCTTCGAAATCCTCAAAGACATTTCTCTTCACTTCCCTGAAGAAGGGAGCATCCGGGTTTTTACCGCGGACCTCTCGATCTGTAGTCGGATGCTCTACCACTGAGCTATCCCTTCGCGTCAGCAAACCTCTGCTTTGCGTTCCGTAGGAACGGATACGAAAATACTTTGTCTAGAAATATGCAGAACGGGACAGATCATTCCCGCCTTCGACCCCCCCCCGTATTATTGGTCCTATTGTCCCTGTGCGAGGGTGTTTAAATTTATTTAAATCGTAATTATCTCATGTTTGTCCGGTCCGATCGACTGAAGGTTAGTATCGTTCAATTCTGCTTGTGACCGCTTTTCGTCCTTGGCCCAACTTGCCCTGCTAAAGATTTTTAGAAAGATTTTAATCTTGTTACGCCAAAGAAGTATAACTTCTTACGTGTGTACATAAGTACACACACTTTTTCTTTCGTTTCTGGCGTGTAGTAATGGACCCATGTCTCATCCATGGTGACAAATCACTATCTCAATCATTTGTGCATTTGCTTTTAATCAGAAGTCAGCAAATGTGGCACCCATCTTTCGCAGAGCTTTCGAATTCCTAATTATTTGTGCAAGATGTTTCGCTCCCTTTCTTCGCACCAACCTCAGCTGTTCCTCTCACCTTCACGCACTTATCTTCCAGCATGATATACCCTTTATAGTTTTCGCTGTCGTTGCGGTTTTTGATAGTCCTTCCCGTGGGTCATCTTAGAGGGGGGACTTGCGACCCTTTTTAAATTCAGACGCCCACTTTTTAACGGTTGACGTGGAAGGAGCGGAATCCCCGTAAGCCTTTGACAATTTTGGATGAGCTTCCTCAGGGGTTAGTTAATCCATTCAAAAAGGAAGAATTGTACGACAGCACTATATTCAAAATCCATTTTAACGAAAAACACGCAAGACCCGTCTACTGCAAACATTCGTGTAAGCAAAGAGAGAACACGTTGAAACTTGTAATTCGAACTAATGTGTGTGTGTGTGACACGTGCTCCCCAGGCAGGAAACGAATTTTTGCTGATTGGAACAACATCTGTGTCAGGCCGAGAACTTTGCTCCTTACCCTCGTATAACCAATATGCAATTCCTCAACAACAGGGGTGTCGAACTCGCAGCCCGCAACGAATATTTTTGCGGCTCGGTTAATATATTGGCACACAATATATAATAAAATAAAATAAAGTTTCTCCCGAAATAGAAAAGATTGTAGCAGAAAAGAGATGTCCAGTGCCAGGACGTAAACATTAAATTTTTCTTGTTCTTTTATATATGTTTATTATAATATATTACTCGAAATAAACCTACGTTTCTATGAATATCGACTTTTTATGCAGCCTGCCTAAAGTTAAACCCTGTTTATTTAGCCCAAGTAAGCCTTTGAATTTGACACTCTTCAGTGCAGGTTTATTCATTGGGCACCCACGGGCTCTGAAGGGCGTGAAAGGGTCCGGATAAACTGGACTTAACCAGGTTTTCTGGTAATAAGTTGCGATCCGCCAGTGCAAGGGGGCCCGAAATGAGCTGAAATAGGTACCGAAACCCTTGCTCTACATCATTAATTCCCGAAGTGGTTCCTGGGGCTCCTCGTAATTGCAGAGGAGTCCGTAGCAAATTAAAATTTGGGAATTCGTGGACAATCTTAAAAGGTCCGCTAAAGGTTTTAATATAACCTGTTGACCTATTTCTACTACTAAATTGAAATAGGTTTGTTTGTAACCTATTTCTATTATAAAAATTTGTAATTTTTACGTGTGAAACTCTTAAGAAAATTTGATATACATAAAATGCAAGTAGCCCGTTGGAAGTCTGGTTGAATAATTTTAAGATCGAATCGATAATAGCTTTGCGTAATATTAAATTATTCTGTATATTGTTTCTGGAAGCAGAATCCACGACTCTAATAACAGTCCATAAACTCGTGACTATGATTGCGGGTCTACCACCAGTCTTAAAGTTTAATTAATCGCCTTTCACGTCCCACACTTAAAATTTTACAGATTCTCAATGAAAATTAATAGTATAAAGAATTTATAAACACAAAAGATATAATTAGTTCTGAATTTAATTCGGTATTAACGCATGGCAGTTCAACAAGATTCATGTTGCAAGTTAACACATTCAAATTCTAATTTCATACCAAGATGAGTAGTTTCTGCATTCTAAATATTTTAGTCTAGAATCACAACGGATTTTTCTGTTTTTCTATATTAATGCCACGCTAGAGGTAAAAAGGATTACGAGTGAAAAATCTCAGCTTTCAACAATGGTCAAGTGATGACCTAAGCCGGCAATCCGTTTCCAACATCAACACTACGCCAATAGCATCTTAATATTAGCTGGAAGAAGAATTTTTATATAAACATAATTTATACTAACTGCAGACGTATTTCCTCTTACTCCGTAGTGGAGCATTCCAAAAGCGAGGGAAATGCTCAACGGAGAGAAAGCCAGATTTCCAACAGAATTTACCGACAGCAATTTGTACAGATTCACAGCCATGTCATTGTTGGCTATCGCCAACCTTTGGAGGCTAGTTTTAGTATCTTCCTTCGAAGCGCACGTCTCTTCGGTAGGTATGGCAGTGGCACACGTACAAAGTACCGATGCTGCGATGAGCAGCAGAATCGACGAGATCATGATCGCCCTGAAAAGAAATATGTCATTAATAATTGCCGACTGTTTAAAAAAGCTACTTTCTTTGCTATTAATATAGTCTTTAAATCTGATCCAGACGCAAAGGGGAATTTTTTTAAATTTGCGTCACTTTATAGCCACACGAGGGCAATTACCAACGGTCCTCGTAATTTGAACCATGTCCAAGTGACGAAGATGGCATCCGAGCTGGCATCCAACTTCAGATTTCCATATGCCAACGGGATAGTCACGACAGATTTAACGTGCAGCTTCTCTGCGCGGCTGGTCTTCAGTGAACTAGGACTCGAACTCAAGACACCACGAGTTCGTGACTCTAATCCAGTGCCGATTTATCCATTGGACGCTTGGGGCGGGCGCCCAGGGGTCCAGAAGGGCGTGAAAGGCCTCTAATAAGTTAACCAGATTTAATGGTTATAAATTTCGATCCGCCAGTGCCAAGGGGACCTGTTGATCTTTGTGCCCAGGCCGAAATAAGTTTAAATCGGCACTGCCATAATTATAAGGCTACCGCCACATGTCTCGTAATTAAGAATCTTGGTCAAATGACGAAGTCGATGGAACATTGTCGCAACTGATAGTTATTTTTCCCCATTAAGAAAAATTTGGGTTGACATTTTTAAAATTTTGTCTTAAGCTTTAATTTTCTACTTGACGTTTTCTCGGGAGCTATCCTAATACCAAAAGCTTTTTTTTACTTGTATTTTAGATTACATTGTAGTTTCATAAATATTAATAAATATGTATGGATTTTTCATGTATTAGCATCGATTGTAAAGAAGTTTTCGAAGTTAAGCCTACTGCTAAGCCTAAATAGGAAATGCAGAAGTATTATGTCATTGGTTTTAAGAGTTTCTTTTATTGCAAATTACGATACCTCAGTTCTGTTTCAAACTTCTCGCTTAAACATTAAATTTCTCATAAAATTTTACTGTTTAATGTTTAAAAGTATTTGAAAGTTGATTGGATTCTTCCTCAAAAGAATCTGCCAACTTATGTTCTGGATAGGTTTTTTGATACTTCAGATCTGTTCGTGCAATGCAATTTTCGAATGATCAGAATATTGCATAAAAAAATTTCGAAGAATGTTTCACGAAATAAATTTAAGAACGTGGGATTTTTCAAGTTTTACATTTTAGCTTTGCAATTTTTGTTGAACATTTTCCGATATTGCCAACCTAGGAAATAGAATTTGACTAGTATTTTCCTACTTCAATTATGAAGAAAGTTCCAAAATAATTTGACCATTTTATATTAATTTTATGCACAGACTTAACGAATTAGGCGTACAAATACACAATTAACGAACGTAAAACGTAATGGAAGATTTTTCTTTTATCCTAATAATATTCCCTTTTCCATAGTTCTTTTCCCTTTTAAAAAGGACTACCTTTGATCTACCGAGTTGAAATCACAAAGAAATAAGTAGATGCATAAATACATTTCACTCAACAGCAGTCAGAAAACAAAAGATATTCCTTAGAATTATCACAATTCTTATTGCAGCTAAATTAAATAGATATATACTGTTAATAACTCGCGAGGCAAATTATAGCTATTAATCCTTTTAAAATATATTAAAATTCTTTATGGTATCCATTTCTTTTTTAAAATGTTGCACATTTAATTTGAATCCTGTCACTAACCCTAAATATTTTCTGGAAAAGCCGTTGTAGGAAATAGAATGGAAAACCACCGTTATAGATTTCGGATTGCGTTCTAGACTACTTGGATACTAGTACAAGATAGAGCAAACTATTCTAAAAACGACATGAAAAATAATTAAGAATTCTGCTAGCTATAGTAAACATTGAAAAGTCTCGAATAAAAAATTTCTCCGAACGTATCCATCATCATTTTTAGTATTGGGGACATTTATTTTTAAAATTCCAGCTGAAAACACTGACAGAACTTGGGTGATATAAAATTTGAGGTAACTTTTTTGAGAAAGCGGAAATATAGTATGAGTATCGCTAATGTTTTGGAATAACTACTACAAAAATAAAATAATTAAATTATTTTCAATTTATTAATAGAGATATCCTGCAGCAGCTACAAAAATTGTAAAAGCTATTAAAAGAGGTTTTTCTGGAGGATCTTGCATCAAGTATAAGAGCATTCTTCAATCCCTCGGATCTCTTAAACACACGATCTTTTAAGCGTACCAAAACGAATTTTCTTTAAAAACTTCAAGCTTGAATTTAAATGAACACAGAAACGAATATAAACAGCGCAATTGTTGATCATCTATCCTGTCTAAATAGTACAAGTCCGAATCTAGTAAAATATACGTAGAAGAGTTACAAATAAAAAATGTAAAAACAAAATTATTTTTCCAGCTTTTTTGTGAGACAACCAAGTTATCACCAAGGTGTGTACAATCTTCATTATATTAAATTTGGAAGTTCATAAGGACAAACTTTAACAATAACATTACCGTATACAGTCGAAATGATTTGATAATGACTTATCAAGAAAATTAAAAATTTAAAAAAACGACTGCAAGATTAAGAAAAAGTGGGTTAAATATTACTATTAGTGTTTTTCAATGTAGAATAATAAAATATATTTGCTTAATACAGAAGGTAAATTCAAACCAGAAATCAGAATTATAACTTAATTACATAAATAATAGAAAAGTATATGAATTATTAAACAATCAAGATTCAAAAACACATTAACTTAGCTCGCCTCGCTAGCTTAAATAACAAATCAACTTAGCTACTTCGGAAATTTTACTCACCAATAAAAACAAAACGCTTTAAGCTTTTGGAAATCCTAGAAGATGAAAAGGAATGCCGAATAATATTAAAAGCTTTAAATAATGAAATATTTCATGCAAAGCGCATGTCATATTTGGCGATGTAAAAGGTTTAAGTGAGTGAATATTAACGTCGCACCGTTCAGCTACACGAGGCTTTTTGGCGACGGACCACGTAAAAAGTTTGAAGCAACATTAGATTGGGTGAGGAATGGCGCCAATTACAAAATAGATAACTTCTTGTGTTCATATGATTTGTTTAGATCAATGTTTTTGGGGCACGGTAGCTGAATGACCAGGGTTGCGAACTCGTGGCCAAGGTTGCAGCAGTAGGTTCGAATCGCTGTGCCTTTAAAGATCCACCATATAAAGGGCTGATGTACATTAAATCTGTCGAAGCTTAAAGTCCTAATGTTAGTATAATGCGGAAGTTTGGAAAGACTGCTGCGACTTCCTCGTCATTTGACCGTGGTTTAAAATTACGAGGTTCGTCGCCAATAGCTCCTGAGTTGTACAAACAATAGATCAATGTTTCAAGGCTACGGTAATTGGCAGTAAGAATAATGAGCCTTGTGGAAGGAAAAATTCTCTATTTGAACTTTTTTTTAAACTTGATTTACCAAAATTAAAATTAATCGCGTAAAAAAATAAGACTGTAATAAGGCTAAAAATAAGGTTGCATCGGGTTTCGAGAAGACTTTTTACATTAATTATTTTTTGCACTACATCTCTCTCTTTAGGCGCTTTACATCATTCTGAAAAGTATTTTCACTTCACAAGGAGATGGCGCTACTACAGATAAGAAAATATTCAACATCATTCACGTCCGGAAAAGTTTCCCAAGAGAGAAATATCCAGGGACGTCTTAAGACTTCTTGAGGCCCTGGGCCCCTACACAAATGTAAGCCCCACATATGGCCCTTGAAAGTAGACAGTACATATCATATTCAACCCGAAACCAGTAAATGTGTATGACTTACAATCGCACAAACCGGCTTGACCGACTGCCGCCTTTTGACTGAAGGAGTAATGATGGTGTATGGGGGTAGGACAAGGCCTTTACATGGACAATGATCATCACATGTAGCCAGTTGACATATCGTCCGAAATTCCCAGTTTCTCGGAGATTGATTGAATATTAACGTCGCACTGCTTAGCTACACGAGGGCTTTTGGCGACGGACCACGTAATTTTGAACCATGGTCAAGTAACGTGGACGACACCTGAGCTGGCACCTCTCCTAACTACCACACACCACACCAACGGGAGGACGTTTCCAGTCGACAGATTTAACGTGCATCGCTGCCTCCGCACACGGTGGGTCTTTGGTGGTACTGGGTTCGAACTCGTGACAAGGCAAGCCACGATCCGATACCTATACCACTCGGCTACCGCGGCCACCAGTTTCTCGGAGAATACAACCGGAAAAAATATTTGGCCGTTGAAATTATTCGAATCGTTATCTTATTAAGGCTGAGTCGAGGCTCCCATTGGGACCGAGTCTCAGTTGATCCATGCCTTAAGACGTCGCTGGAAATATCAGCTAACTCATTATCGTCATATGTCGATTTGATACCGAAAAAAATTCGTGAACAATAATTTGCTACGTTATTCTACTTTGTTATGAGTTTTAATTAATATTATTGAAGAAGAAACGTTCTTAATCTATGGTTATCTGATCTCTTTGAAGTTCCAGTATTTCACAGATTGAAATTATGGATGTTCCAGGAGAGGCCCATGATAAGAGGAGGACCTCACATATTCAAGAAAACAGAAAGTAAAAAGAAATCTATAAAATATTTTCTGTTTACCGTTAGAAAATTATGAGTTTCTTAGGAAACACAAACTCGGTATCGTCATGATATAATAGACACATGTAATCTTTGTAGCTGTCCTTTTTACAGAAATGTAACCACCCTTTGTTTAGGCTCTTCTCACTTAACAGCAGAAAGACTTTCACGCCCTCTAGTGGGTAGAACAATATTCAGTGATGGCCAAACTTTGGAACAGTAAGGACGTTTGAGCATGTTCTTCGATCCTTTTGATTCTGATCAAAATGTTTGTCCTCTAGTTGTGTATGTAAATGTTTGTTTTGTTTATTAAACGTGTTTTAATTAAGTAGGGGACTTAGTTAAGAACCCTTTCCCTGCGTGTCCCTTTACTACATTGGGTCACCCCTTATAATTTGGTGCCTAACGTGGGGCCACATATCCTTTGGGTTCCCTATATCATAGAGTGGTAGTATCAATCCTACCAGTACCCTGTATCAATGATGCAGGACCCCCAAGTTACAGGGGCCTCAACATGTGTACCTACAGTCAAAATACAGGGTTCTCATACCTAAAAAAAGGGTCCCGAAGGAATTTTGATACAATGCACACTCAGAACTAGCCACTAAATATTAATGTCATTTGCCCTGGCGTAGCAAGCTCTAAGGGGGCCTCCTATAGATATGGGAGCCCTGTTAGTGAGACTGTGGTTACATTTTTTGGGGCCCCGTATCATTGATAAGGTTGATATGGCGGTAGCTACGCCCCTGTGTGTAGTCATTTGTCTAAATTTAAATTACATTTAAGAACATTTAAAAAGTAATTTTCCAAGTATTGTTATTGAAAATTAAAAAACTATTGTCTTAATTTTGACTAATCATATGAAAATGTAATCTCTCTCTCTAATAGCTTTAAAATAGTCATAAATTTGACTCTTTATTAATGTTGCAGTTAGAAGCAAAAGCACAAGGGATGTGACGGGCTCATCGCGCTTTCTATTAATTGTCCTCTTGGGTTCTTTGGAGCCGAAAAAGGCAAACTCTTTCAAACCAAATCCAGAAGCGAAACGTGATTATGCAAATTAAGAACCTTTTAAATAGCAGAAGTTTAGAGTAAGCGAAGTGGCTTTTGGGAAGTGATTATGCTAGTCTGCGGTTAGGAGTGTTAAAGTTAGAAGTTATCCGACATTCAAGTGCTCAGCTATTCGTGCCAGTGTGTTCAAGTCAAGGTGGATACCACATTCCACACGAGATAAACCATAACTTCATTGAGGATTCGAGTGACTTACTGCTTAACTAGGATATAGAGGTAGGATAGTTCAAATTAATACTAGGAACTGTGTATATACTGAGATTAGGAATAGGCGGTAAAGTTAAATATAGTGATTAGGTCGAGCTTATTTGGTAATATACGTATTGTGTGTCTCTTCACCTCAGATCCGCTAAGTTAAAATATAAATATTATCATTGTATAGTGTTTAAGTTAATAAAGAGTTAAGATTATGGCAACGCCTGGTTCTTCATTCACTCCCACACCCCTAGGTCACGAGGATAACTTAGAAGTAAGGCATCACCCACGGGCGAATGCCCTATAGGGAAATAGACCTTATAATTGCGGACCAAAGTCAAGTAACAAGAATGAAACTCAACCTGGCAGTATACTCTCCAAACTTTCACACTACGATTTTCATCCTCAACATGGATAAATCCCATCGGGCTGTAAAAAAACCCCGAGACAATGATAGTGATTATGAACAAATTGTCAACCTTTACAAAACAATATTGCAACAGAAAGGAATATAGTTTCGTATGAAAGAATGACACGGTTCGAAAATCTGCCCGGGAGTTTCTCTCCGTTTTGTTTCACAGCACCATTGGTTTGTCAAAACATAACAATCAATCACTTTTCAATCAACCAAGTTTTTTCAAACGAAAGCATAAATTTTTTCCTTTCTGAACCACACTGCTCAAATGAATAGCACATTGTCATTGTACGATCAGGGATGTCTTAAGTCGATTCTTTGAGGCCCTGGGCCCCTTTGTAAAAGTAGGCCCTACCTGAGATCTTTAAAAGGTGACGGTATACAGCATGCATTGTCAAATATTCGTTTAAAAAGTAAATTTGAAATAAAAAATGTGCACGCCTCACAAACCGGCGGACGCATTTCGACTAAATGAATTGAATGATTATTTATGGCAAGGGTGTCCAACCCAAATGACTTTGCGGGCCACTTCCGAAAAACATTATAATCTCGCAGGCCGCACATAAAAATATGTATCTTTATATCAGATTTGGAAACAAAAAAACATTTATTGGAGTAAAAATTAAAAATAGAATGAATTATTATTATTATTGTTTTCATTATTTTTCATGTATAGACATTAATATAATAATATTTATATAATATAATAATGCAATGATCAAATAATGTTTAAAATATTACAGCTGCCATTTTCTTGAAAATTATGGTGTTCCTATTGAACAGATCTTTCGTTTCTCATTGTTGAAATTTGATAGTGCTGTCATTCGAAAAAGGATTAAGTATACGTTGTCCTTTATCTTTAGCATCTTGAATATTTTTTTTTTTTTAACTTTAAAAAACATCTCTGACTGCCTCTTGGGCACTCCAAACAGAAAAGGAGGAGGAGAAACGAAAGTCGCAAACACAGAGAATCGTGTACCATCCATGGTAAAGGATATGCATAAGGCAATTCGAAATTTATTAAAAAAGTAATTTATTGTAGTAAAATCAAATGTAACTGTTTGATAAAATACAAATCTATTTATATTATCAAAAAGGATTTAATTTAAAACAAGAACAGGTAACAGGCAAATACATTGTGGATATATATACATAAATTTCCCCTCAAGTAAATTTCAAAATGAAAAAACTTTAACAATTTTTTAAAAAGAGTCGGCAGGCCGCGTGTTGGACACCCCTGGTTTATAGTATTATAGGCCTAGGTCTAGGCATGGATAACGGTCATCACATAATTATGATCTTACCACTTTTGCCAGTTGATATGCAGTTTGAAATTTCCTGTTTTTCGTAATATTTGTACGGGAATAATACTCGACCACATTAAAATTATCCGAATCATGATCTTACTAAGACAGGGTCGAGAACGAAACGAGGCCCAGGTCCAAGTCTTAAAACGTCCCTGTGTGTATGATGATACATGGTAGTATAAATCATTCACAAGTAATATAAAAAGTTTTAAGTCAATTGCTACTTCATTAGAAAAATGTACTGGTGCCATCTGTTGCAGCCAGTTGTAACTTTGAAAGAAGTAACACAGAATAAAGTTAAAAAAAAAAAATTAATGAATTAATATTTGAAAAAACTGTATTAACATCAAGTGTCATCCACTACAAGTTTAAAAAATGTATTTGAACTTGAATTGATTAATAGAAAGTATTTTATTAATGACTGAAAATTTGAACTATGAGAGTGAACTAATAATAGGAATTGAAAAATAGGGAGGGGGAAGAGAAGGTAGCATAGCCCAGAATCTGAAACTAAGGAGCAATTTCTTTTCGAAACTAGAAGTTAACACGACACAAGAAAATAAATTGTATGAACATTTGTGAGCTACTTAAGGTAATTAGAATCAAAGAATTTGTATACTGGCTCTATTCAGTTTCTGATATAACACAGTCTTTAAAAAATTAAATAAAAAATTACTGTACAAAATGAATTGGTAAATTATTCAAGCCCTTCGACAATTAATGGTTACACCTTTGAAAATGTTGATGAGATTAAATATCTTGGCACAAAATTTATTGATAAAATAAACTAGGAGTAGAAGTTGATAACAGAATCAAAATGGCTAATAAATGCTTCTATGGGCTAAGAAGACAACTAAGATCTAATTTAATCAGCTGCAATACTAAATTAAGAAATTACAAAACCCTAATATTACCTGTCTTGCTTTATGCAAGTGAAAACATGGACCTTAAACAAAGATAAATTTGAGAAAAAATTCTCAGAGCCATCTTTTGGCAATCTGGAAGGTGCTGAACCAGATATAACTTTGAACTGTACAGGCTTATCAGCAACCACAAATAACATGTCATAAATAGATTAAGATTGATTGGCCATATTTGGAGAAGATCAGAAGATAATCAAATTAAAACATTGACATTTAAAAAACATGAGGAAACCTGAACTAAAGAAAGACCACCAACTAGATGTTTGGATAACACTGAAAAGACCTAAATATGTACTTTGAAAATTAAAAATTGGAGGAATCGCTAGAAATAGAGGATGCTAGAAAGAGCACTTAGTTGAGGCGGCCAAGGCCTGTAAATCTGTTGAAGAAGTAGAATGCATATAGTGGCAATGAAATAAAACCACATAATATTTGAAAGTTCTTGAAAATAGAAATAAACCACTTAACAAATGTGGCCGAACAGCATTGAAATTTTTTCAAGGTTTACATAAAGCATCCATTTTAATACTATAAGATAATAAAATATTTGAATTTAATTGAATATAAACAAATATTAGAACGTTTAAGACAAGACCTGTTCATTGAATTAAATAACTACGTAGACTTTTGTATCATAATGAATGTGGCTCCTTCAAAAACACTGAATTACTTTTAAAAAATAAAACCAACCATTTTTCTTTCTTTTGTTATTACTTTATGTTCCTTTAGAAACGTAAGACACAATGATTAAATTATTCCAGTATTTTATTCATTCTTCTATATAGAGATTTTTCCATTTTAGCAAATATTCAATAAGAGCATGAATCACTAAATTAAGATTAGAATTTTAAAAAAATGTTCAATGTTTTTTTAATTTTAAATAACCATAATGGATTAAAATTAGTTTATATGATTCTAACAGTATATACATATTAAAGAAAACAAACATTCAATTCTTATTAGTCCACCCCTTGTTAATTTTTTAAAAGATATAAAAATCTCAATTTCTACAAAAAGAATCTAATGAGTTTTGACAGAATATTAGTAATATTCACTTTCAGTTGTGAGTTTTTCAAAGGTTCTATTAAAAAAATATTTATATCTATAACATATTTTGTATTCATTGTGTTAATATAGGGCATTTACTTAATGACTATTATGCAAATATTTAAAATTATAATTACATTACACAATATTTCAAACATTTTTATTAACAGATATAATACAATTGTTATGAAAAATAAAATACAATAAAATTAGAAAGAAATGAGAAAATAAACACTTCTAGTCAACATTAAAAAATATTATCATCGAATATGGATTTTTCTGAAAATTTAATATCGTGAAGATTTTGCAATGGAATAAAGAAATTAGATTTAAGAAAATATGAAAATTTAAAGAAATGTTATTTAATGGTAATATCAAAGTCATTTTATCATTTCCTCTCCCCCCCTTCCAAATCAAATTATTTGAGGAATTACGGGGAAAAAATTAATGAGCTTGCAGCTGCTTTGAAATTCAGTATGTATAATTTGACTACTTCTTCTTTTCAACCAAGAGAGAGGAATAGAGTTTACCACAGAACAAGCTTCCTAGGAAGCTTTTATTAAAACATTTTACAAATTCCCCATAGAAGAGAAGTTTCACAGAATATTTATCAAGTGGATTTAACAACAAATGTTCAATTACGGACAGTTGTTGATAAATAATATTTCAGTTTGCAATAGACAATTTTTTTTTCTCTAATGGGGCTGCAGATTGGTGTTTTACCATTACAGACCTAGAACATTTCCTGGAAGCTGGTATCTTTTTTTTAGTGTGGCACCATATAGGAGGTATACCAAGTGCTGCAAGTAATTTTGACGCCCAGTTTCCATACCAGAGAGAGGCACCTGAGCTCTGACGATGCAAAACCATACTATGAATTTTGATTTTGCAGAGAGCACCCAAGCCAAATAGGCAATCAAGGGATCTTTCATATGCTGCATAATCATACGACATGGTTGCTGTTGATTTTTTGCATCGTGAAAATCCACCGACTTGAGCAGGGGTCAAACCTATGAACAAGCATAGGTGTAGCTACTGCTATATGAATGATACGGGGCCCCAACATGTATAATATTTAGACATTGACAAATGTTTTCTTATACTTATTTTCCAAAAAAGGACCCCTCATAGAATTTTGATACAGGGCCCACAGACAACTAGCTATGCCAGTGTGTACAAGGACAGTGCCAAACCAACTATGCCACCCAACTGAGCAATAAAAACAAATAAAATCTATTTGTTAACAGAAGGTGATAAATTTTTAACATTAAAGTTTTCATTTTGACAAAAGGAATGTGTTCATACGTTGCAACCGAAGAAAATAAAGTGCTAAATAATTCTAAGCTATAAGTTAATACTGTCAACTAACTAAAACTAATTAGCTATCAAAATTGCCAACACTAGCTTAAAGGAGATGAAAAAAAGCCTCAGCAAACTAAAATAAAATAATTAAAAAAAAAATTGTATTCCCTTCTTTTATTTTATTTTAAAATACACCTTCATTCTTATAAAAATATTAATTAAATAAATATAAAAATAATGCACAATTTCATTATTTCAAGCCCTTAACAGTCCCTATTACTTTATGCAGAGGAATTATATAACAAGAAATTGCTGCACAATTTATCATGTTATTCCCGCAAATAATTAAAACATATTATTTCACATCACAAATCCCTAAAAAATGGTTCACAAAACTTCCAAGAACAAATTGTGCTGCATTAATGTAATATAGAAATAAATGATGTATTTTGACAGAAAACTTCAAATCTAGTATAAGTAGATAATTATTTCAAATAAAATTACTTTAAAAATGCAAGCTGTAGAAATGGTTTACAAAGTTGTTTAATTCTCAAAAAAAAATTTGTTTCATCTTTAATTTCTTTACAATCAGCTATAAATGCATTAACAACAGCTTCCATCTGGAAAAAAAAAAGTAAATTATAAACAAAGATGATTTCTACCACTGTACATAATAATAAAGACAAAATTTTTGAATAAAGGTGAAACAATTTTTCCATAAAATTATTTATGGAATAAAGCACAAAATTGTTGTCAAGAAATCACAAATTATATTTTACCCAGTAAACAAAATGAATTTCCAACACATTGCTAAATAACATTATACAAAAAATAATTAAAATAATTTGACTAAATAATCATTTATTCAATCTCATTGCTTGAATTTTCTATTATTTCAATGGTCATTAGGGGCATCAATTGATAATTATATATACAAACTTTTTACAAAATTTGTCTCAAACGAATTATTGATGAACAGGACAAATTTTTAAAATATGAAACTTAATATAAAGCATTTACCTAAAATTCTATAAAGAAAGTGTCACAAAAAAAATCATAAATGACCAACAGAAGTAAATCTGATTCTAATAAATATATGTATCACATCAGAAAACAGAAACATTGATTTAATAAGGCAAAAAAATGTAATTTGATAATTAAAAGTAGTAAACACTAACATTTATTTAAATATGTATTTATAATCAAATTCTACCTTGTACAATTGAAAGATATTTTATGTAACTAATAAATAAAAGGATGAGGTATTTATTAAAATGTTTGCATACTTATGAAAGACATTATCAGTCTTAAATCAACAAATGCATAATGAAATATATATATTTGTGAATATATATACATATATATTGTGGGTTATATATATTTTTTCAGTATTGGAGTTTACACTCCTTAAGAATCAATTTTCATATTCAGCCCTCAGTATGAAAAAATATTATGAAGAGTGAAATTTTAAAAAACCCGTAAAGCGTTAGCTTTCTGCACATGCCCTAAATCTCTGCACGAAGAAAGAGTTCGTTTCTTCGTTTTAAAATTGTGATTGTTCTTTTCTTACCGAAATCAGATAAAAAAATAATTACTGAATCAGAAAGAACATTTTTATCACCACTATATGGTATAATTTTTTTTTACAAAATAACGATATTTTCCATTTTGTACGATTTTTTCTAAAATGAGACAATATTGATGCATTTTTATGAAAAGAATTTTTCAATCATTCTGAATCAATTTCTTATCATTGTAATGAATCGATATTCTATAATAAAAAAGTCCATACTTTGGTACTTTATAATCAGTGATTTAAAATATAAAATATCGAAAACTCTTTTTTCTTTCTTTCTGGATATTATAATGCTTTTTGGTTAAAGATAATGAAAATAGATAAATTAAAAATTAGCATTGATGTTATTAAATTTCAACAATCAAATAAACTTTTTAAAAAATGTAAAGATTAACATATAATTAAAAAAAAGTACAAGGAATCTAACAAACCTCAGATTCAAATTTAGATAGCATTTTTAGAGTCACATTTTCAGCTTCTTTACAAGAATTCACTATTTCTAAACAAGCATCAGTTTCTTCATCCATTTTCTGCTCCAACTCTAAATTAGAAGCCTTTATGAAAGATAAACTGTTTTGTTCCTCAGTCAAATTTCTATGAAAAAAAAAAAATTCAACATATTATAAAAACATTCATTTAACAGCAAAATTTGCATTACATTTCAATATTGTTTTTGTAAAACTTATACACAATAAAATCTCTAACACAATATCATGAAACATCAATGTATAGTTTTTTGCAGCTTAAATCTTAAGCCATTTCTTATTACAAAAAGAGAAATGTCTTTTCATAACCAGTAAAATTTATTTCAATGTGCTAATACTTTCTCATAACAAAGGATTAACTGTCATATTAAAAGAATGTTATTCTAGTTCAATTTAAATTTAATACGAACTGTGATATTTTAAGTTTTTCCTTACAAAATGTACACACAATGTTTTCAATAACTATACGATAAACTGAAAATTCACCCTTTAAAGGAATTTTTTTTTATTTACTGATAAACAAAATTTAACAGTGACAAACATGGGAAAAGAGGTTATAATAAAAAATAAAATAAAGAGTAAAAAGTTCACTGTCTCAAATTTTAAGTAAAGAATGAATTAGAAAAATAGAATAAGAAGCTAAATCTCAATATGTTTCTATACCTTCCAACTTTTGAAATGACAAAGCTTAAAATAGCGCATCATCAACATTTCAATCATATTTTTAAAATAACATAAACAACATTTTAAATTTATAAAATGTTTGATTTTATAAAACATGATATACAACAAATATTTTTTAATGTGAAGAAAATTTCACAACATATATATTTTGATAAGAAAATTACTGAGAGAAAACTACTTCTGCATCAACTTGATTCATAAAAATTCATACACTAAGGTAAATTTAAAGGCATGTATAAAGTTACATACAAGAAAGTACTGACTCCACATTAAAAATACTTTTATAAAAAAAATACAGTTAAATGACAACTTTTAGATTAGATTTATAAAAAAAAAATTATCACACATACAGATGTTAATGACAAAGTTGGAAGAAATATAAATCAAGATAACCAAGTGATAATCATCAAGTACATGAGTGCCTTAAAACTAGTGAGGCTTCCTCCTTATGGAGCAAAATTTGACCGCTTTTTAGACATAATATATCTACGATAGCAAAAAGACCACTTTAAATTGTAAAATCAAAGTAATGACCATGAATGGGATACAATTTTATACTCTTTCCAATTACAAGTTTGTTTACTTATCACAGCAGATATTCTAGTGCTTCCCAGTTCATTGTTCGAGAATATCAAACAATGGAAATATTTTTCCAAAATAGGGACTGACAGCTACAGTCAAAAAATACTTTATGTTCTACAAGAAAATATATAAACAGAACTTCAGCCTTAATTATACTTGATTGAACACCATCACTGCAAAGCAATCAAATTTTGAGCAAACTACTACTGTATTTACTCAATCTTTGCTGCACTTTTTCCCCAATATTAAAGCTACTGAAAATCGGGTGCGGCTTAGAATCGAATTAAAAAAATGCATTGGATGGGACAATCAGAGCAACTACAGGTTTTAAACTGTTTTACACTATTTTTCATTTTTCACAAAGACATTGAGAAATTGAGGTCCGGCTTAGATTCGAGTAAATACGTAATTGATTTCTTATTTGAGATACGTTTTGAAGCTTTCACATGGTGAGGAATATGTGAGAAACAAATATGTCGGTACAACATAAATCACAAAGTGCATACTTTTTTCTGGTTAGGGATATGGTAATGCAATCAAATTCCTTTTTATACCATTTTTTAAACATATGAAGGTATATTTAGCCTTTGGTAGACAGTGTGATAAATAGGACAATAGATGAAAACAAATTGTTTGACTGAATGTAATGTAAAGAATACAAACAATAGCAAAGCATAAAATTAGTTGAAATCTGCAAAGTTACTACAGAAGAAGGAAAAAATAAAAATGCTTCGCTTAATAAAACTGCTTCTACAAATCAGTATGAAGACAATAGTTAATGAAATCTAGAAGAAAGGATAAGCTTTATGAATTTTTTAAATATGTAATGACAATGAGTTCTACTGTTTTTGTCTACTTATTATCTAGTAGTGAATATAAAACAATAAATAAGAGCTGTAGGAGAGAAAACAATCGGTAGATAATGGGAATTTGCAAAAATAAATAAAAATGGACGATCAAAGCTTTAAGTGTCATGAAAGGATAAAAACATAAATTTTATGCTCAAAGCATGAAAGTTGGCAGGTATGTGTTTGTCACAAAATAACTCAAACAACCACATTACTGATAAACGCATAATTTTTTTTAAAGTTCAATATAAGGAGGTTGGTTTTCCGTTAAATGTAAGATGGTACACAACAAGACTATAAAAATGAGATCTACTTTAGAAAGGTCATCAACGTTGAAAGTTATTTGCAATATATATGTGAGTATCTCATTATTTCACATTATATGCCTAAACCTGCTTTAATGATCTTTAATACTTTTAATTATCTATCTACCTTGTTATGAAGTCTTTATTAAATACTTATTAAAGTGAATTTTGGTTTTATTGTGTATATTGCATATTAAAGAAAATTTATACTAGTACTCTAGTATTAGGGTTATTTTTCAACAATATTTAAATTAAATTATAACAAAATCTCCACTGGTTCTCAAATATAAATATTTCAAAATTTATAAATGTTTCATGTAAAAACTTCAATATAAAAAATTCACATTACTTTTTAAGCATTTCTAGTGTTTCATTGAAAGCCTCTTTTTGTTTTTGGTAATGCAATTGAAGTTTTGCAGATTTTTGTTCATTAATGCACTTGGCTCCTTCTTTTATTTGTAATTCTGTTTCTAATTTCTTAACAGTTTCCCTTTCTTCTTGATTTTTTAGGAACATCACCACAAAGTCTTTGGCTCTTTCACTGTAAAAATAAACATAATATATATACAATTCAAAATCCAAACAATTATCCTAAAAACTTCTTAAAAAATATTTGTTTTGCTTAAAATTTATTCAGTATGAGGAAAAGAAATTGTTTAAAAAATAGTAAAATTATTTTTAAAAAAAGGTGCTGAATTGGAACAAACAATTTTTTAAAAATTCCAAAACTGTTTAATATTTATGAATTTAGAAAAAGGCAACTTAATTGAATAAAATAACTGAAAAATCTAAATCAAGTACAAAATTATTAAACAATATAATGCTTAATTAATTGAATTTTTATAAACTATAATCTGCTAACACTTAAAATTGTTAAAAAATGTATTGAGGGTTGGTAAATAAATTATGCTGGTTAATGCAAACACACACATATTGACATTTAAAGATTTCAAAATAAATATAGAATCAATGCAATAATGAAAGATAAATTGTCATTAGCACAAATATTTGTAATGAAATTCAGTTCAAATTTGCTATCTTGGAAGAATTTACCAAGAAATTACTTAGATTAATATGAACTTAAGAAAATAGGAATACAATGTTTTTTATTAGAATACACAGATTTGTTTGGTCAGTGTATTAATAAATGTACAAAATTATATATGTAAAAAAAATTAGAAAATTGTATTTATCATAAAAACTGATTAAGAATTTCAAGAGTATTTATCAAGATATCTATATTTCACACATATATTGGATATATATGTGTATATATTCAAATACTGAAATATATATATATATATATATTTAGATTTTAGATACTTCAAGAGCATTTAAAAATGTTATAAAAGTTTTATTGACAGCTTACAAAACTGAGAGGGAAAGAAATAATTTTCAATACCAAATGAATAAGAATTTGAAAAGTACCTCATTTTAAATGAAAACACTTCTTTAAAAAATATTTAAAACCAGGTTACAGTTTATACATTATTTACATAATAAAAAGGCTAAAACATATAAATATTGAAAAATTTTAATTTACACAATTTTTTCTAAGGCAGCTTTCCTCTCCTGAATACTTTGTAAATCTTTTGAGTTATTCTCAATAGCCAGACCTAAGGCTTCATATCTCTTCTTTTTTTCCTTCAGTTCATTTTCTTTTTCTTTCACTTTCATATCCTCTTTATGAATTAATTCTTTCATATCTTGAATGTCTTTGCTGATCTTTTCTGGTGAACTTAGAATGAGCTGGTCAAGTTCATTTATGAGCTCTTTTGTTGAAGCAATGTTAACTGCAATATCAGTCTACAAAAAAGAAGTTAAATTACTTACAAAACCATGATATCAAAAAAATACTTTTAATAAGAACAAATTATAAAAATTAAGATACTACAGAATTATATGCAGTAAAATATCTCAATCATATGAACTAATCAAGATGCGGTAGGTCATACAGATAAAACTAAATAACCCATAGAAGGTACACAGCTAAACACTCTGTACACTTATAAGAACATGGGTATTATTTTGAAATACAGCAAAGCAATATGGTAAATAATTGCTGAAGAAAAGATTCAAATCAATACTTTGCTTGTGTGATGTGTAGAAGGTAAAAAAAAAAATTACTTAGAATATTAACTTTCTGCTTTATTTTAAGTTATAATAAGTTTTTTAAATGGTTGTTCAGATTAGCATGTTTAATTTTGCAGTGGCGCCTCCTTCTGCAAGTAGCAAACAACAAAGGACAGAAATAAAAGCCTTTGATGACTGCGACGAAAGGAATCCCTCTTCAAGCCAATCATCAAGGTCTTTTGGTCCTTGAAGAAGGAAGAAGGAGGCGCCGCTGCATACCCCTTCCTAGAGAAGAAAGCTTTTTTTCCAGCCAACTACTGCAATTGTTATACATCTCCAGTAGGTTTGAGTGTCATTGGAACATTTTTCCATTGAACTCTTGTTGAGATGGCGGGTCTAGTTGACGAGAGCGCGGTTGCCCTTTTTGAATCACTAATTGTGATTTATTGAGAATGTCTTAGTTAGAATCTCTATGGAAAGAATGCATAATCAACCAATAATGTTAAGCTGCTGCTATCTAGTGTTCAATTCTTGGGTCACCACTTTGGCAACAAGATGCTGACCTTGGCAGGGGTGTTTATTTGATCCACCAACCTACCGGTCTGCAGCTACACCATGCATGCCTTAGACCAGAGGTCACCAAAGTGATGGTTCGTGGTCCATGAGAAAATTTCGCTGGTCCCCAGAAAAATGAGGAATATACTCAATTATCACATTAAGTTATGTTTTAAGATGCATTGGTTGTGCTTTTAGATCACAATTTTTCTTATAAATATATTTAACATTCCCAAAATCCTATTAGTAGTTCATGGGGTTTAAATTATGAATTTGATGGTCCATCAGGTCAAAAAGTTTGGTAACCTCTGCCTTAGAAACAAAAGGAATCCCTATTCTGGCCAGTCATTAAGGGCTTTTATTCCTGTCCTTTGTTGTTTGCAATGCAGAAGGAGGCATTGCTGCAGTTTAATAAGATCCAGATTAATTTGTGTTTAGAGTATATATATATGCAGAGATTATAATACACCAGAAAAAGAATAGCTTACATATAGTTAAAAAGAGTACAAGACCTAAAAAAGATTTTACAAATTTTTAAATAAAAATAGCGCATAATTCGAGTACATTAATTTTAATCATATAATTTTTTTAAGATAAATTTATATAATTAGCAAAATTAAACAATTATAAAAATTAATTAATAAATTCATAATTTGTAACATTTTGAAAGGAGTTAAATTAACATTCCAAATTTGACAACTGCTATATGCCGCACTAATTTCAACACCATTTTCTTTAATTTTTAAATTTAAATTCGAGAATTCTCAGTTAAACTTCAGTTTCATTGAATTAATATTTTAAGCTGAATTATAAAGCTATAAACTCAAAGATAAAAAATCTAACAAGCATATTTATTTCTTCCAATATTATAAATAGAAATGCATTACTTTGCTTTCCTCAGACAAATGTTATAATAACATTTGTTTCGATTTTTTTTACTTTAAGTTAATTACGAGTTCTATTAACATCACACTAAAAGGTGCACAAGGGCTATTGGCAATGGACTTTGCAATTTTGAGGTCATGTGAAGAGGATGACACCTGAGCTGGCACCCTCTTTCTTAACTTTCACACCACAGCTATGGGAGCATGTTTCAGCCTCAACAAATTTAACGTGCAGTGGGCCCCACTACACAGTGGTCTTCAGACGCACTAGGTTTGAACTCCTGACACACCAGCCATGAATCTGTGACCTTGATTACCATGCTACCACAGCTATAAACATCGCACTTTAAAGTGGTACTAGGGCAAGTGGCAATAGCAAGACCCCATAATTTTGAACCTTGATCAAGCAACAAGCTCAATACTCAAGCTGTGACAAACAAACTCTCCAAACTTCTCACATGTAAGGTCTTAGAGCTTTAATAGGAGTGATGGCATCATTTTCTCTACATGTTGGGTCTTCAAAAGCATTCGCACCCAGGACTCATCAATGCTGGCCACATGTTTGTGATCAAGTCTCAGCTAACAAAGACAGCAAACGCTTTGATTGATCAAAAATATATTTAAAAAATCTTTCCTGACACATGAACTGAATGTCTGGAAAATTACTTATCTATTATTAAAAAATAAAAATTAAATCAATTGGTAGGAAATTATTTGCTATTACACACGGTATAACAGTCTCTGTCCTTCATATATATTTTCTTTCATAAAACATACCTCATATATCTTTATATTTATCAGTTAATGAATAATTGTTAAATGTTCTATATAATGTTTTCATGTAAGAAAATGTATTTACAAACTTAAATAAAATGCTTGTAAAAGTATACATAGTAGCCCGAGTTTTATCAAAATCAATATCTAATAATAAGATAAACAAAGAAAAAGAATTTTAATTGCTTTTTATTTAACAAAATATTTCTACGAGTATAAAGGGGAAAGAAGGTAGCTCATCTCCCCTTTTTTGAATAAAACAATCATATATAAGATAAAAAACATTCACCACGTTTTTAAAAGGAGGAAAAAGAGTCAAGTTTAAAATATAATTTTAAGATAAAGAAATGCTACTTCAATTTTCTAAAAAGAAAATTCAGATTGTATGAAAAACACAGTAGTCGTGGAACAATAGCTATTGATAACATATCAAGGAAAGCCAATGCTTTTACATTTCTCATAACAGTGATTTTTCTTCTAAAATAAAAATACAGTATTTGTTAATTATGTTTTATTTTCATTGTTAGTTTTAGTATTAATATTTAAATGGGTTATCAATTTAAATCCAGTTTAATATGTTTTGAAACAGCAAACATATGTTACAAATTATATGTGGGTAGCATTTGCATGCTCTTGAGAGAGAAATTAATATTGTCTTGAAAGAAAGAAATGCATTTGATTTCAGAAGAGTTCCAAGACTCTGAACTATTGCAAAATTCATTTGACACTCACAATAATTTAGCATTTTATGCTAAAGAACAGGAAATACAACAAGAAAAGTAATCTTTTAATGCCTTTTCACCTTGCCATTAAATTGAAAAGGTAATTTTTATAAACAATGGTTTGATGTTCCTGGAGGGATTGTACAGCAGAGTATAAAGAAAACGTTTATGAGATAAAGCACCAATCTTGAGAAAGCAAACAGCAATAAATGCAACTTCAAAAGGCAGAGAGCAAATTTATAAATACAAATGGTGTGCAGAATGGCCCATTTCACACAAATTCTTATAATGAATTTTGTAAGAGCATGTAAATTCTCTTCCAGATGTGATAAAATAAGGATTGAATATCAGGATTTATTTATTCTTCAGCATGCAAGTAAAATTTTAAAAATTCACAAGTACCAAAAATAATCTGTACAATTATTTCGGTTTGCAGTTATACCTGTTACAGTTAAAATAAAAAACTTGGTTAATATTAATAATTGGGTATATAATAATATCTAGTATAATTAATAATAACATGTTTTTATCAAATGTTATAAGTAATGCACATTAATCACACAAACCCCAGTTTACCAATAAAATGAGGTCTAAGTGATTTTCTCACTCAGTGGCACAACAGCCCATAGAGGGCCAAGGCTACTTTGCCCATCTGTTTTCATGACCTGGGGCACTGAGGTACATGAGCAGATATTTTAGTCAGGGGGTCAGTCTGATACAAAACCCCAGTGTTTAGTTCTCAAGCACAAGCTTGGTACTCATTTATCGACCCTAAGGGATAAAAAGCTCAGTCAACCTTGCCCAGCCTGGTGTTTGAACCCAGGACGTGTGGCATGGAAGCAGCGATACGCTACCACTCAGCCACTGGACTAGGTGATTAGTTAGGTATAATTTATAGAAACTTTAAACAGAATTTTTATGCATCAGTATGCTGTGATAATGAATATGTTGTAGACATCTCAATACATCAAACCCAAATTAGCAATATTATAATGTAATATATTACATAATATAATTATATTTGTATCAATTACACATTTACATAAGTATTATGCACATGTAAGGGAAATCTCTAGCTAAACACAACGAAAATTATTACATTGTTTGAGCAATGTAATGATGTTCAATTACATGACAAATTTTCAGTTCTGTTTTTCCTACAACTAAATTGATCTGGTGTAATGAATTTTAACACATCTGTTGTTTTAGTAACCATTCAAAATAATGGAAAATTTTTCCTTAATCTTCACTGGAACAAATATGTAAATATGTATTCATCTTGGTACACTATGAGCACATTTTGCATAACAATTAATGAAAGATAAATAGGGTGCAAATCAAAGAAATTAATACAAAATTAAAAGATGTACATATAATACTTTAAAGACACTTCAAGTATATATATAAAGTGAATATAATAAAAACAAAACACATTATTATTCATGGCATTTTTCGGTTAATTTTTTTAATTAATGTAATTAAATTTTAAAAATTGAAGGATTTTTAAAGATATGGTTTTTCTAGAAAAATGAAAAATACACTGTATTTGTTCATAAAACAAAATAAATTTCATTCAGTTTTTTTTTTTAATGTTCTTACAGTGTATACAAAGATATATGTACAACATTTTTTAGATTTTATGACTAACGATTTTAAAGCAAAAACAAAATATATATTGAATTAAAGAGCATTTCAAGAATTTTGGAGAAAGTTTACACAGCTGTATATAAGGCAGGTTTGATCAATTGATTTTTCAGTTTTTGAATCTTACATTATTATAGCATTTTAATCAACATCATATAATAAAAAGCTACTGAAAAATCTTTCACATACAAATAAAATGATTATTTTAAAACCAAATATTTTTTTTATATTTCCAATGGGCTGCGGATTATGTTTTACCATAGCAGACCTAGTACATTCCCCGGGAGATGGTATCTCTTTTTAATGCGGCACCCTATAGGCATCGCTGGTAATTTTGATGCCCCGTTTTCTACAGAGGGAACATCTGAGCTCTTACATGCGAACCTGTACTAGGATTTAATTTTGACGAGAGCACCCAAGGGATCTTTTACATGCAGCATAATCATACGACATGGACACTGTCGCTTTCCTGGATCATGAAAATGCACCGTCTTGGGCCGGGGCGAAACCCACAACCTCAGGTACAGAAGACCAGCGACAAATCAACCATGCCACTCACAGGCACAATCAAATATTATTCTCGAAATATTACAAAACACAAAGATAATATATAAATTAGTAACATACTTACAATTCGAGTTTGCAAATCAATTTCTTTTTTCTTGACAGCATTGTATTCTTCTGAGATTGATTTCTAAATAACAAGTACAAAAGATAAAAACTGGATAACTAAAAAATTATAATTAAAGAAATCTCAAAAAATAAATCCACATCAACTTATAAATTTTATTTGTATTTAAGGAAATATTTTATATCAAGAATACATTTGTTAATAAAAACTTGGCTTCTAATAGCTGATGTTTAAATTTGAATGTAAAATTACACTTGTTAAAAGACTTTTGTTACCTTTGAAAATATAAGAAAAAATTTCAAATTCATCAGTGAAATTACAAAAATTAATTTAAAGTTACCTCTTGTTTCTGCAGTTCTATACGTTTTTGAGATTTTGAAGCATTGCAACTAATAAGCTAAAAAAGAAAGGGGAAAAAATCAGACCTTTTTATAAAAATAATATAGTTTGAGTTTTGAAAATTTATATTAATAAAACATTGAATAAATACAAAACATTTTTAAAAATCGTCCAGACATTTAAAAATAATGTCAATAATAGCTTTTAGGATTGAAAAAAAAAGCTATATAAGCTTAGTAGCTAATAGTAAATTTTTTAAAAATTTATAAAATATTAAAACTTGGTTAATCTTTATCAAAAAAAGACACAGAATTAATAAAAAAAAGTATTCTAATAAATCAAACTTAGTATTCTTTAGCGCAGTAGTAATCAGAACATTACTTCATCTTTACTTGGTAGCTCATTTTTTAACATGTCTACATTTTCATCATATTTTTTCTGTAGCAATTTATTCTTTTCTATCAATTCCTCTGCTATTTTTCTCTCTTCCAGCTAAAAAAAAGTTATGAAATTAGAATTTCAATTTTTTTATTTGAAAACTTAAAAGAATTTTGAAATTAAAAATTAAGCTTATTTATAAAGTATTTAATTCCATAAGGTTACAACATGTGCAAATAAAATTCAAAAAAATAATATAAAATTTTAGAATTGTAAATATGATTTATGTGATATTGTGAACAATATGAAAATGTGCAGATATTTTAAATTCATGTAAAATTTGAACTTATTAACTATTTATTAGTACATTTTGAATTATAATGATACAACAATAACTACAAGATTAACATTAAAATAATAGTAAGAATTATCATGAACTTTCTAGCAGAAAAAAGTACAATTGCATCTGTAATCATTAAAAAGATTGCAACACACCATAATTAATAATTTCTTTTTTAAACTGATGTACATAGCAAAATAAACTTACAAGATTTTCTTCTATAGCTTGAAAATTGGCAAATTTTTTTAAACAATGATTCCAAAATACTATAAGATAATTTAATATCTTCTTTGTCCTTTTTGGTTCTAATAAAGTGAAAAAGTAAATGTAAAAAAACGTTATGAATAACAAAACAAATAATGATCAAAGTTTTAAAAAATCTTAATTTTATTTCATTAACAATATTATAAAAAGAAAAAATCAAGTAATAAGGCATTTATAGTACAAAATTACATTTACACAGCTAAAGTTACTCAAATAATTACATATATTTATGCAATAAAATAACTCTATAAGCGATTCTTGTTCAACTACAAAAAATACTTTTTAACCATAAAGGAATACAATATAAAAATTAAACTTAACATAGTGGCGCGACAGCCCATGAGGACCAAGACCTACTGTGCCCAACTCGGAATACTTGACCTTGGGCCCCATGACAGATGTTTCAGTCAGGTGGTCAGATGATGCCAAACCCACAGTGTTAAGTTCCAAAGAAAGTTTGGTACTCATTTATCGACCCAATGAAGGGGGTGAGTCAACTTTGCCCAGCCCAGAGTTTGAACCTTGAACCTGTGGCGAAGAAGCGCAATGCACTAACCATTCAGCCACTAAGCTTCATAAAAATTAAAATTCAGGTTAAATTACTCTTAGTTGTATTTCATGAAATTCATATAAATACTTATCTTATAATAAATTTATACAATTTGAAATGAATCAATAATGTCTTGCATTATGGTTATCAGAAAATAAAAATTTAGGGTAATATACTGCAACACATTTATTTAGCTATCTGATGCAATTATTTCACCATTGTTTAGAACATTTTTTTAGGGAGGTGCTTTCTAATGATACATTGTAGATGTTCCAGATCCTTAGTGAATCAATATTTCTTAAAACCTTTGTTTATTGATAGTTACTGAATGAAGAAAGATTGACATCTTCTTGAATGGAGAAAGATATGAGACAAAAATTACATTAAAAAAACAGTCAGTTCTTGGGAATGTTCATTTCTGAACTTCAAAAATAGTTGATTATGAAACCTTTTTTAAATTTCTTTATTCTATAAAAGAAAACAATATTCTCAACTCAAAAGAAAGTCATAAATCAGGATGAAAAGAATACAATATAAAAAGAATAGAATCCTTCCTAGAATTAAAAAAAAAATAATTCAATACTACTTTTTTTAAGTGTTTTATTTACATATATATGTTACCATTAAAGTGTATAATTAGTTTTTTAGAATAACTAGGTATTTCGTGAACTAACTGGACAAGTCAGTTAAAATATATAATAGATGAAAAATTTCCTACTTTGCCTAGTTATTCTATAAAAAAAAATGACTAATAATAGACCATTAAAGTGAAAAACAAACAATTTCAAAGTTATTTTAAAATTAATTGATCATAAATAGCTAAAACCTCCCAAAAAATATATTTTATCCCTATATATATTGCAGCTGATCAATTGATAAATAATAAGGAAAAGCAGATGATATATTTTATTATTGATCATACTGCTAACATTAGTTTAACAGAAAGGGCAAAAAAGAAAAAGAATATGTTGCAGAAAAAGTTATATTCAAATATTATTAAAAAAAATACATGCTGGGAAGAAAAACTTGCTTCATAAAAACATTGCGTAAACTTTTTCCAAACAAAATTGTAAGAGAATTTTAATTTAAATTTTATGAAATACCTTTATTTTACTTTTCAATATTTTTTTAGAGCAAGGATTGCTGTGATGACACTTAGAATTGAGGTTCAAAATTGACTAAAAGCACCTAGAACCAGTTCAAAGAACTTCCGAGTGCCATATTTCATACTTTAACGATCAAGTAATCGTTATTCTATAGAATGCCTAGTTAAAACGTAGAATTCAATAATTTTGTATGCTTTAACTGACTTATCTAGTTATCTCATGAAATAACTAGTTATTCTATGAAATAACAGATTCCATTTAATGGTAACGTGTATAACAGCTTGATGGTTTCTTAAAACAACATCTTGATGGATGGTATGGAATACTGTCTTCTAAATAAAAAGGCAATCAGTATAATTATATTATTAATTTATTATAATCATATTTAAGTCCAATTAATGTTTAGATAATCCAAATATAAGAAAGTTCCTATCATAGGCAGCAGGTGTCAGCACAGAAAGGGAAGTAGAAAGAACATTTTTTGAGCTTTTAGTTTCGTGGAAAAAGAAGGAAGTTCTTGGATTTATTTATTATTTTTTTCCTTCTAATTCAGCAGAGAATTAAAAGTAGAAGTGATTGATATGTAAGAAGGTTGGTAGTAATGAACTTGGTTAGGCATTAAAAATTAAGTTTTAAAGGTGATGCATATTCATATTATGTATAATGAATATAAGAACAGTCCATAATAAACTAAACTCAGCAGCACAACAGCCCATGAGGGCCAAAGCCTACTGTGCTCAACTTAGTTTCCGTGTCCCCGGGCACTGAAATACATGAGCAAATGTTTCAGTCAGATGGTCAGTCTGACATGAAAAACCCAGCGTTTAGTTCCCAACACAAGCTTGGTACTCATTTATCAACCAATTGCAGGGAAGAAAGGCTGAGTTGACCTTGCTCAGACCTGTGAGCGGGAAGCACAGTATGCTACCACCTCAGCCACTGGGCTTCACATTAATAACAGGATTGGTCAAAAATCTTTAATCTGGATAACATTAAATTTTTTTAAATAACTGATATATATTTAAGCTAATTATATACTACATTTAAGACACAACTATGATTCATTGAACAAACTGTGATATTAAAGTAAAGCCAAAATTATTGATTATTCATGAATAATTTATTGAATCATAATTTATAAAGGATGAAAATTCTTACTGGGATCCATTATGTCTCTTACATAAATAACCAATCCATCAGCATTCATAACTTTATTACTGAAAAAAATTAATAATGTATTAATCAACAATCTATAGAAAAAAAAGGTAAAAACATCTCTCTGATAGGAAAAAAAGTTACTAAGCTCAGTATTTTTCAATTATTTAAACTGAATGTTGAAGAATATGCTATATCAATATTAAAGCATCAATACAACTTTTTGTAAGCTAAGATAAATAAATTTTAATAAAAATCATAAAGATAAATCTATTTAAAATATTTGAAAATATATTTTCTTTACATAATTGATTAAAAATTTTATACATACTGATGTATCAAAAGTAATAGAAAAGTGTCATGTAAATTCTCAAGTGAACAACAGTTTTACATAAACATGTAAAGCACACACAGAATAAATTTTTAAATTCAATAATCAAATAGATATTTTAATAGGCTGTTGTTTAATGTCTTCAAACACGATTAAACAAATTAACTGCCAATTAAAAGTTACACAATTTACACCCCAGTGCTACCACTTTTTACCTACGGGCATGTATGCGGTGTATTGGAGGAATAGAAGAGGTATAAATAAGCAAACTTTTCCCAGAAATAAGTAATATTTGGCAAAACACTGTCAAGGTCATTTTATTGCATTCCACACCCTTTGGAAAAGTTTTACTGATAGTAAGGCAAAGAAAAGAATCATATTTCAGCAAGGATGTATATATATATCTAGGGCACTCACTGCATCAGATGAACGAGACAGATACTGTATTTACTCGAATTTAAGATGCAGTTAATTCTAAGCCACACCCAGAATTCTCAAAATGTTTTTGCGAAAAAAACTGTTGTCCTCGATTCTAAGCCACCTGCCAAATTTTCAACTCACTTTTGAGAAAAAATAAAAAATTGCACAAAAGATTCATCAATATCCAACACTTAAAAAAATTTTTTAAAAATTTAATGAGAAATAATAAGTTAATAATTTATTTGACCAGTATTAAAAACTTTCTATTAAATGAGTATTAAAAACATAAGCTCATAATTATTCTAACCATCAGTATTGTTTTGAAAATTATTCGTCATTACCATTGTCACATTTGATTTTGGAATTGGTGCCTGGGGCGTTGCCTTTTCTCACACAGTGTTGTCTTCTATGCTACCCAATGCATTTGTTACACTACATTTTTTTTAAAAGAATACATTATAGAAGAATGTAAAAGAATTATTAAAGATTGTTGAACATTTACAAGCAAAAGTTACACCATTTTGCTTATGCCTATCAATGTGTATTTATTTCATCTGTGTCAAGTTTCCAGTGGCCGCTACTTTTATTTCCGTATTTTTCTGCATAAGAAACTGTCTCCCTTTTCATACTTGCATTATAGTGAACTGGTCTTGATGCTATTACCAATATCTTTGATATTTAGGGTATCAGAAGTACATATACAAAATGTTTTCCCAAATATGAGCACACAATGATGTTTAGGATAGACTGAAATACTGGAGATAAACTGCGGAATGGGATAAGTCATCGATGCAAGTGGCCAGAATGGTTTGGTTAAATTTTTCCTTTTGAAAGGGGTTGAAACTCAATTTACCCCATCTAACAAATGTTTTGCCTTCGATTCTAAGCTGAACCTGATTTATAGTAGCATTAACACTGGAAAAATGGTGAAGCTTAGATTCGAGTAAATATGGTATATACACCAGCAGCAGTTAAGAGGTTAAGGCAACTTAGATAGTGTTATCAAAAACGAAAATAGAGAGTAATATAAACATATTACACATCCAACTATAAATTATTTACACAATTATAAGTATTCTTTACACAAAATTCCTAACAATACAATCATAAAGCAAATTATTAGAATATCCACATTCAATGTAATACTTGTAAAACTTTTTGCAATGAATGTCTTTTTCATGTAGTACTAGATTATCATTTTATTGCAAATAATTTAGAATTACAATTCCATAAACAGAACTGTGAATATTACTATTCCAGTATGGAGCTTTGATAATGTAAAATTAAAAAGTACCTCTTATATAAAAAAAATCTTACAAATAAATTTGGTTTTCTATTCGTGATTTGACATTTAAAAAAAAATCTGTTATATTAGTGTCCCACACTCTCTATTGATCTTAATATGATTTAAATAATCTGAGCAACAGATGTAAAACTATGAATAAAAACTCTACTTTTACTAAAAATAATTAAACTATTGATATATTTACATATATGATAAAGAGTTTAAGTAAATATAATAATTGCATGTAATATAATATATTGCATGTGCAGTACTGATAGTACTGCAATAAATATATTATAAACAATTTAATAAAAAAATAATCCTTATAAATGTGTAGTAAAAGGCAAAACAAGAATTATTTTTCAGCTTACATATGATCACAATAAATCAAAATTAAAAGATTTAATTAATTTTTTTCTAAGAAACAAAAGTTTTTAATAAATTAACCTTTAAAATTGAAAAGAAACTGTACAATGTTTGAAAGATTTTTTTAATACATAAAACCTACTATTCTCCCTAGGCTTTTATGGGATCTCTGCATAAAAAGAATATCTTTATAAAATTTATTCCAAGAAAACACATTATTAAACATAACAAAAAAAAATTAATGCTTCAAATAATTCCCTGTTATCTATTTGCCTGATATTTCAAAAAATTTTGAAACAAAGAAATATAAAAGATAATAAATTTTCTTACATGATAATCACAAATAATATCAGCATTTGACTTTCTTCGTATATTTCTGGATATTCAATATGTTTTGTAGCATAAAAAGGTCTCTATAAATACAAAAAAGCAGTTCACAAGAAATAAGTATAAGAATAATAAATTGACAACAATATTTGTGTTACAAAGTAAATATTCTTAGACCACAATATTTCAAAACTTAACAATCTTATTTTTTCTGCTTTTCTTTCCCCTGAAGTACTGTAAATTACAGTGTTTAACATGCACTATGAACACAAAAAATAAGCACGAAATTTAAAAATGTAATCTATATACACAGGGTATAAAAAATACTTTTAAAATTAATAGAAAAGATGCAAAGAAAAAAATTAGACTTCTACATACATTGAAATACTAATTATTTAAAAGAAATAGCATTCCTTGTGAACTTAAAAGCTTGTAGTTCTAGAAGTATGCTATTCTTTTCAAAAGCTTGAAAGAAAACCTCGAATAAATGACTTCAAAACACAAAAGCATTGCTCATGCACATTTCAAGTTTCTTCACAAAAAAGGGAGTGCGCGTTTCACAGCAAATTTACCTAAGAATTAAAAATTGCATTTTGAAAGTATAGGTGTGCGTTATATGCTGGATTTTACAGTAATTATTCAAAATTATAATCCCCCTCTTCTTTTTTCAAATGGAGCAGTGGATTCGTAATTATCACTACAGACCTAGTACATTCCCCAGGAGCTGGTATCACTTTTTACTGTGACAGATTTAGAGTTTTCCAAAATAGGAGAAATAATGCTAACCAAACTCTCCAATTTTTACTCCCATTGCGATGTCACCGAATTTCAAAGACAACTGTTCAGAAATGAGATGATTTTGAGCAGGGTTTGTAGAGATGGAGTTAAAAGTAGCTTACATAAACAAAATTGGCTCATGTCACAGGGTTTATTTTGAGGGTATTTCAGAGCCAAGTTTACCTCCTTTCTACAAAGCATGTAAAACAACCTCTCTTTCGTTTCCCACTCCTTTTAAACCTTGCCTATACAGCTGGTGTTTTCCATAATTTGTTCATTTCTAGAAGGGAAATCTTTTCATATCAAGCAATTTTTGTTTCGTGGTAAGAAAAAAAAAATACATGGAAATACATTGTAGTTTGTCAGGACCATTGTATTATTTCATGTTAACCAATATTTGTTTTAAGTGTTTTCGGGTTAAATGTTTTTCACTGTATATGATGTATAATAATCTCTTAATCAATGCCTGTTAATAAATTCACAAAAATAGAACATAAATGAAAACTACATAAAAAAAAATTAAAAAGAAACATTTAAAAAGGGTTCCATTCCATATTTTCAAAAACATAATCAGCTATTACTGAAGAGGAAAAACATTAATTACAATAAACAAAATACTTCATAACATTACTTCAGATTAGAGTTCACAGAATTATGGCATAAAGTTACACATAGGAATTCTTAAAGTAGAGTTTTCCCATAACACACTAAGGTGACATCTGGTTTCAAATAATTCAAGTAAATTATAAGTGAATCCATGCATTTAAAAAATATGTGGTGCTACTTTAGCAGCTATGTTATTTATATCTCCAAAAGAGTGGAAAAGTAATGAGTTAGATAGAAGAGAGAGAGAAATGACAGACAGAAAGAGATTGAGTAGAATTGTGATGAAGTGTTTAGTTAAGTGATTGTAAAATAAAAGTTTGTAATTATTTGAGAAAGTGTTAAAGTGGATTTAATAAAGGTAGTGATATTAGTAAGACCTCATAAATAAGGGGACTGTATATAAATTAACAAATGTTTGATAATACTTACCAGAGATTGATGAGGAATATCAATTATTAGATCTTTTAAGCAACAATCAAAAACTCTAACTATGAAATCTTTCTGCAAAAACATAAAATTGAAACATTATGTATCATAATTACCATGGTTATCCATTTTCTACAGCAGAAAATGGTAAATAATTAAATATAGTCTATAATACAAAAATATCCACAAAACAAAAAATATTTACCTTCACATACATGTTTAGCAATATGATTAAATTCAATTCAATTTAGTAACATAATAGTGGCATTTATAGATAATACTTGTGAAATATTAATAAATAATAATTTAAGTCTAACTTAAATCTAAAATTTAGGCACATATTTCAGATTCAAATAACTTATCTTTAAAAAAAAATTTCATAATTTCTTTCAAACATATTTTATAATTTGGATAAGATATTACTACAAAGCACATTACTTTACATTAACAACTAAGTTATTTTGATTTTATTGTTTAAAATAATACGTTAACTCGGTTGAAATTCTTATGATACCAGCCTTAAAAAACAACAAATATAACTTAAAAATGATGATAAATAATAAATAAGGATGATGTAAGAAATTTTCAGCAAAAATTCTCTTTTTATAAATAAAGCAAAAATATTCATTCATGCAGATTGGATAAATATATAAAGTTAGCATTACTTACAGTTGGTTTCTTAATATCACTTAGTCGAACATGAAACATTTAAACTTTTCAAACATTCATACAACTCCTCTTCAGACAATTTTTTTGCACTTTCAGCCATTTTGAAAATCTAAAATTTTAAAGAAGAATGATTACAACTAATTAATAAAGCAATAAATTCAACAGCATTGAAAGTATAACAATGCTAGAAAAATTAAAACCATTGTATAAAATTACGAAACTTACATCCTTAAAAAGATTATGCCAATTATCTTAAAGCAGTATAGTTATAGAAGACAGATTAATTTGAATTTAAACAAAAATGTCACAAACATTGTAATAAGAATTGCTGAATAATTTTTAATCCAAATGAAATAAATAATATATTAGAATCAAATCACAGATCTCATATTATTTAAGATCATTGTCAAACTATATAAGAACAAGATAAAAAAACAGTAAAAACATCACATCTTCAATTTACTTAGAAACTTTCTGCTGAACAAATAACTTGCTGATTGAATTGACAAAACTATGTTGGTTTAAAAACTAGCATTACTTTTTTTTTAGAGAAAAAGTAATTTGCCCGAAATTTGTCACCACACCCACAATACAAAAAAGGGGATATAGCTATGCCAAAAAAATAATAATGATAATAAATACGGGATATAAATGTATCTAAAAAATAAAGGATACATTTTTTTTTTCTTAATTAACAGAAAAGGCCTTATAACGAAACTAAAAATTTTACTAACCTCTCAATAATAGCATAAAATACTTTCGAAAATTAATTTAAATGTTACATTCTCAACAACTTCATTGAACTTGATGTTTTAGAAAGAATCATTTGGTACAAAAGATCTTAACATACGATTATCAACAAAAACATTAAAATTAACCGCGCAAATACGAATACGAAATTAATTATGTGTTGCCAAATTTCAACAGAAAAAAAAGTTTTTCTAAAAAGATTTTTACATGGAAAGCTGTTATTTATTTGAGATGTTGTCAATAAGGAGAAAAATCAATAATAATGAGAATCATTAATAATTTTACAGGACAAAGGAGAAAAAGAAAGTTTAGCATTTCAGGAGATATTTTAAGAAACTCAGAACCAAATTTTATCATAATTAAAAACTGAAAGAATTCTAATTAAGCAACAAAAAACTGTTCAGTAGCTTTTTTTTAAACAATATTTAAATAAAATATTCTGAATATTTTCTGTGTAAAAAATAAGAATAAAATATTTTACACAATATAGATATTAATTTATTTCAAAAGTTAATGTTAACTTAATCGTATGTGGCTATTTTGATAGACAAGAGTTTCGTGGCAAGCTACGAGGACCTCATGATTTTGATCCTTGATTAAGGATCAAAATCACTCAATTATGAGAACGATCACTCGATTAAGGATCGTCACTTGATTACAAGAACATTATAGCACATCTCTCAAAGTCAAATGACAAGGGCGGCATCTGAGATGGCATCAAACTCTCCAAGTTTTTACCTTTCCGTAACATGGTTAGTGCCGCTGAGGACCCATCGTGTAGAGGAGTTGATACAAGTTGAATCTGAGGGGCTCAAACGTCCTCCCGGAGTGTGATGGGAAGTTGGGAGAGGGGTGCCAGCTTAGGTGTCATCCTCATCACTTGACTCTTGTTCAGAATTACGAAGTCCGTCGTCAAAAGCCCTCTTGTAGTTGAATAGGCCAACTTTAATTTCCCTCATTCCGTGATATGGTGTAGAAGAAAGAAAAGAGAAACCAAAATTGCTGTGGATTATTTCTAATTATAGACTAATTCAAATAAATTTACAGGTTGGTTGGGGAAGGAGGTCTAGGATTAGAATTCTTGATTGTCCTCAAATTCACAGTGTTCAACTTTGGTCTAAGGTTTTTCCTTCTGAATAAGAAGTACAATCATTTATTTATATGTGTTTATTAGAAAGAACGCTATATCTCTTTCTCTCTGAATTACTTTGAAGAAAATACTCAACCTAAATTAATCGTGTTTTTATATTATGAAAGTGGATGATCAGCCATTAAAACAATGAGTGTAACCATAATGGAAAAGTAAAATAAATCAATTTTTCATATCCTTTGCGAGCAATAGGAAGTTTATATTAAGAACAATCAGTTGTAGTCAAAAATCTGTTGTAGAAATTGACATTTTATTAGAGAACAGACAAGAATCTACTGAAGTCATAAAAGAGAAAAGTTCCTAATATTACATTATCTCTAACATGTCCTTTACTCATAGCTGAAAGAAAGATTTGTTACCTTGATCCTTAATGGGTGCAGCACGTATCCATTTACAGAACAACTATTAAACATTTCAGCAAGGGCGTAGCTACTACCGTATTAACCTTATCAATTATACGGGACCCCAACATATGTTAGCAAAAAATTGGGAATATTAAAGAGGCCCAGAAAGATCTTCCAAGAAAATTTTAATACAGGGCCCACTCAGGACTGGGGGGTTTGAGAACTCAAATCCCTCTCATGCACCTGCAGATTTTTAATTTCTAGCGTGAAGATTACGCCTCGGTGCCAGTGGCACACACAAACTTTTTTTTATGGGAGATGTTTACATTTTAAAATTCACGCAAACAAAGCATCGTGGAGTAATCTCTTATGCTAAAAATTAAAAACAAAATTTCTTGATGTTTGGAAGGAGTTTGAACACCCAAATTCCACTCTTGTAAAGGCCACTACTCAACAATTTCGTCAACGTGTTTCTTAAAACATAGCCTCCCCCATAAAATATGTCTGTATACACCACTGGAAAGTGTCGATCTGTTTCGCTGATCACGTCAAAACTTAATAGGAATTTTATCATATTTTTCTTCCATATTTTTGGTGAATTTGGTGAATTTGGTAATAAATATTACTTTACATGAGTTTCTCAAATTTGAAATTTTTTTGTGCATTAATTATCTAAACAGTTTATGTTTTATTCTTTATTCTACCTACCAATATTACCTAAATAGCTAACCCAAACTATTTTAATTTTTTAATTTACTTAAGGTATCCGACTACGTTCGGAACCATGATTTTAAAAAAGCGCATAAATGTATAATTTTCATGATATTTAGTGTCACTCACATTAGAATACATGTATAAAAATGTTTTAAGGACATTAAGATAAAAAAAATTATTTAAATACATTTTGGCAAAAAATTAACTTAGAATAACCTTTTTTCCAAATGTTCTCCTTTTGTAAAAAATGCTTCTATTGCATTAATATTTTGCCTGTATATAGCTCAGACCTCTTTACAGAGGCTCAACTATGATTTATGAAAAATTCTCATTATTTTCAGAGTTACAACCGTTTGAAATAATTATCGGCGTATTTTCTTAAAATTTCTCCCCTCTGTTTTCGTAAACCGACTTCCAAGTTATGCATTTCAAAAATTCTAGTTGAGCCTCTGTACAGAGGTCTGAGCTATATACAGGCAAAATATTAATACAGTAGAAGCATTTCTTACAAAAGGAGAACATTTGGAAAAAAGTTTTATTCTAATTTAATTTTTTGTCAAAATATTGTACTTAAATAATTTTTTATTGTAATACTATTCTTAACCCAATTTTATATACATTGTCTAATCTAAGATATGCTAAATATCATAAATATTATCCATTTACACGCTTTTGCAAAATCACTGTTCCGAACGTAGTCGGATACCTTAAGTCTTTTAAAATAGGAGCTATTGCTACCAATCAGTAATAAAAATTTTCATTGCACTGAAAACTCTGTTTAATCTTTTAGAATTGCCAATTAGAATGGAAAATTTTGCATACCAAAATAATTTACTTTAATTAGAAAGTCTGCTCCCTTGATCTTGAGAGAATCTAGTAATTTGAAATAACGGATAAGACAACTAAATCTTATAAATATCCAAGGATTGGATATCTTTATTTAACTATCCCATCATATATATTTTTATAATTCATGGATAATCTGATAATAATTTAAGAAACGACCTTACAGGGGCAGTACAGTCCTAATTCCCCCTCTACTGAAACGTCAGTTTCGTATATAAAGTAGCGCAAGATAATAAACCCGAAAATTTCTCATAATCAAGAACTAAATCTCGAAATACGTGAATTTTGTCATAAGTATCGTTTACATCACGTATGAGCTATCCTTCAAATTCATAAAAAAAAAACTCTATAAAAGACGTCTCTTTATGTTCTGACGACTCAGAAGTGTCCATTTAGGTTGGCTAAGGGAGCACATTACTTGAATCAGACAGAAGTGAGTACTTTTAACAGACAAATACCGAATTGCCATCAAGGAATGAATCAGGTTGTGTGCTGCCTGAAGGGAATCGGTTGCTATCAATCTAATAATGATGAAAGACAATTTTAGACGGCATGGAATCACGACTTTGGATTAGAATCTTCTGGATTATCCCATTAATGCTTCACAGAAGAGCTCCGAAATAGTTTTTGGCTCCATGCGTCTCACTATATGGTCATGACATTGCTGAAAAATTCATCTATTTATTTATTATTATTATTTTTCATCATGCCCCACTTCACAAAGCTAGGCTTTTGATGAACAAAGCTTAGAGCAAATGAAAAGTTCAGTATCCAAACCTTAATCCGATAGAGGTTACCTAAGTCCCTCTATGAAGACGCTAAAGGAGAAGGAATAAAGGGTTGCTCCATGCTTGTGCATTGTTGATTCCCATTCCAGAGTTGTGGGCACTGGGGCAGAGTGTCCACGGTCAAGAACTCGTGGCTGGTGAGTCAGGAATTCGAGTCCTGATTCCAATGAATATCCTCAGTGTAGAGGGACGATGCATGTGTTAAACCTGTCGAGGCTCAAAGTGCTCACAATGGCGTGGTGTGGGTTTGAAAAATGAGGTGTCAGCAAGTCCTCATCAATAGATCGTGCATCGAAATTACGAGTTTCGTCATGAATAATAGGAGTGCAACGTCAATAAAATGAAACCCATTCCCAGTGTCTGTTAACTTAATAGACGGTACGAATAATAACAACTGCTAATCGATCCATTACACGTAGAACCAGACATTAACCTCACAGCAGTAGCGCACACAGGAATTTTTAAAGGGGGGTGTCCAGGGTCGAAAGTCTACCATTCTTGTATCATGCTCTTTTTGATTTTGTCGATTTTCGGGAACAAAAAACAGTAAAACACTAATTATTGAATAAATAATTAGCATTAATTAATAAAATTAATCATTAATAACAAATACTTAATTAAATTTTACATACTATATACTTAGAATTATAATCAATCGGAAAAAAAATTAAGGGCTTTAGGAGGGGGGCCGGATCCCTAGGACACCCCCTTGTGTGCGCTACTGCCTCACAGCATAGCTTTGGGAATATTGTGAAAATATAACATATTTCATCAGGGGTTGATTAAATAAAATACGCCCAAGAATCCTTTCCTGAAGCACAAGAAGAAAGATATTAATAAGAAATTCCAGATTTTAATAATAATATAATTCTAAGTCACACATTTATATACCAAACCGAAAATATAGAAGAAATTTATGCAAATATTTTTTTTATTTCTAATGGCAGATTATGAACAGTTAATTAACAGAGTTCATCTCAATCTACCTAATACATTCCCCGAATGCAAGTATCTTTTTTTAGTGCGGCGCTGTATAGGTGTGGATACCAATCACCGCAGGTAATTTTGACACCCAATTTTCTCCCTAGAGGAGAAAGGGACCAGAGCTCTGACGATGCAAACCTTTACTAGGATTTGATTTTGCCTATAGAAGCCCCCTAGGGATTTCTTACATGCCGTATATTCATACGACATGGCCACTGTCTATTTTCTGCATCATGAAAATCCATCGACTTGGGCCGGGGTCGAACCCACAACCTTGGGTACAGAAGGACAGCGGCAAACCAACCATGCCACCCAGCCGACTAATTCTGAAATATAATCTTTCAGATTTTAGCATGTTTTTCAAACTGGACACTAGCAATATGAAATGAAAGCGTAACTTAATTCTCTACTGGCGTAATATAATATATTATTGAAATCTATGACAAAGGGCAATTAAATACATTTTTAAACGTTGATCTAGCGAGTGATGTTAGGAAACTCTATTTACATAAAGTTATTGAATAACAAAAGATGACAGCATTTACATAATTTAAAATAATCTAGTTGTGCTCATTCTTTTTTACTACTACATGTGTGTTGAATAAAGATTACTACCAGTAATTTAAACAAATACGCCAAGACATAAAATTGAAAGGAGAAAAAAAATCCTGAATATCTCTTTAAAAATTATTCCCATTTAGATAGAAAACAGTATTCTTTTGAGTAATAACGATTTCATAATCAATAACAAAATTGCTTACCAAAAATATTCATTAAAGCATTTATAATGTTAGATATCAATTAAAAGGCCCAGTGGTCGAGTGGTAGCGTATCGCGCTTCCACACCACAGGTCCAGGTTCTATACCCGGGCTGGGCAAGGTCGACTGAAACTTTCATTCCTACTGTAGTGGGTCGATAAATGAGTCCCAAGCTTGTTTGGAGACTTAAACACTGGGGGTCTCGCTTCAGATTGACCACCTGAACGGGACATCTGCTCATGCACCTCAGCCCCCAAAGGTCGCGTATACTGGGATGGGTACGGTAGGCCCTGGCCCTCATGGGCTGCTGTGCCACTGAATTTTAAATGAAATTTGATATCAATAAAAAGCTGTAATTATTTATATTTCCTTTAGTTTTAGTAATGCTTTGATGAATACTGAAAAAATAATAATTGTGAACATTTGTACAATATCCTTAAAAAATATATATAAATAAAATATTTTATAGCCTTTAAATCCATCAAATGATAGTTTTAAGAAAAACTTAATGGATGCTGATATTAAAATACACTCATGGACAAAAAAATTAGCGCATCAAGGAATAACTGCGGGATCGTAACGAAACTTGGCATGAAGGTACATGTCGGAGAGATATGCAAATGATTATAGAAATGCAGCATGATTGTGCATTACGTATAACTGGTAAAGGGCGTTCAACGTCGTTCTCCGTGGATTATAAAACATGTAACCAAAGCTTGTTTGAGTGTGCTGAATCGTTTACAAAGAAAGAGCTGAGGTAGACATGCCATTACACCATTTTTGAAGACAATAGGAGCAGTCGTTGCAGTTTCAGAAGGGGTGAATCATTGGCATGATGGAATCTGGGTAGTGTGTGAGCTACGCTAGTAGCTCATCAATTAGGCCGCTCTGATTGTATTGTGAGGAGGTGTTGGGACCAGTGGATCCGAGAGATGTCATTTACACGAAGACCAGGCTCAGGACGCCCTCGACAGACCAGTCGTCGAGAAGACCGCCACATCGTAAGAAATGCACGCGTACAGCCAACTACTTCATCAGCTGCCTTCCAGGCACATATAGCATCTTCAATAGGGGCCCCTGTGCCTTCTCGAACCATACGAAGGCACCTGGCTGAAGGACATTTGGGATCACGGCACCCACAAATTGTGCTGCCCTTGACGCCCACCCATCGACGCCTCCGTTTGGAGTGGTGCCGCGCACGAGGAAGCTGGACTGCAGCGGAATGGAAATCCAGATTCAATCTCAGCTGTAATGACAATCGTGTTCGTGTGTGGAGACCCCATGGTGAACGCCTCAATCCTGCATTTGCTTTACGGTATGGAGTTTGCCTTACAGTGGGATGGTATGGAGTGCCATTGCCTACAAGGACACCCCTAGTATGGATCCGTAGCACCATGACAGCCCAGCGGTATGTCCATGACATCCTACAACCACATGTGATGCCCCTCATGCAACGGCTTCCAGGAGCCATTTTTCAACAAGACAATGCTCAGCCTCACACAACAAGGGTATCAAAAGGCTGTCTCCACACTGTTACTACCCTTCCTTGGTCTGCCCGATCTCCAGATTTGTCTCCAATCGAGCATATCTGGGATCATTTAGGATGGCAAGTTAGGCATCCCACGAGTTTAAACGAACTAGAGGCAAGGTTACAGAAAATATGGAACGAAATGTCTCAAGACATCAGACAGAACTTGTATGCCTCAAAGCTCGATCGTATCGCAACGTGTATTCGTGCTAGAGGGATCAACAGCAGGGGCGTGGCTACCGCCGTATCAGCCGTATCAATGATACGGGGCCCCAACGTGTAATTATAATCCCACAAACAGGGCTCTCATATGTAAAAAAGGGCCCCGAAGGAATTTTGATACAGGGCCCCCTCAGAGCTAGCTACGCCAGTGTGTTCAACAGGGTTTTAAATCCTCCGTTCTTTTGCCTTTTTCTCTGAAATAAATTATTCTTTTCCTTTGATTTTCTAATCATTTACATATATTACAGTAGTCATTACGTATGTAAAATTTCGTTTCATTTTTTATTATTATTGCGCTAATTTTTTGTCCATGAGTGTATATTAAATATATCATTGATGTTGTATATTAAAATGTAAACAAGTTAGAAATTTTAAAAATTAAATTAATTTAGAAAATGTATATAAGCTTTTTTCATTGCAAAAAAGCGTCATTATCTTTCACTTCTCCTTGAAATGTGCTTTCAAATTAGTATAATCAGTCATTTTACAAAAAAGATATAGAAAGCAAACGATTTTTTATACTTAGTAAAAAGTTCGTAAGCTTCGAATTATAGAACACGATGTCACGAAAACATAAAGAGAATACATCTTCATTACCCCGTGAAACTATTGCTTTTGAGCTTAGTCTTCAATTTATCAAATTGAATATTATGCATAAAATTGCTTTTTGAATGAGTAAATGTGTAAAATCTTTTTTTCCGAGACATTTTACAATTAGATTTAGCTCGATAAAATAATCGATATATTTTTATTTATATGGTTTTCATTACGCTAAAACATAAAATTGATTAACGATTAATCTCCTGCGTCATCGTTCTTTTTTTTTAGTTTGTTTATCTTTTGTTTTCTTTATAATTTCTTACAACGTAACATTTTTTTCGAATGTAATATTGATGCTATTTAGCTTAGCTATTATGTAAAATACTGTCGATCATGTTCTGGTAAGAACAACGGGATCTATTTGGCACTATTTGAAATCTTGACCGTAAAGAAACTACACTAATCAAATACAACGGTTTGAACCATGAATAAAAAAAATGCTTTGACTAATTCTTACTTGAATAAGCAAAGTAAAAATCAAACTCAAGAGCAATTTTCGCGAATTCAAGAGAAAAATCAAGAGGAATGACTATGAATCTCACTTTAAAAAATTCATTGAATGATATAAGAATGAAGAATTCTGAATTTCTTTGTAAGACAAATCATTATTACGGATTACTATGGAAAATCCTAAGAATCTTAGGAATTGATATTTATGAAGATTCAAATACACCAACCAAACTACGTAAGTGTTTGACTAAATTACCTGTCTTTTTAATGCATATCATCCACGTGTATATCATGTTCAGTTGCACTATGGCTTACATATACAAGACGATACAAGTAGAAATTACTGTAGCTTTTGCCTCCTGTAGTATATTTCCCGTGATCATTTGGTACTGCACTTTTACAAAGAAGACTCTAATACGTAATTTGATAGTTTGTTACAGTAATGCGGGCCTTTTTCGGATAAATACTCAGCATAATCGAGGGAGAATTGTCAATTTGATTATTTTTTGTGTGATAATGATTTCGCTTATTTCTGCTATTTTCTGTTCAATTACCGCAGCAACCGATCTTCCAGTGAAACAATACTACAGTTTTCATTTAGTTCTGGAAGAGAACTTTGCCGCCATTTTGATTCGATTTGTCACGGTACAATTAATATTCTTTTACCAATTCGCTTTCCCGTGCTTGGTTGCCGTGATGTGTGGAACTTTGTACTACAGTTTGAGTGAGTTGTTCCATCTTTTCAAGAACGATCTGCAAGCTGCCGTAGTGGATTCTAAAAACATGAGAGTAAAACTATTACACTATGCAAAGCTTTTTAAACTAGCCAACGAATTAGGAAAGACATTATCGACAACGTGCTGTCTTTTTCTTTGTTCGCAGATGATTGGTATGTATGTTTCATTAGCCACTTATGTTTTGTTGGATGCAGAGCATATAACTCCGGCAATAGTATGGGAAAGCGTTCCAGAGATTTCTTTGATTCCTGCCTCTATTATCGGAGTAACATTCTGTGCTTCGAAAATAACCTCGCAGATCAAAAATTGCGATATTTGCCTTCAGTCGCTTCATGATGGTTTGATTTCTCAGCCGAAAATCGATTGGAAGACATTGCAGTTGGTAAATGCCATGATGAAGAAGCGTTTACCTTTCATGTCAGCTTGTCATATGATAAAATTTACACCCACCTTCATAATTTCTGTTTTTGGTTCGCTTTTTACGTATGGGTTACTGATTTTAAATCTTAAACATGCAGAAAGAAAATAAAGTTATTGAAAAATATTTTTCCTGAAAAAAAAAAAGAATTTACGTGAGTATTTATCAACCACTTAACTGGTTTACCCATACACCGTACGGTCTACCGAAAGCTAGGCACAGCAGTGCCGTTTTAAGCTCATTTCGGACCCTGGGGGCAAAATATCTACGGGCCCCCTTGGCACTGAAGGAATGAAATTTATAAGCAGAAATTCTGTTTAATTCCAGCTTATGTGGGCCCCGGGCCTCTGGGCGCCCAATGGATAAACCGGCACTGAGATGCAACCAGTTTGCACGTTTGCTGTACGGGCACTGATATTTTCTTCTTTCTACCTTTGATTTGCACTATTTTTCATTCTTATAGTGAGATTATTTGTGCCAGTGTGTTTCACAGAGATGTAGTTTGTTCATGGTACTGAAATACTTCACATCTAGAATTTTCTTTACTGAAGGCGGGAATTTAGATTCTTGAAAATATTTGATAAAGAACAGGGATTGGCAAGGCAATGTGCAATTTGTTGCTTGAGAAAAACGAAATTGGAAAGATAATCCAAAAACACCTATATTATCTCTGTCCCCATTGTAAGACATAGTATCACCACCAAATTGTGCATGTGTATACATATATATGCATACACACACAAAATCTTCAACTGTTTAAAAAAAAAAGGTACGAACAGAATTTTTTGTAAATATGAGAGAAATTCTTTTAAGATATGTGAAATATTCTCCGTAGCATGCATGGTGTACTAATATAAAAAGCAAATATTTAGGATTTTTTGTGTTTGTGTATAAAATAAAAATAGTGTGTGTGTGTGTATGAAAACTTTAAAATAGAAAATTAAATTAAAATTCTTCCACTTTCTTATTCCGTTAAGTATTAGGCTTAGTTATATGCAATAAAAATGGCGCCCTTTTTTGGAACATTTTGGGCAAAAAAATTGACTGCTTAAGGGGTTAACGTTGCATTATAAAGCAATACGAAGGTAACTGGCGACAGATATCGGACTTCGATCAAGCGAGAAAGACTACACCTTAACTGGTATCTCATCTTCAAACTACCACACTAACGGGAGGACTTTCTGTTTCGACAGATTTACACGGCAGGTCTTCAGCGGCACTAAGACTCTAACTCAAGACACGGCGACAATGAGTTCGAGACAATGACCTCTAGGCTACCGTGACCACTGAGATCTTTAAAAGAAATATATATATATTTTTAAAAAGCTTTTAATTATAATGACTTTCCCTCAGGAAGATTAACTTTATTTGTATTCATTTACATTCTTTATACACAAATTTATAGAATTATAATTGGTGTTTCAGTTTGATTTTTTCGTATGTTTTGCATTACATTTTTGATGATAAATAAAATTTTTATATCCTTCAGTTGTATTTTATTCTCAGATGTACGGTTTTTGACACATATTTTAAAATTTCATTTTTGTATTCAATTTTCTTTTCTTTTTGGAATTATTTAAAATATTTTGACAAACTACCAAAATGAGCAGACAGATTATTGTGTTGGGTATAACTATATAGTTTGAGAGTTTAAAAGAGATATAACTTAATGAAACTGTAGTTAACAATCTATAAAGCGATATACGCAACTCTATTACAAAATTTAATTATTTCTGAAATTAGAAAAATGAATTTTTGTAATCTTTGTGATTTTTTTGTGTTGTTTAATTGCAGAAAAATATGAAATTAGTCACAAATGCTAGAACACATTTTCTATTTTTGAAGTATCAAACAAATATTAAGATTGCAAATGTGTATTTTTTGTCAAAAACTTCGAACTTTCTATAGAAATCGACTCTGTACCATCTGAATTCAACGGAATTTGTCTAGTAAGAATCATTTTAGATTCCACACTTTCTCATTTGGCAACGAATTTAAATACTGAGATGGCAATAATTTTAGAACAAAAATACACATTCATTATAAATACAATTTAGCAATCTTCGAAATTTCCAATATTTTTTGTTTGTCAAATAAAACAATAATAAAATTCTTGAAAGCGTTACATATGTATTTTGAAAAGGTTAATTTATGCTTATGTTTAATGCACTTTAGAATTTACTTCAAAAAATAAGAGTAAAAATGCAAATAAAAAACCGAAGGGAAAAAAAAGAGTGTCAATTCCTCTTTTTGTGTTAAGAAAATAACCACGTTTTGTAAAATTAGAAAAAGTTTCTATAAGATTAAGCTGAGTGAAAAATTTAAGACTAGAAGTAGCCAATTCTTGAAGCTGTCTCATACAACTTTAAGAATCCTCTAGTCAACATATTTAAGCAGATAATTTTTTTTAAAGTTGTTCTTTGATTGAATTTTTTCCCGAAAATATATGGTTGGTTGTTTTTTTTTTATGCACAGCTTGTCCTGAAGAAATTTCATATTTTCAAGGGGGGGAAGAGTTCGACTGTGATTCAAAAGTATGAGGGTCGTCGCCAATAGCGCATACAAGGATTAAGTTTGAGGATTCACCCCCTCCTCCCTCCATAGATAAACAGATTTTTAATTTTTAGCATAAAGCAGTCCTTCTCAAACTTTCAATATTTGCGACCCAATTTTGAATCATAATTTTCTTCCCTCCCCCTCCATACAATAACAATGTATTGAATTCAATAATACTATACTTTGACGCTAAAGCTACAATACGACTTTAACTTCTTAAGTGCCACCGGCGTATATAAACGTCTCACTCAACCAAAGCGTTAATTGCCCTGGATGTATATATACGTCTGTCTGAAATACGATATTCTCTGTGCAGTGCTATCTATAAAATTATTCCGAAGGCTTTGGAATGCAATAAAAAGGCATTGACAGTGTTTGCGAAAGATTTACTTAGTTTAGAGAAGGTTTTACTTATTTATTCCTTTTCACTGCCCACCCCATATATCACATACGCGCGCCTGCGTGGAAAACGGCGGCGTTGGGGAGTGAATCCCCTAACTTTTAATCGGCAGTTAAGGGATTAAATATAAATCGTGCAAATTATCAAGATAAGTTCTGGTTTTTGTAAAACATTTTATATATGTCAAGTCTATAGGGTCACTGGTAATTATTAAACTTGTTTTTAATTTAGTAATGTTAAATTAATTATAAAATACATTATGCAGTACTGATGCATTTATATCAGTGCAAATGTGTATGTTATATTTTATTGTGTCAGAATGTATTTTGTTTGTGTTTACTTTCAGTAAATTAATATTTTTTCAAAATTTTTTTTTGTTTTCCACTTTTTAATATGCTTGCCCCCCTTCGTAGAATTATCACGCCCCTCTAGAGGGGTACACCCTACAGTTTGAGAAACGCTGGCATAAAGATTACGCTTCGACGCTTTTTTAAATTCTGCCATTGGTTCATTTTTGACTTATGGGTTGTTGGTTTTAAATTTGAATCGTACCTAATGTAATAAAAAGTAACAATAAAAATATCTTTTTTTCTTGAATTTTGTTTATAAAAGTGTTTACATTGCATGTTGCAAAAGAAAATTTGAAATCATTTCGTAATTTATTGGCAACATTTATGTATAGTTTCTTTGACAGATGAATTAGCTTATTTAGTATCTTATCCATCACATGTAGAGTCGTTTGGAATTTTTTTAAAACTCTGTGTGTGTGTTTTAAAAATGCTTCAAATTTCGTACTATGTACTATTTCTTGCATTTTTCTTCTTGTTTTTTTACTCTTATCTTGCACTTTCTTACTATACTTGACATGTATTGCATTGTCATTGTAAGTACTTTCCTACATCTAGAAAAACTGTTGACCATTATTGAAAAATTGGATCCCAATGAAAAGCATATCTACTAATCTACAAATGGCAACAACACTAATAAAAATGATACATTCTATTACAGAATCTTTCATCAAGAAAACCCACACACATAATATATATACACTCATGTCCAAAACTATCTTTACAAGCACAAAATCACGAATTTCTCAGAAGCTGGGAACTATAATCTTAAGAATTCTGTAGAATGATACATAACATCACAACACATAAATCTAAAGAGAAAAAAAATTAAGAACACGGTATACCATATGAGAATATAACATAAAACAATAAAAATGTCAATAATATAGGATAAGTAAAGTTATAGGGTAAGGAAAAAAATAATTTAGGGGAATATGACTTAAGAATTAAATATGGAATGTGCTCACCATTAACTTGTACTCGAATATCACATTTTGATTTAAATAAGGAAATAACATTCTCAACCTTAATTTGGGGGATTAAGTTTTTCTCATCCCTCGCAATACGATTATCAGCGCATCTAAATCTGTGGAAGGAGTATGTCTACATGTAACTGCTTTTCCAAAGTTATGTCACAAGTCCTCTATCTAGTTCAGATTAAAAGATTTTTCTGGGTATGATATTCGTCTTTGGCTTCAGTTTCGAAGAATTCGATAACTAAGTTTATTTTTTATATGAACCAGAGTATTATAATCTATAAATAAAAGATTGGAACAATGTGCACTCCTTAGAACTCTTACATAAGACTAGGATCTGATCCCGATACCTATGATCGATCACAGATCCTCTATTGGAAAAGTGTATTATCATATGTCCATCGAATACGATTCCTCCCCTTATCATCAGAAGTGCACTATCGAAACGATCACTGATTCAATAATTACACAAATATTGATCACAATAATCACAATTTCCCCTAATGCACCTGAAACGCACAGTCGTTGTCAGATGTCTGACTTCAGTGTTGCTTCTCTGCAATGTCCTTGTGAGACTGAAAAGAACCTTGTTGGAAATCTGGAGTTTTCTAACCAAATAATTACCTATAGTAGACTTTTACTTTTTTGGATATCTACTTTTGTCGCCAAATATGGCGACTTGGTGTCCCTAGGGATCAAATTTATCGCCAACTCTGTCACCAAGGTCATTTCTGTTCTGAAAAAATAATCTTCCTTAGCCTACAAACGATCTTTCCTGCCACTATACCATTTCGGTAAAGAAACAGAGTCGGATATTTCGGTAACAATACATTACTTTTTGTTAGTTTTAGTTTTGCGGACTTAGATTTTATACTTTTTAATTCTAATATGTACTTTTAAATTTATTATATACATGTAAGATAGAGAAGATAGGGCTTAAATTAGATAACTTTTTCATAATTTAAGGTTACATAATTAACATATTATTGCAAAACAATTTTAACTTATTTTTTTTAAACTGTACTTTCTGTTCACCATTTTGTTTCATTCCTGTAATTAAGTTTAACCCTAAAATCCAAAATTATTTATCTAGCTGTATCCTTGTTTCTACATTAGGAAACTATTTTCTTCTTTTTTTATTTAGCTTTCAGCATGGCTTGTTTTGAAGTAACAATTTTGTAACTGCGATGTGAATTTTATCAATATTTTTCATTTCCTACTATTAGCTCACACTCTCTCTACATTTATTTATTTATTTATTTATCTTGGTGGAATTTTCAATCGTTAATAAAATACATTTTAAAGCGCTCCATTGAGCTGAAATTTTACATACATGATTATTTTGGATGACAATATAATAATTTAATTATAATTAATAAAAATTAATTGATTAAAACTAATTATTTAAAGAATTACAAATACAGCCTTGTTGGCATCATTTTTGGTGACTTAGCGACCCTTTTGACGACTTGGGTCAAAACTTGAAAAGGTTTTTTTCTCACGTTTTAAAGCATTCAGCTGAACTGAAATTTTACATACACGATTGTTTTGGATGACAATATACTTTAATGATAATGAATAAAAATTAATGACCACTTAATGTTGTGATTCTGTCATATGTATATGCATATTTATATTAATTGTAACTAATAAAAAGTAGCTAAAAATAAAAATTTTCTTTGTTGATCTAAGTAGGAATTGACTTAAAAATTTTTTTTCTATATTACTTGTTTTTTAATCATTAATTATTGTTTCCATTCAACACAAAATGTTTCCAAACATGCATTAAATTTGTAGAGGAGCGGCACACTTTTCGAGTTAGGGTTTTTGATTCAGAATCGTTAAAATATATTTCGTTGCTGAAAAAAGATTTAATGTTAGGATCAATTAAATATTTTGTTATAAATCTAGTAAAAATTCTTCTTATAGAATCTAAAATTTAATTATTATTATATTATTTTTAATTTAATTTCTTATAAACTTTATAATGTAATTATTTATGATCAATACCAATAATCAATTATAATACTTCCTATAAGTTGTTAAGCTATTACATTTTTATTTCACGCAACATCAAGTATTACAGCTTTAAGTATCGTTGCTAAGTATCGTAAAAACAGTTTGGAAAAAAAAAAAAAAACTGATCCTGGAAAAATTTTTTAAACATTTTATAAAGTGTTGTGCAGCCTTTTAGTAAAATGCCTTTCACTTCTCTATATTGATTGCAAACTAATGATTTGATTGTAAATAAATTTTCTAAGTTAAGCGAATGTTATTTTCTTTTCAGGGCTACTTTTTTTTTTTTATAATAAACCGATGCATGCGTGATTGTGCGGTTTAATTAGCAATATTTAGGTAACAATATTAGCCAGAAATATCAAGATAATTCTGCTGTTTCGGGATAAAAATCTCAATTTTTTACAATTGTTTTCTTTTTCTACTTATGCATTTAACTGTTATTAACAGATGATGGGTTGTTCAGTAAAAAATTGTTTCCTATTCACCAATTTAATAAGGGATTTGATCCTTATTTCAAAATTAATAATCGTTATGCAAATATGCCGTCTTAGTAAAATGTATGCTTTGTATTGTAAAGTATTTAGTTCTCTTTAATTTTTTTTTTATTTTGAACTAATTTTTAATTGACTATTTAAACTATATAGTTATAAATATAGTTGAAAATTCTCTCCCATATTATTATCGTCTGCTTTATTCCCGCAATTTAAATTTTTCTGATTACTTAATTTATTTGCTGATATATAATCGTTTGTTGTTAAAGTTTTATAGCTTCAGTTGGCATCTTCTGTATTATTCTAAATAAGTTTTATTCGATTGAAGAAAATAATTGCAATGCATAATTGAAGCTGTGATTGAACTTATTATGAAATTAATTTTTGAATATTTTCGAGATATTATCATCCATCTAAAGATTTTTATGATTATTTGAGTGATTATAAGTAATAAAAAGCGTCAATGTGGAATATGAACTTTAGCAATTATTATTCGCAATAAAAATAAATTCGATAAAAGAGGACAAATGTATTATATAAGGAAAAGTTTATGTAGAAAAAAATGGATCTATTGAGAAAAAAATAAAAAATTGTGTGTATGTAAATTGATTACAGAAGAATAAACAGAAAAATCTAAAACTTCCTATACGACCAGTAATAACTTTTTTACTTATATTGTATCAATTTGAGACATATCCGTAATAATTACCAGAACGCAACAGTCATTACTATAATAAAGACTGTCATTATTATATAAAGATGACCAATTAAAATTTAATAATTTTATCTGGTCATCATATTATTAAATTCTTTTTCTACTTTACATGAATAGAATATTGTTCTCAGAAAATAACAATCTCGAAAAAAGAAATATTAAAAGGATTTATGAAGTACACATCTTCACAAGTGTTTTTTATTGTTGTAAAAATAGATGTACCATCAAAATTATTGACTCTTATCATCAATCTCATTTCATACATTTTCTGAATAGCAGGAGAAAATGCTGCACTTGGTGTTAGAATGAAATAAATATATGTTCCTTTTTTCCTTCTAAAAGCAATATCCTTAAGCGTTTTCCAATTTTTTAAATCCTTTTTATGAAAAATGGTTTCAAAACCGTTTCCTTTTGATGACATTTGCTAAAAGACAAAGATATTTATATATATATATATATATACAAATCTGATTTATATTCAATTTTTTTTTCACCTACGATGTTCTATCAAAAAATACATTTTACAAGTTTGACTTTTTAAATCAACTATTTGAATCTGAAATGTGTGGTATTAAAGACATGTTACTATAAATTTTTTCCTCATTGAGATGGACTTGTATTTCCGAACCGACACTAATCATAAAAGTAATTTGTAAAACCCAACCAAGATGATAAAACGTATGAAACCGCTTAAAAACGACGTATTTAATACAAACAGCCAAAGGTTCCATCAAAGAATTGTGTCTCAGTATGGATTTCTATGGGAGATTTTAAAAATGTGTGGAATCAACATTTATGAAAATTCGAATTCGACAAAATTATACAAATTGAAGGAGAAATTTTGTCCCTTTTTAATGCACGCCATTCAAATTTACATAATATTCGCTTGTGTAATGGCTTACCTTTCAAACGCAATACCTCCAAAAGTTGTTATAGCTTTCGCTTTAAGTGCAGTATATCCACTGGCAATTTGGTACTCCATATTTACAAAGAAAAGTCTTATACGTAACTTAATACTGCAGTACTACAAAATTGACATCCCCCCAGTACAATCTTCTTCACAGCCAAAAATTATCATTAATTCAATTATTATGATTAGTTTCTTAATTCCAGTCATTTCAAGCACAGTTGCCATGGCATTTGCGCAAGATGATCCACCAATGAAACGTTACTACAGTTTTCACTTATGCCTGGAAGATAATTTCTTTTCTTTTCTAATTCGATTTACGGTGATGCAACTTATATTTTTCTGCCAATATTCATTTATCAGCGTTGCAATGGTGATGTGCGGTGCTTTATACTGCAATTTAAGTGATTTACTACATCGTTTCGCTGAAGGATTACGATACTTGCATTGTAAATCCATCAGCCACAGAAACTTGGTGGTGCCAATGCAGTTGCATGCATCTCTTTTTAAAATGGCGCACAAGCTACAGAATGCGACATCGGTAACAGCATGTTTAATTTTATGTTCTCAAATTTTAGCTATGTTCGTTATTCTGACGACGTACATTCTTCTAGACTCAGAACAGTGGTCCATTCCTCTCGCGTTTGAAAGTATTCCTGGAATAAGCACGGTTCCCCTGACTGTAGTTGGTATTATACTCTGCGGATCGAGAATTCCTTCTCAAGTTGAAAATTGCAACATCTATTTGCTGTCACTGCATGATCAATTGACCTCCGAACCAAAAGTAGACAGAGAGAGTTTGATTTTAGTGAAAGCAATGCTGAACAAAAGATTTCCGTACATGTCGGCCTGCAGTTTAGCCAAGTTCACGCCGAAATTAATCGTATCTATTTTCGGTTCACTTTTAACTTATGGACTGTTGATTGTGAACATGAAAGAAACAGAAAGTCCGATGGGGAAGAATTCAACAATTGTAAATTGTTGATGCCTCGAATATGTAGCATCATAGCAAATATAAACGAAGATATTAAAAATTATTATAGAAAAACTGTAATGCGATACTTAATTACTTTGGCACAGAAGGCGTCCATCAAATTCAAGAAGAGTATTTAAACAAAAATCTTGATTTAATCAAAAGGTCCAAGAATAACATGGAATTTCATAGTTTTTAACAAAAATACACAGCTACACACGTTTATATCCTTTCTACGAGATGGTTAACAAAAATGGATTGGTAGTCTTCTAAGGAGCTTTTAAGTTCTGACATTAATCATAGGAGGCACATATCGAAAAAAAAAAATTATTTGGATAAAAATACATTGCTTAGAAAATTTTTGTAAATTTAAAATCGGTAATTGATTTTGGTGTATTTTTGAGATACTGAAATACAAATCACAACATTTCTATTTTGGAATTCAAATTCTATATTCGTTGGCCTCCAAAAGTTAAGGTGCAACTTGTTTCTTTGTGTCTAATTTGAAAAAAGAATAAACATCGAACTGAGAAACTTGGTAACTTACTTGAGCATTAAACACTTTTCAATGAATTCAATGAAAAATTTGCATAAGTTTGACACAAACGTGACTTATAATAAAAGAACACACTTGGCATAAAAGTCCATTCGTGGGGAAAGCAGAACATTCCATTTTTATGCGAATAATATCTTGGAAATGTTACAAAAAATGGATTCTAATGAGGAATGTGTCCACTTTTAATTGTAATGAAATAGCGGCATCGACATTCCAAGCAGCCGATTAAGTTGGCAAACAGACTCGGAGTAATCCTTGTTCCAGCTCATGTAACGACCTTGAAGGAGGATTTAAGTATGAAGGACTTAAGCAGCAACGGGGACCAAGGTAGTCCCAAATATTCTTCATTAGACTCAGACATACAGATTGAGCTGGTTTCTTCATTCGCTTCACAAACCGTGATCTTCAGTACAATCCACTACCAGTTCATCTAAAAAGGTTACACAGTGTCATCTATTAGAAGGAATTTATTACCAACAGTAGATGCATATTGGATGAACATATCGAACGAGGATTTAGTTCCAATATCTAACACCAGAGTTCCACCATGGGACACATGCAGATCAGTGTGAGCACTGAGACAGATCCTTATTCAAAGTATAATTTCACCAACTTTGTAATTAGGTCTTTATTGGTTAGTACAGGATGGATGGTATCTGGTGCATTGTTCCCTCAGATCATCAGACACCTTGAATCCCTCGCCAATATTATTCTGGACTGGTATGTGAAGAGTACAGAAGTCCATTTCTGTTTGGTACAGGAAACGTATTTTCTTGCCCAACATAAACGAGCACATCTGTGTCGTCAGTTCAGGTGAAATCACACAACTAATCATCTTAGAAGCCTGCATTGTGAAGGTGTCTTCACACAGCAATAACGGAGATTCTCGTTTCTGAAGCGACAAAATGATCTGCAATGAACTGAGGCTCAGTAGTACTTCTCCTTCGAGCTGATAGAGCTAAAAAACGATCCTTAGCCGCCATTATAACTCAGTTCAACCTGCAGCACGTCTTCTAGACTTGGAATTTTCAGGTTTAAACTGACCTCTCTGAGTCGACCACACTTCGAGACACATTAAGATGTTTTGCAACATCGCATGAGACTATTTCATTTCTATCCATCAAACCACCCTGCCATTTTGACTAATCGGGTGAATAACTTCACTTAAACACTGCTAGGATCTTCTATACAGTGTCTAGGAAATTACTGACAATTTTTGTAGGTCACAATCATGCCCAAAACGTAAACATGAAGTGACGAAAATTTGAATTTTGTACATCTTTTCGCACTCCTGTGTATCTCAGTGGTGAATACCCCTCTCTCTGTGTACAACACTCTCTCACGGAAGGGGGTTACATGTAGATGAAAGCCCCAAGGGGTAATCTCTTTGGTAAAAACTAAAAATCCTCTGGGAGGTACACCCTCCTTCCTTGTGAGCAGCATTGGAGTGTCTTATCTTAGAAATGGTGGTTATCGTTTCTTGCACAAGTTTTTTCAAAGTTCATTACTATCAACTGTGGATTTATTGTTACTTTTTTTAATGGCGAGTTTCGAAAAACCTTTTTCTTTACTTTTGGGGCACAGTGTGCGTGCATCAATATATACTTTTATTTTTATTGCAATGATTTTATTAGCGCTTCTCTCACACATCTAGATAGCATTTTAATTTTTAAAAAACCCATCCATATTCGTTAGCCAATATGAAAAATGGAAAGCATCATTCGATTAGTAGCACGTATAAGATGAATACATGTCACTAATACATTCTAATAATAAAATGTAAAAGATTAATATACCTCACTTTTAAATTTGTATGTCTTCTGTATTTTTACTTCTAACACTGCGATATAACTAAGTAATAAGAATAATGACTACATAAAAAAATTAAATGCATTTGATATATGGTCAGAAATGCATGTGTCTAATATTAATTATATTAACTACCTCATTAGCCATAGTCATTTACAACGTATCTGATTAACACAATGCATTTAGTCATACACATATTTCTAAGTTTTCAAGTCAATATGCAGACTGGGGCGGCTCTAGGGTCGGATCCTTACCGGGAGCGGCAAATTTATAAAAGCAGCATTTGAATTGAATTGAATATATGTATATATTGTTAAAAAAAATTTGATATATTTTTTGAAATGCTATTGGGTGTGAATTTGTTATTTCACTCTTATTGTATCTTACTTCTTTATTTTGTACTTTGTACAGGGGCGTAGCTACCGCCCTATCAATAATATGGGGGCCCAACACGAGTAACTACAGTCTTGCTAACAGGGCACATATCTGAAAAAGGGCCCCTTCAGTACCAGCTACGCCAGTGACTTTGTATGTTTAATGTCAGTTTTCTTTTATGTTGAAACTTTACCGAGTTCGAGGCGGGATTATATGTTCAATCATGAAATTTGATAAGTTTACACATCTTTCACTAGTAACTTTCTAGTGAAAGATGGACCACGGACATTCTTTCACCCATACGACGTCAGGTGTCAGCTATCCAAAAAGAGACAGGGGTAATAAAAGTTTTTGCCGACAGCGAGTCACAGAAAATGTTTTATTTTAGTCTTAAAAGAAGATACTAGTTAAAATAAATGTTTGTGATCCCCACCATCAGTAGACTTTTTAGAAGAAATTGGCATATTGAAATGGGCGATTCCTTCTCTTATATTTTACTCACTTGAACTATACTATGCCCTTAATTTCGAATTATTTTGTATTTGACTTAAAATAGTATATATATGCAAAATTGCTATGCACTGGCCTTTTTGTTCACAAGAATTATTCAAGTTTTATAGGTGTGTATCTATGTGAATAATTTACCTTTTTTAATTATAAATTTTGGTTAGAGAGAGGTGCTGCAAAATTACTAGAACCGGCTCTGATGCAGCACAGAGAAAAACCGATTTATTTTATCCTAATTATTGCAATATAAAACAATGTTTGGTGTGCATTATATGTCTTTACTCATTATTTTTCTAGTGTAAGACACGTATTGAGGTAAATTTTGGAGTAGAAAAAAAATCTAACTTTAATTCGTAACAAAAATAATAAAATATATAATGAGTAAAATTGCTCCTCAATTTATTACATGCTTTTAATGATTATTAACACAAACTTTTAAAAAATATTGCAGGAATATCATATTAAAATTAAGAATATTGTTGAAAAATTTAAATATAAATTGCTTGTAATTTATTTTAAATGATTTGTTAAAGGGAAAAATCAGGTCTTACTCTCATTTGGTCTTACTAGTCTTGTATAACTGTATTTTTGTTTTGCTACTTATATATTTAGATTTAAATATATAACTGGTATCACAATCCATGATTACATTTGTTAGCCATCTTGATACTATATATGTTTGGTTTCAATTTTTGTGTCATTACAATTACTTACAATTGTAATGGCACAAAAGTATTTAAATTGAGTCAATTGTTCAAACTCATATTCTTTAATTTTCAGTGATTACATGATCACATGTTTAAATTTAACCTAAGTATAAATTTACTTAAATAAATGAACTTCAAATCCAGAATTCACAGATAATAACCACACAAGTATTTATTTAACAATAAATATAATATACCATGAAGAAACAAAACAGAAATTAATTTTTCAATTTAAAAAAAAACACACACACACAAAACAGCTATGACTTGAAAAGTTTATTCTTTTACATAATAATAATATGCTAATCTTACAAGAGCTGGAATACAATTTTTGGTCACTCTACATCATATACAACTATATACAATAGGGCACTTGCTTTATGACAAAATAAACTAACATACACAGATAATATCTCGTACATCCTTCGTAAAAGCGGGTGCTCACTAATTAAGTAGGTGGTTGTTTTAAGGCTTTACATCTCTCTCTCTCTCTCCCTAAATTTTATGAAGCTATTAAGCATAACGAGATCAAAACTGCAACAAGACTAATCATTTAAAAAACTATTACAGTATACATACTAAAATGACATTTTGTTTCATTCACACCAGTGTATCATTCTCTTGAATGTGATTGTCTGAGATTTATTACAATCTCAGGGAAAGAGCTAATGGAAAATATTCAAGCTTTGATGTGTAGAGGTAAATTCATGATTGGAAAAAAACATGACTTATTTTTGAATTTTTCAATCATTATAAAAGAAAAAAAGTATTATTTCTCACAAATATCTTTTAAATGCAATAAATTTCCTCTTATAGATTTTTTAGAGAAATTAATATTTATACAATTGCATAAAACCCACCTATAAGATTTCTCGTGAAATATATTAAATACCTCAGTCCTACTAATAATTCTGTAAGTAGTTGTTTGGCAAATCAGAAAATTTTATACATGAACAAATAATTCTGTATTATTATTTTGCAATCTTTTCCTAGAATTCTTAATTTTAAGGGAGGGGAGGGGGAACTAAAATAAAATATTCACAACCGATTCTTTAAGGTGGTCTTCGCCAAATGTATGAGAACCTGAACTAAATGCGGAGCCCATTTTCAGACAGAAGATTGTCTCAATTTTCATGGAAATTTGTAATGTTATAGCCCCCAAATCTGTTTATAATAGTGTATTTAAAATTTCAGAATATTCCACAAATTATTAATTATTTTTTTAACATGTAAAGGAACAGTTTATTTAGCATTACGGTATAGGAGAAAAAATGTGAAACACATTTTATACCAGAAAAAATGGATCAAATTAGATAAAGATGAGTACTATAATAAAATGCCCTGCCCTCTATAGCAGGGTTCCCCAACCGCGGACCGGTCAATGTTTGTTGATTTTACCACTGCCTGCTGAGGGGGAGGAGCGTTGATTGTTTATATTTTAGACTGTTTTCATTTAATAATTTTAATTTAATTGTATTTAATCATGACTTCAGAATAAAACATAGCTACACCAAAAAATGAATATAAAGTGACTTAACAAGGAATATAAAGTGATTTTCATAAAAATAGACCAAACCCAAGAAAAATATACCACAGTAAATAAATGGGAAATAATTTAATGTTTCTTGTGCAGACCAATAGTATTTGATCCACAGACCAATACCGGTCTACAGACCGGGAGTTAAAAGACCACTGCTCTGTAGAATGGTGAAGCCAGAATATAATACAAATGTTGAAGCACTTTTATATCTAAAAAAAAAACATTCCAAAACTCAGCCCTATTCTTTAACTTTAAGCAAAGACAGCCTTAAATAACTTTTTTTGGGAGACTTTTTAAAATACACATTTTGAATTAAAATTGTTCTACTAATTTACTCAAATTTTTCTTCTTCTTTGCTATTAATTAAAAACTAAGCCAAAATTCATTTTAATCATTCAGGAAATTTATTGTATTGAATTAGTTTTAGAAAATAAAGGATTTACATTCAAATAAAAGACTAAAAAGTAGTCAAGAGATTCTTTGCACATATATATTGGAAGCACTGAATTTACAATAGAGATTCAAAATATCTTTCTTTTGGAATATGAATAACTTATTTAGACTGTACAGAGTAAGAAATGTACAAATGAGTTTCAATATATACAATTAAAAGATAATAATCACTGGGCTTTTTCATTCGATAAACGATGTGGCACAAAGTGTTCTGAAGACATTACAAAGCAACAGGAAATGAATAATTAGAAACACTACAAAATGATTAATAGATAACTGACAAATGCTAATTTAAGATTAAAAATTGTGTTCAGAAATGAAAGTAATTATATTATATCTAAATGAAAGAGAAATATGTTTATCAAGAAAAGTATATGAACACATTTAATTGTTTTGAAGCCTAAAAGTGAAACATGAATGGCAATGCATTATGATTTACATGAATTGACTTTAAAAATGAGATAAATGCATATTCCAGAGGGGGAATCAGAAAAGAGACATAAACACATGTTAAAAAAGAATATGAACAGTTAAACTTCCACTATTATATAGAAATAAACGTGAAAAGTTATAAGATATTCTATCTATACTTTATTTTTCAAATAATTCAGCATTATGTTTCTTAGCATTTGCCAAAAGTATTGATGCAATTCTATATATTTATAAAATATTTTGAAAATTAAATTGCTTTGTGTAATTCAGAAAAAGCAATGAAGCACATTTCATAGCTTATAATAATATTTGTATCACTCATATATATAGTATGTAAATCAGAAAATTATCAGAACATAACTTTGTGCAATATTCACAATCAAATAGACAACACATTCATACTGCATGTTTTTTTAACATCATGAACAGTTGTACAATTAAATATATTTTGATTAGTTTTATATACAATCGTTTTTTTCACAAAACTCCTTTCATGCAGGTAGTGTCTAGATTTTCGATGAGCATTTTAACATAGGCCATTTCTTTTCTAGTGTTTTCAAAGATAACTCTGGGGTCATCAGACATACACCTCAGACAATTTGGCGCCATCACCATTGCAAGATTACTTGCATCCATTTTGGTTACTGATGCATTCTGTTCGGCAGCAAAAACCTGAAATGAAGTTTTAAAAGAAATTTAAATTATTAGAAATTTATCTGAATAAATAATAAATACAATTAATAATAGGAGGATAAATCAAACCACATTAAATAAATCAAACTGAAATTAAATTTCAAAACTTTAGCTGAAGTACTTTAACAAAGATACACACACACACACACATATATATATATATATATATATAATACTTTCTTCTTCTAAAATTTTTGAAATCACAAATATGAATAAATTTTTCAAAGATGCAAAGTTATAAAAGACTATGGAACAATATTAATAAAAAGTTGATGCATTGTATTTGCAAAAAACGCGTGTCATACTTATAATTTAATATGAATAGTGAATAAGTCACTTGTACTATACAATATCAATGAACTTTTTATAAATATTTATCATAAGGATTTTTAATACATAAGCTATTTCAATTGATGATATTTGATATATTATATTTTATGAAACTATTTGTATTTGTAACAGTAAAAACAGAAAAGAATTTGTCAATAAACTTCTTAAATTTAACTCCTATATAAAGAAATAATAAAAACTTTAAAATGAATAAAATATCAAATGGTCTCTTTCTTCTACAATTTATGAAGCGAAAAATAAATTACTGTACTTATAGCTCTCTTTCTTTATTATAAAAAAGCAAAAATGATACCCTCACAAAACATTAGAAGTTTAATTATAGTCAAATTTCAAAATAAAAAAAATTAAGCCCGTCAAATATATATATATAAAAATTGGGAAATTCCCCCAAAATATATTTATCATTTATCATAGATACAGTGAAACTCCTTCCAAACCATATACATAAATGCAATATCATTACATGTATAGCATCAGTAAGCTGAGAAAAATATCCGAGTGAATATAAAAAATTGGGGAGATTAAGAATATTTTTCTCTCTCATTTTCATGATTATGTAGATCCCCATAATATTATATTATACAAATAATATATTGCATATCATGTTGTAATACTGGGTTAATATTTTTTATGGTTAGGAATTATATGCAAGTAGTCATTTTAAAGAGTCTATAATTATGTTCACAAAATAAATTTACATTTTAGTTCCAAGTCTTTAAGCAGTAACCTTAATTAGCAGAAGGCATGATTCTATTGATGTTAGGGAAATGAGGCAGAAGTTAACTGATAAATTAAGTTAATTCAACTGAAGTTGAAGTTAATTATAAGACTCAATGTCAATAATCCATTACGTAAACCTATCTTTAACACAATTGAACAATTGTTTTAGTAAGGATAAAAAATTATTTCCTGTTATGACAACATAATAATTTATTATAATAAACTGCCCTTATGTTTATGTATATGATCGATTTTTATTTAGTATATTTAAACAAATGAAATAATGACTACAGCTTACTTGCAAAAAGCGAATCAGATAACACAGCACCAGTCTATTGATTTCAGGAAGTTTATCAACTATAGCAACAGCACCTTCAGGATCCAAACAAAACTGTATGCATTCATCATAAAACTCGTTTGGAATAAGAGGCTCGTATAGTTCTCTGTACCAAAGTTTCAGCAAAGAGGCAGGCACATGCGGATCATTGCATTCTGGAACCTCCCACTGATCAATTTGGAGTTTCATGGCATTCACTTCATCAATATCTCCTGGCACTCTGTATACAATAGTATAATAAATCAGTCTTAAAATCCACTGTAACAGTTTCATACACTAACAAAATTTATCTAATAAAAAATAAGAAATATATAGCACATTGCATTTGGAAGCATTTTCTACGATAAAATTAGAAACATGAAAACATTATAAAATCATTACAAAATTATAAATAAAGTAAACTTTAAGTAGCAAATATAATACAAATGTTTTAAACTTGAGCTACACAATGGAAGACATTGATACAAATTGTTTAAAAGAAACAAAATAGCATCAAAATGTCTTATTTGATTATTTAATTCACGCAATAAAATTTTATTAATGATAGAAAATTTTGCCACTATAACGCTTATCAGCATTTTCTATATGAATAAGTCTAAAAAATAATCGTACAAAATATTTTTCTAACAATGATTTTCAAATAAAATCATAAATGTTTTTTAAGCAACATTTCACATTTTTTCTAATGACAAATAAGTGCAAATTATAAAAGTGAACCTTACACAACAAAAACACAGGGATTGATCAATGTTTCTCTTCCCAGAAGAGGAAAAAACTTTAAGAGTAATTCTTGTTTATTACAACCAAAATATGTTGGATAATTAAAATTAAAATAGCACATCTGATAAAATATTGATAAAAAGTCAACAAATTTTCCCTTAACTGCACAATGATTTCTTGATTTAAGAAACTAAAAAAAAACCTTTTGTAAGTTATTTATAAACCTCTTGAATATGTAATTGACCAATAAAATAAATTAAAATCTCTTAAAGTTCAAACTTTTTCCAAAAGTTCAGAAATTAGATTTAATTTTTAGAAATATAACATAGATTCCTCTTCTTACAAATATATTGATATAATCCTTTTCTATAATCTGTAAGAATATCTTGAAGTTATCAATTTTTATTAAATCAATATATATATATTTGCTTACCTAAATATTCCTTCAGTTTGAGTTCCATTCAATTGAAGTACAGCCTCAGATAATGTTGTTTGTATCCAGGGTAATTGGCGATTAGGATACTTATGAGCTTGTAAAGCCATAACTTCTTCCAACAGGTTACCAAACATACTAGGTCGAAAGATCTGAATCTAAAACAAATATCAAGGGAAAAAATTACCAACAAAACTATTTTATATATACAAGGAATAAGAAGAAAGATAACAGTATTTTTGGAGCAAAAATTCAGCTGCTTTCTAAACCATTTTAGCAATACTCCATTTGAAAAAAGGAAATGATTTCTTACCCTTGACTGTTCAATTTCTTCTAGAGTGGGTTTTCTTAAGCCTCTTTTAGCTCCACTTTTGGATATCCTTTCCAATCGTTTACTGCATACAGCCGCATAATGACTTAATTTAAACTAGAAATAATATTTATTATCAAAAAACTACTTAATTGTATTTATGGTTTGACTATGAAGAAATAAGCACAATAAAATAATTCAAAATTATTATATGCATTCATACTTCTGAACAAAATATGGAAATGATGGCACAAATATTAATTATCTTATAACATGCTTTATAAGACTGTTCACCCACAGTTAAAGTAAAGACCCATCAATTAATTTTCAGATATAAAAAGAAATATATATATATAAAATTACAATGTATACAGAGCAGTTTCTTTTAATAATTTCAGTTTGAATCGATTTTCTCTCTGAATACATAGCCAAATGTTACATATATACTTGAAACGTATACGTAGATATATTTTAAATTTTAGGAACACAATATGTATTTGATCATATAAATTTAAATTAATACTAAGATGCCACTATCTTTCCCAGCCAAACCATTTTTCAGGGTAAGTGTTGATTACATAGTAAAATAAAACTAAACAAGGGCTACTGGCGATGGATCTCACTGTTTTGAACCTTGGTCTAGTGACGAGGTCAAAATCTGAGCTGGCAAACCCTCTCCAAACTACCACACCAACAGGGAGGACTTACAGCCTCCACAGATTATATATATACCTCTACACAGTGGGTCTTAAGTGGCACTTGGGCTTGAACTCATAACACCCTCCCCCCAAACATAGCAATGAATTCTTGACCATAACCACACTAGGCTACCGCACCCCTCCCTTTTTCTGGGATATACATTACACATTAAAAATGTATTTGGAATTAGGATCTACTTCCTAAAAATTATGTGAAGATAACCTTGGTGTACTTTTATAATTCTGAAAACAAAGATTACTTACATCTGGCTCATCAAAAGATGTATCTTTGTGCCTATTAATGAAGCCTTCAAGGTAAGGTTGAAATTTTACAGAAGGAGGAAAGAAAGTCAGGCATATTGCCATCAATTCCCAGCCTAGTACCAGACTTTCTCTGCAATAAAATTATGTTGAGTTAAAAATTTATCGAAATAAAATAGGAGATATAAAATTTTCAAATGACTTTAAAATTCACATCTCTAATCAAAAGGCAATACTTTAAAATAATTAATATTTATAAAAAGTAAAGACAATAACTAACTTTTCAATACCAGAACAGAAAATCAGCAATTGAGCAATATGAAAAACTTCAACTCAATTTCTGCATAAAAACTTCTTAAACCAAGATATTGTTAAAAAGCCAGCTTTTATTGAATTATACACAATATATTTATGTTTTGTAATAAAATATTGTTAATCTATCCATTCCATTTGTTAAATATTTCCAGAAATACATTACCATTAATTGTTTCGAATAAATGAAAAAAAAAATTAGTGATATTGTAACAAACTATTTCATTTTAATTCCAGTAGATTTAATAATAAAAATACTTTTACCATCTACTTTGTTCTTTTATTAGTTATGAAATTGCCCAAACAAAAATCTTGATAATTCAAAATTCATAAGACTTAAAAGAGTTTAAAATTATCAATACACATAAAATATTTAAAGCATTTATAAAATTAAGTTGATTTTGCTACAGATAAGTATGAAAACAAATACACAATAAGAAATAATTTTTGCTTGAGTTTTTATAGCCTACATTAGATTTTAACAGATAAAAATGCATAGTTTTTCAATAAAAATAAAATGGAAAATAATAGATTAAAAACTAACTTCCTGGGATTTTCAGTAGTTTGTCGACAGATCTGCACAAAAAGCTCATCTCTCACTGACTGTCTACTCCAACCTTTTGTTGCAATTTCTAAAACAACAGATTCTAATGATTGACCACTTTTAGTTTTTCGGTCTCTCATGTATGTTTGTATTAACTTAAATAATTCACAGGCATCTCTTTTCAAAGATTTGTCTGTTGTCATGATCATTGGTTTTCGAATAGGATCCTGAAGAATTAAAAAATATATTTCAAAAAATCATTTTTTTTTTCAAATCCATATGTGCATAGTAAAATAATATATCATATTATTGGAACATAATAAACAGTACAGAAAATTTAAGAATAAACAACATTAAAACATACCTTTATATAAAAAAATTATAATTTTAAGCTGTTACAGCTTTATCTAAAAAAATACTTAGACAAAATTCTAAACTCTAATTTTTGGGGTTTATTATTCTTTTAATAATGTTTTAAAACATTACAAAATATAGTACATCAAATCATATAAAATATTCTTTTTTCTACATAAAAAATATATATATTTATAAATGAATATATATATATATATAAATGATTGTTAAAATACTGATTAACTTCACTTAAGAATAAATTATATTTTTTCTGAAGATTACAATTAAAAATTACATTTCAATTACACAATTTGCATCTGTTCTTATGTCTCATAATTACATATAATCTAAAGAAAAAAATAAATTTTAGATAAGTTTTTATCTATATTTATTTTTATTTAATATTATTTATTCACATAAAGTGATAACATTATAAAAAAAGTTTCCCATTTTATTTCATTAATAATACTATTTTTATTAAAAACTGTGAAGTACAATTTATCTATTACATCAAATGTATTCCATTGTAATGATAATTTTTCAATACAATATTAGTTAAGTAATAATATTAATTTTGAACTTACTTTTGACCAAGATAACATATCTTGTATAGTAAATTTTTTTCTGAAAATTCCTTTTTTATGCCTATTCAAATTATCTTGAGCATATTTTTCAATATCACTTTCAGATGGTTGTTTTTTCTCTTTGCTACCATTATTACTAGTTACTAAAGCAGCCTAAAAACACAAAAATATTAAAAATTAGAATTTTATTTTAAAATTTTATAGTTTATTAATTCAGTGCTAAGGAGAAAAAAAGAAGAAAAAAAAATTTAAAAAAATCAGTATAAAAATTACAGGAAGCAATTTTTTCCCCCTTAGTAGAATTTAGTCCAAATTCAATTATATATACGATATTGTGTGTGGTATATAACTCAAAACAAATACGCTAGTTTCATCAGCTAAAAATATCAGATTCTAAGGAAATTTTATATAGCTCTCCATACTGTAGCCTAACTTTGGAGAATTTACTACTTTTCTCTCTCTCATTGAAACATGATTTCTATTACAACCTTATAATGGAGCAAAAAATTACCAAAATCATAAAATATTTACTTTCTAGCCTTCTGGTATAGATGAAAAATTTCAACTTATGTAAGGGATTTAGAATAAGATTTCTATTCAGTATCATTCTTCAGAAAGAATAAATTTTGATTTTGTATAACACTTTATAACAAAAATTAAATGTCTAAATAAATTTCTCCTTTAATGTTACAATTTATATTCAAACAAATCACTTTATCTTAAATATTTTGATATAAAATAAATGCAGATATATTAAACTTGATATGTACACTGAATAACAAGTTGATTCACTTAGAAAAAGACAGTCTTTGTTTGAAATCAAAAGTTTCGTGTGAATTAGAATTCAAAATGAAATTATATTATTTCCTTTATATTTAGCCAAAAACTATCAGCAAATACAAATCTTCAAATGAGAATGTTCTTGACTTTTGTATTAAAAAAAATGTATAAATACACAAACTTTTTTTTATATCACTGGATAATTCATCCACAAAACAACGCTTAGTATAAATTCCAATTTTAGAAACAAGATACTTAGAAATCTAATATGTACATAAAAAATAAATACAACTTAATGTATAAATAAAATATACCTGTCTTTGCATAGCTGCCATGGCATCTAAACCTCCAGGAGAGTCTGTTGTTGCCAACATGGATAATGGTCGTGGAATCTGACCATGGATCATGTCAGGCTGAAAAGACTGAAACAATCAAAATGCTTGCATCTTTGAGCACTTATTATACAATTTTAAGTGTGGATAACGAATTATGGTTTTCTAGGAGCTTAAATATATCTACAAAAATATTTATTTATTTTTTGAAATAATTCAAAAAAAAAAAATTGTGGATAAAATGGCTTTACATTGATTTTGTATGCATGTGTTTTTTTGAGAATATTGCATATAGCTATGATATGCTTCAGTTTTTAATTATTTTTAGAAACATTAGCCATACATTAATATTGTTACTTTTTAAAAAAATATTATTTTCCAATTATTTAAAATGTTTGAAGATAAAAGAGGCATAAAAAATGAGTTAATTTAACAAAAACGTTTGTTTAACATTACAATGATAATTACTGAAACTAAAAAGTTATCACAGCATTTCAAAAACTAATTATCTGGTAACTTTCACATAGTTTACCAATAAAAAAGAATCTACAGTATATTTTTAAAAATTCCACACTCATGCAAATAAATTTCTTTAATTTTAATGTAATTATGTTTATTGATGATACAAATACAAGAAACAAATGTCAACATTTCAAATCATACCTGAGATTTCTCTATAGAAGGAGAATGACTAGGAATTAAATTAGTATTTTTACGTCTCAATGAAGAATGACGTGTACCTAAACAACAAAAAGATAAGAGGACATATTAACAAATAGTAAAAATTAATAAAATAATAATTTTTCTCTTACATTTGAAAAAGCTTAAAAACTAAGATATAAAGTACAATCCCATAAAAAAAAAAGGGGGGGGGATGAACAACTTTGGTACTAATCTCATTATATAATTAAAAAAAGAAACTGTGGATGGTTTAAAACTTACATATTTTAAAATGAAATAAAATGTTACATCTTTTTCTCTTACTGATGAAACAAGAACAAATGCCAAAATTTAAAAGAGTACTTGAACAGAAGGAAAAAAAAACATTAATTTATCACATTATATAATTATAGAGCAAAGGAAAAGGATTTTAAATAGTTCTCAATATATATTTTTGAGTGTGTATGTGTTATTCTAAATTCACATTACTTACTAGACATATGACTAGGATCTGATTCTTGGAAATTAGGAGGAGGCTCACAATATACTTCATCTTCATCATCATCATCTAAGTACCGAGTGTCATCTAAATATTCCTGTGAAGATGAGTCCTGATGACTCATTGCCTCATCATCAGCAAAGTCATCGTCTTCTTCTCGATGTCCATCAGAATCATCGTCACTTTGAGACAATGAATCCAAATCATCACCAATAAAGTCTCCAAACTGATAACCTGATTCAAATGTAAGCAAAATTAATACATTTATGATCAATAATAAAAATATTTACTTTTTTCCTCTAAAAAAAAATTTTTTTTTAAATATTTTTGGGGGGTAAATTAAAACAAATAGGAAAGAACAAAACAGCTTAATATGAGACAAAACAAGAATGAAACCAAAATTCAAGATAATTTCCTACTTATATATTTTAAAAAAATGCTATTTTTAAAAAAAATAATACTATTATTATTTTAATTCTTTAAATATAATCATTCTATTCTCAGATTATATTCAAAGGATTAACTTTTTCATTATGTTAACTCTTACATTAACAAAATATTACAGGAACTTGCTAGTGATATTTCTGTAAATAATTTAAGTTACACATAAGTAATGTACACTCATCACAGAAAATGCATTGGCTCTAAGAATCCTGACAATGAAAAAAAAAATGTCATTATTCACTAAGTAAAAATATATTTTTCTACAAAAATTTTAGCAAATATGTGTAAAATGTATAAGTTCCATTACAGTTTTAATATTTACTGGTTATAGGAACAATGGTCTGGTGACTATACAATATTATAGGTAAGATACATATTCACTTCAAGCACAATCATAGAAAAGAATTTGATGTTTTTTATACACCATTCTTAGCCTTGTTTTTCCCAATAACTGTGATTAGTACCATATTTTTATTCTTCACATACTTAAAATTTAAGTACCATTAAAAATTTCATATTTAAAGAAAAATATTATTTAACGAAAAAAACTAGTTACAAATTTAAATATTTGGAAATTTTCAAATGTATAAAGGTAAATTACAAAAAACAATCTTTAATATCAAATGACTTTATACTTTCTCACAATCAATTGCTTATCATCTGGTAATTCTGTTTTAAAAATATTTATTATTTCTTATAACTAAAAACATAGTAATTAAAAATGAAATTATATACACAAAATATTCCCCAAATCTGTTTATAGATACATACCCGACAACTTTGCTTGCTCCAATAGATAATGTTGTAAAGGCAGGAGATAGGTCTGACTATCAGCTTGGGAGTTCCAAAGAGAAGGATAATTACTGTACAAAGGAGTTGGCTGCTCATTTTGCCTGAACGAATTATTTACAACATTGGTTTTGGGCTCATGAGCCACAGCACCACTCTGGTAAAACGAACCTGACATGTCTCGACCATCTTGACCATGATGCAATTTAGTCCTCACTGATTCTTTTTCGTAAGTGGAAACCTTAGAACCCACTTGCATTTGCCTCAAATTTGGCGAAGTAGCCGACTCAGACACACTTTTCTGTTGGCTGCTGTCCAATGACATAAGACTACTCTGAGAGATAAAGCTGCTATCAAGGCCTTTGGCTGAATCCAATGACTGTGGAGAACTGTCACTAGAACCATGTGGTACATCACTAAATGCAAAGAGACTACCATCCTCCCCTCGAATCACCTGGACTTCTCGATTTGGCACTATAGGGGGACTTTGAGGACTAGAGGTGCTGGAGTCAGAGGTGCTCCTTGACCATTGGCGACGTATATTAGCAGAAGTGCTGGAAAGACAACTTTCTGTCTGTGGGTAAGGAGTGAAATAGCTGGTTTTTGGTGACAGATCTTCACTGCGGTGTTTACGATGAGGTGGTGGCTTAGGAGGTTCGTTGGTTCTGGATGGGGCAGTTCGTGAGGCTATGTTTCCTTGATCATCAACACTATGATGCTTCCAGGAAGTACTGGTAGTGCCATGTTCATGATCCAAAGAGCGATGCCTTCGGCTAGAGTCAATTGGCTTAGGAGCTGATCGCTGATTTAATGGGATGCCATTTTGTTCTGGGCTATGGTCTTGTGTTTTCTGAGAGAAGCTTGAGTTCATGCTGTCTGATGAACAACATGAATCATGTTTCCTAAAAATTTTCAGAAAATTTGTTAGCAGCAAATTTTTAACTATCTATCAAAAAAATTTAACAAGTAAAATTCTGCTTAAATATTTCATGTAACTATGATACAATTCTTCTAATTTTTCTTCCATCCAAAAATATTTATTAATTGAAAATAGTACATTTGTAGCAGTATCATTTACATAAGCAAGCAACAGCCTCCAGACAGAGGTAATCAATCACTTTTGTCTAGTGGTATATTACGTGCTTGCAGAACCGAAGATTGTAGGTTCTATCCTCTGTAAATGCGCCGCCTCACATTAAATTTATTAAAAACATAAAAATAAATATCGCCACAATTCTTAAGAGCCTCTCAAACCCTTTCCTCCAAATCTTTATTTCTTAAAAGATTTTTTAATAAATAAATAAAAAATCAATTTCACTTGTTTTACGCAAGTGTGTGCATGTGCACCCCCACACACAAACCCTTCCACAACACTACATATATATATATGACAGATCTATAGATGGCAAATGATAACCACTACAAGATAAAATAGTAAAAGACATTAGCTTGTGGGAAGCTGACACATGAGATTGAAAGCTTTTGCCAATAGATTATGGATAAATGATTGCTTGAAGAAAAACATAAGAAAATGGTTATGCCATTCCTCTTTCAATGAGAACTATACAGCAAGTAGTACATTTATAAAAAAAAAAAAAAAGAGAGAGAGAGAGACACACACACAAATTATGTCTATATTCTTTAGTTTTGAACGTGTTGTATTGCCTTGTGTATTAAATGTTAGTGCTCATCATAAAATTGTTGTCATCCCTTAAGTCATATTTTTAGGCGTCACCCAAAATCGTAGATATATATTACCTTCAACATTTTATACTGATAAATAATTTATGCTAATGTAGATAAATATATAATTATCAGCTGTGATATTTAACTCTAAAAGGATTAATAACTAGATACATATTTTCTAAGATTACAAGGTTAACACAGATATATTTTAAGTTTTACAACTGATCTATAATAAGGATCTGTGTTGCTTTTTTTAAATCAAATAATTTGATAAATAAATAGAAACATTAATTTCACCTGTGTCCTGAATGAGAAGTGGGATTCATAGGTGATGGCTGCAACCTGCCATATTCATTGGAATGACCAGAATAAGAGTTTGCATACTGTCCATCTCGCCTCATGTCACTGAGAATAATATCTTCACTGTAAGAAGGACTGCGTGAAGAATACACAGCACCTGAAGGACTGGAGGCATGCCTGTGGTGGTGATGTCTGTGATGGTGCTAAAGGAAACCGTTAATTGTTATTTTTAAAAAAAATATTAATTAATTTTACAAGCAAAATGTAATATTTTTTGCAATAATTATTTCAGAGAAGACTAAATAAATTTTAAATTTAATTTACACACATTAATTCATTTAATAATTTGATTTAGATTAATGTTAAACAGCAGTTTATCAATTAGCTAATTTTAACGAATTTAGCAATTTTAAATGACTAAGAAAAACACATTAGTATTTAAAATAATTTACTCCAAATACGTGCAATTTGCTGAATTTAAACTATACCTATTCTCATGTCTGCAATTATTTGGTAATTAACAAACAAATCTATACTACTTGAGTTACAACAATGTAATTTTTTAAATATAATTTTAAAATTTGAGTGTGGCATAATCTAATTAAATTATTTGTATGATATTTTTAAAAAACATAATAATACAATGATTGCAAAGATTAAAATAAATAAAAATAATTGATAATTTATTAGTTTATGAAAAAAAGCAAGTAAAAATTATATGCAATTTCTCTACAACATCAAATGATAAATTATGATTCTGATGAATAACATTTATAAATAGATACCTATTAATATTAAAAACTCTACTATTCTTACTATTTTTTTACCTAATATAGTATTCATTATTTATGATATTATACAATTAAATAAGGGTAATTTTGTTCAAGAAAGCTTACATGAATGATTAAAGAAATAATATCAAACAGAGAAAGCAGCTTAATCTTTAATGCAAATTCTTAAGAAGCTATTCATATTTCAGTTAATACAAATGATTTATTAAAAACTGATTCTTCAAATAATTATTAATTACAATGTTGCTTTATTTTTTAATATATTGCAACGATAAAATACTTACTCGACAGCCATCTCTAGGAGAAGCCAATGGACTAGTCTGAGTAGAAACAGTGCATGTGGGAGGTTTTGTTAAACGAATATATCCATCAGTACCCTAGTGAGTAAAATTAGATAACCTCAACATATAATTTAATGAGTGTTTAAAACAATGTAATCTAATATGGCTGGAAAAAGTAATAAAAGAATATCAACAAATTGTGGTAACAGCATTTCATTAATTTTTACTTAAGATAAAATCATAATACAAATATTGACAAGGACTTACAATGCCTCTATTTGTTGTTTGTGTGGAAACCGATTCTTTTTTAATATTTGAACGACTTTCATCATTGTCACGAACCTCTGTATTTTGTTTCAGAGTCTGAAAAAGAATAATGAGGATATTAAAAACTGATGAATTGAAATAATAATGGAAATGTTTTCCATTTAAAAATGTAGGGTGTGTCTAAACCAAAAAAAAAAAAATCCACCCAAAAAATTAACTTTTTTTTTGGTAAAATTAATAAATAAAATGCTTTATTGTTTCTTAAGTCTAAATATTATTCTATTATAATTTTTTCTTGTAATGTAATTGTAACAGTAAAATATTTTTTAAAGAAAATTATCTAGCCCAAGGTAATTGATATTATAACACTTAAGATATATTTAATACTGAAAGTACTTAAAAATATTTGAAAATTAGAACCAAATGGTTTTAACTGGTTTTAGTAAAACCATTATAGGGGCCTTGAGCATCATTATAAGCAGTAGCACTAAATTTTTAAAGAAAAAGCTCAATTAGAATATATAAGGAACATTTTAAAGATCATAATAAATTAAATACAGAAAAAAAATTATAAATTAAAGAAAAAGCATACCCAAAGTTTTGCTAAAGGTATAATGTCACAGTTCTGTGGTTTATGCCATTCAGTTCTTTGGCTCGTTGCATTGTAATAATAAAATCTCGAATTTTCCCGATCAAAGAGCTCCCACCATTGATTTTCGTCCATTTTTTTCCTGTAAAACAATTACCAAATTTTAAAAAAAATTATACCAGAGCATGGAGAAAAAAGTAATTAAATTAAAAAAAAAACAATTTTTCATTAAAAATTTTTTCTTCATAATAATTAATGTGTTGCATTTTTTACTTTAACATTTCTTTTGTTCTTTTTTTTTTATTCATTCATACTTCACACACACAGCAATATTATAATTATTCCTAAGTACAAAGAATCTATAAAAAATAAAAAATTATCCAGCATATGTCTTTCTCTATCCTTTACATCTTTTTCAATTGTTTAGCACAAATCGATCCGTAATACTCTCGAGTTTATTAAAAATTTCCAACATTTAAATATCTGCTATATATTTTTTTTCGGAAGACATCAAAAGTAGCATTTGCCGCGATAGATATATTTAATGCTGAATATAAAACACAATTTGGTCTCGCACATTTCGACAATATATTTAAACATGTAGATATATATTCCAAAATTGATAGTAAACATAAATTTTCACATTCACAGATGCTGTTAATAAAATTAAATTATATAATAAAGATATAACTATTCAACCAAATCGTTAATTTATGTTTAACACACTTAATATACATCTGTGGTACAAAATAAATATGAGTGCTTGAAAAGGGGATGAACTCAAAACACTTAATTGAGTAATCTACACTTTTTATGTTTGTTGAAATACTCTGAAATGTCTTTCAGAAAAACTGAGCACTCTTAAACTTCCATATTTACTTTTAATGTGTAATAATTTCATTTCAAAATAGACAAATCTTATTCCGAGTATAAAATTCATTTACACTTTCAGAACAATTCAAGACTTCCAAAATGCAGTATTTTTTAAAAATAAAAAAAAAAAAACTCAATATTTTTACAAATGATCAACGAAAAACACTTTCAAAAAGGATCACTAAACAATAATTGTTTAGAGATAAAAATACCGAATATTTTAACAATACATAATTATTTTTTCCCTTGCCATTTTTATTATTCATTTTCTCGATTTTCTTCCAAATGCTTTTCGTTTTTTTTTTGCTTTTTATAAATACGTCGTTTCTTTTTAACCCATTTTTCTTCACACATTTCTTATAGAATTTTAGAAGCTTCAGGCAAAATGAGGCGATCGGGTGTAGTTAAAAGTTCAGAAGAAAGAAAGAAAATTACAGAAGGGGCTTTACATCCGGAGAGGAAGAGGCCTACTTTTTCTTCCATTTTTACCAGGAAAAAACACCCAAGCACTCGTTAATGCACTCCCTCCCCCATTCCTTATTTTCCCCTCCAGTAGCAACTCACGATTATTTAAGTATGGTTTTTTTATTTGGAATGGAAATTCGTTGCCAAAGAAAATCGATAATAATAATAATAAAAAAAAAATACACATTTGTTTTCGTCAACAAATCTATTTATTGACGGCTTGTAATAGAAGAGTAGCTGGTAGATTTCGGATATCGGTAAACGCAAGGCGGTTAAGATAAAAAAAAATAATAAAAAAAAAAACTTTAGACTCTAGAGAGGGAAATAAGTTTTGCAAAACTCAATTGAATCTCCACCCAATTTTAATCAAAGAATTTGATTATTCAAACACTCAAAAAAATTTTTTTTAAAAAAATGATGGAACTTTTCAATGTAATAATAAATAGATAAAAGTTTTTTATATTTCTGTTGAAAACTTGACTATTTCAGAAGAAACTGAAGAAAAATTTTGAAGGAATATATTAGTATTTGAAAAAGAAACACTTTAAAAAAAATAAATGCAACATTTGTTACACAGAAAGAATATATTTTTTAATTAATTTCTTTATTTAATCACTAAACTGGGGACGACTTTTCATATTCTTAGCTTAATCTGTTCAATTGCTATTTCAAATATTACAACAATAGACGTAACAAGTAATATATTAAAAAAAAATTTAAGTCATATGACTTTTTAATTTTAATTCTTCTAAACTTATTAGTTGTACTTGTTATTCTACTTGTGTGTAAAACTTGGGTAAAATTTCAAACTTTATAATTGGGTAAAAATGTTCAAATGTTATATAAAAAAAAAAAAAATTTCTTTGTAAGATTTTAAAATTAAAAGAAAAAAAGTCTTATTTTATGCATGTACTTTTAAATAAAATGCATTTTGTCTGCCTTTGTGTATTATTGTTGACAAATTTGTATTCTTTAAGAGAAAGTTTCAGAAAAGATTAAAAGTTGGCAACAACGAAGCGCACGAGCTTATTAGCTGGAAACACATAATTGCTTTTATCGTGCGACTATGACGTCACATAAATTTGTTAAAAACACGTGGTTATCATTATCATGTGACTATGACGTCACATGATAGCCCACTCGATAACTTCCTAATTTTTTTTGAATTAATTTGATTTATTAATTTTTTTTATTTTTTCCTTACCCCCTCCAACTAATCGAATGCAGTAGGCGATTTCTGGATTTTTAGGATAACCCTCTCAAGCGCATAATGTTACTGACACTGATGGATTGACTGATGCACCATTTACAGAATAATTTTCCTATTCGGTTTCGACGATAAACAAAAATGCGCCACCTATCTCCGAAAAACGTAATCTCATGTGTTCGATTATTTATTACAATATCCGAACTAAACAATTTGCTCCGAAAACAGATGATAAAAGATGACAGGAAATGGTTGACCTCCAACTTGAGAAGAGGGCACGTGTTAGAAGAAAAAAAGAAACCACCGCGCACACAAATAAATAAACAACATAATAGGAACAGCACTTTTGCCAACTGAAAAACGAGCTCCCAATCTTCCTTCTTAAAAAAAAAAAAGGGAAAGAAACCAAACCACAGAATGACCCACGTAACGTCTAGGGTTACATTTCTTTCCATTTTTTTTACCATCAATTTATGTTACCCCAGAGAATGGTGAGGGGGAACAGGAATGTTAACAATCCCAGTCGCAACTATCACGAAATGGAAGATCCTCACAATGCCCTGGTGTGTGTGTAGATGACAGCTGGATTGGAAACTGTTTACGCTGCGTAAGATGAGAGACTTGTCTCGTAAAAATGGATGATATGGTTCGAATCAGCGGAGTCCAAGATGTGTGATAGCTCTAACTGATAGAAATGACAGGATTGCAAGATCGTGGACATAAACAAACCACGTTCAGAGGTATCAGTGAGAGGCCTTATTGGGGTTTGTATTTCCCAGACTCAGATACACTGATAAAATTTAAAGTAGATGGGGGAAAAAAAAAAAAAAAAGGCAATTCGTTATATATATTTTTTTTCTATCGAATCGTATGTTCGCTGATGATAACGGCGAAATGCAATGCGAATATTCTCATGAAATCCAGAATCGATTATACCTTTTGTGACGGGGTTTTATCGTGACTTCTATTAATAAACCTTTTGGGAAAACTTTGGGGCCAGAATGGCAATTCTTTCCAACCAACCCAAGAAGAGAACGCGATTATGTAGATTAGGAAGTGTATATATTGAAGCTTTTGTATTCGCGTGAAGTTCCCAGTTTGATTGATTGAATATTAACGTAGCACTGTTCAGCTACACGAGGGCTTTTGGCGACGGACCACGCAATTTTAAACCATGGTCAAGTGACGTGGACGACACCTGAGCTGGCACCCCTCCTAACTACCACACCACACCAACGGGAGGACGTTTCAGCTCTCGACAGATTTAAGTGCATGCTGCCCTACACGACGGGTCTTTAGTGGTACTAGGCTCGAACTCGTGACAAGGCAAGCCACGATCCGATACCTATACCACTCGGCTACCGCGGCTACTCCTTATACACAAAGTTTGATGAGGAGGTCTAATAGTGCCAGTGAAGTTCTAGGAGAGTCTTACGCGAAGTTCGAAGCCGAAGATTATCCATTTGCCGGATCAAGAATTAGTTTGACGATATAAGGACTGTAGCTGTTCGTTGTGGCATAGCGGTAAGATAATTTAGATTAAGCTTTAAGACTAGAGAGGATTCTAATAAGTTAGGAAATCCTCTATAAATATAGATTCGGTGGTTTATTGCGCTATTTGTTACAATTACAGTTTAAGTCTCATCACACCTGATCATAACCTCTAGACTAGTGTTGTTTTTCTGAATATAATTTAAGATAATAATAAACTAATTTTACTATGGAAGAGTTTGGTGGTCAATCTTTTATCCCCTCAAACTATGGTCGCGTAGATGATACCCCAGTCCACGGGATATCACACTTTTAAATAAAGCTTTTTATGGTTTGAGGAGGTTTTTAAAATCTAAATTTCTTTCAAGAGACACAAACTTTTTAACTTTCAAAACTCTTATCAGACCAGTTGTGACAGATGCATCTGAGACTTGAACAATAACAAAACTGGAAGAAAATCAAATGGCACCTTTTGAGAGAAAAATACTTCGAAGTACACTTGGAGGTGTAAACGAAAACAATAGCTGGAGAAAAAGACAAAATTTTGAATTATATAGAATTTATAAACAACCTGACATCATCAAATACATAAAAATGAATAGAATGAATTGCAAGGCCCATATAATTCGAATGCCAGATGATTATGTAGTCAAAAAGGTACATCAGTTCCAAGTCACAGGATTTGGAAGCAGGGAAGACCAAGGCTGAGATGGGCAGACTGAGTGGAATCAAACTTTGGAATTATAAACGAGAAAACTTAAGAGAACAAAAGTAAACAAGAGGTCATTATGGAAGAATTTTAAAAGGAAGGCACTGGCCCACGAGGGTTGTTTTGTAGATATGATGATGATGTATGTTCTCTGATTTGAAGTGAAATAATCTAAGTTGAAGTTTTGATTACATTCAGAAACAGAATGGATAGATTTTCAGGACAGAAACGTGAGAAATATTGATTAAATCTTGAATGACTTTTAGACAGCAGCATTGAAAACTTTCTCGGAAGATATTCCCTTGTGAGCAAATTGACCGATCTGTATCATTCATTAATTCAATTTATCATCAAATAAATATTGAAATTTACCCACTCGTTATTTGCATCAAGCAGACACGTTTATTTTCGTTTAAAATTAAATGAGAATTAATGTATTAAATAGATCGAATTGAAACAGAACAGTTAAACCAAAAAACTATACAGAGGCGATAAATTATGCAGGGGTTTTTAACTTGAAAAACATATAACAGAAAAATTTATGACAGATGTTTCTGGCGAACATTTTTTAATATAGCCGTTACTTGCTACGCTAAATATTTCATGATGTGGTATTGCTACATGTAAATTATTGTTAGATATGTTGTATGATTATATATTGTTTAAAGTCCTTGCGTTAAGATTCCGATTGTATTGAAAATTATTCTTATAGCCTTCGCCTCTTGCTTTAAAAAGAATATAATTCAAATATCTACAATTGAAGTATATTTATATTCTGTGCCCCTCACAATCTATTCCTGCATGAAAGTCGATTTCCACAAAAACCGTTCTGAGTAGATTTCTAAGCAAAAGAAACATGCTTGCAAAACTTAAAAGACTGAGAGTCTAATAATTTAAAACCGTAAATTTCGGGGAAAACACCCCCGAAACCCTTGTAGGAGCCGATTTATGGAAACCACGTCTTAGCGGTTCTCTACTCAACAAAAGAAACATGCCAGACCAATTTTAAGTATATTGCTAAAATTTTTTGGAGATTCATGATGAGTGAGGCGCTTTTCCCCAATACATATATAGATTTATCTCTCCATTCATAGAAACAACAATACACTGCATCTAATAATTATAACACTCACATCATGTGTAAAAATTAAAAACTTTATAAATGATGATCATTTATCTTAATTAAAAAACCATGCGCTGCCACAGTCGCGATGTTCATATAGTTAAATGTAGGTGCTACTAGTTTCGAAAACATATAATAATTTTTTTTTTTTTGTTAAAATATAAATTTAAATATAAAAGTTTTTCCAAAAATCTTCCTACAAAGATGATAAATTATGCCATATTTTAAATAAATATATACAAGTTATACGTAATACTTAAAAAATTATATCAAGATATTTTTAGCAAAACTTATACAAGAAAAAGATATAACAATCATATAACAATTAATTGTTATAATAACTCCGACATAAAATAAATCTCAAGCTATAAAAATATAAGTATTGATAATCCTGAATAATTTGTGTTTTAAAAAAAAACTGGAAATAGGATGAGCACATATGCAATGACAATATAGTTAAATACAGGTCATGTCATATTTATATAGCACATCTGACAACTGAACAGCTGAGCTATATTCAATATACACAAACTTATGTTTACTTTTCGCCTTATTCGTTTTTATGTTCTATTAAATTTGTAACATTTTGGTTTCAAATGACACACTTCACCTATTTACTTACAAAAAGGCAGAATAGGAAGAAGAACAAAATAAATTATTAAAAAAATATGCGCATCAAGTCAACTTTTATTTTTGATGTTTTTTTGGAACGATTAAAAACCCAAAATCATTCAGTGAAACAAAACCATTGGGCAAACCAGAGGCACCTCTGGCCATCTCAGTTTCGCCCTTTGGGCCCCAAATGCATGAGCAGATGTTCCTTAGGTGTCGTCGAGGAAACCCCTGTGTTTATTTCCCCAAAGAAAAACTTGGACTCATTTCCCGCCCCACGAAGGGATTCAGTAAAATAAAAAAAAAAAAAAAATATGTGAAAATCATAAGTGAGTGAAAAGGGTTTTACGGCTTTTTTGAAATGTAAAATTTAAAATTGGTTGAAACGCATAAATTTTTTTTCCCGTGCATTATAGCAAAAGTCCCTAAGGTTCCTTGGAAGTTTGACAGGCTTTCTGCAAACTATTTGCTAAAGTTATTCACTATTAGCAAGTAAAAATAGATATAAATAAATATTTTATGCGGATAAAATAAAATCTTAAATTTTGTAAAAAGTCACTTACTTCAAACCTGAATCGATAAATCAGAAGGCTTGCCGATAAAGGACAAGGAACAACAAATTCAACAGAATTCGAATTATAAAAATTGACGTTTAAGTTAAATTTTTAAACGGGAACAGCCCTCAAGTTTGATTGAAAATTTGTTTGCCAAAAGTTTTCCACACAGTTAAAAATTTTTTTTAATGCTATTCTGACAATGTACTTAATTTAAAAAAATATTTTCAGCGATGTGGCAACAAAACAAAATAGAACTTAATGCAATAGGAAATGCGACTGTAGATGGCTTCAATAGACCTAGACTTCTACAGTTTGTGGAAAAAAAATAAAAAAACACACAGGGGGCCAAAGGGGGGTGTCCTGGGGCCCCGGACCCCCAAACCCCTTTTATTTTTTTCCCGATTGATTATAATTTTAGTATATAATACGTAAAAATAAATATTTGTTTTTTGAATAATTTTTAAATAATACTAATTATTTATTCAATAATTATTTTTTTTCCCGTTTTTGTTCCCCAAAACGACAAAATAAAAAAGGAGCATGATACAAAAATAGTGGATTTTTGACCGGGAAGGGAAAACCTGTGCGCACTGAAAACACATATCCCAGTAATTAAATGTAATGCAAGGTAGATGACACCCGGAGTACGAATTAATGAGTGAATTACATTAATATTATGTTAAAAAATTTTAATAACAAAAATACACTTTTTTTTGTCTTTACTTAAAATACCTTTAGCATGTTGATCTACTTTAAATATTATCTTAAGATATATTCTTCTAAGGCATAGGTTCTCAACGTGGGCGTTTGTGGCTTTCAGGGGAGTGGTAAAAAACCCAGAGTAAATTAGGGGGTGTTGAGATGGTATGGAGGGGCATGGGCAGATTAACCAAATATAGTGTAAAAAGACTGGGGAAAAAAAAAAAAAAACGCTGATTATGAACAAAGAAAAATAATCTTAATACTGGTTACCTTTTGTTTTGATTGTATGTATTTAAAATTTAAATAAGTACAATCAACATAATGTAGGTTCATCCCAGTTATAGAAGAACTAATAGAACTGACAACAAAAGAGAAATTAAAAATTAAATTCAAGAACGACTACCAAGAATTTAAGACTGCAGAAGTTGCTTTCGCAACTGTACCCAGGAATATGGTCATTTAGAAGAGTTTCAATTCCAACAATATGACTATAAAATATATAATATTACACATTTAAATGTATTCGTGGCAATAGTTATTTCAGATTTTCAAGTATAAAAAATTGCGGGTTTTATGGGAAAAAAAAAATTTAATTTAATTCTTGTTTTCACCATGTATTATGTATGCCCTTATTTCTCTCGAGTGGGAGGGGGGGATGTATCAAAATATTCACTAAAAAGGGGGCGCCAGTTCAAAAAAGGTTGGGAGCCGTATGTTCTAAGGCTTTTTTGGATGGGGTTCCCCTAGCGTAATGGAGAATGTTAGGGCCCCCCCGCAAAGTCAAGTTTTGTGCCCAAAGCTGGATCTTACAAAGGGTACGTATTTGGAGTCAGTCCGGTTTTGGCTCTAGAGCCTGCCTCCCTCCGGCGATGATGGGTCAGTCGTTGGCACTGGTTCCCGGAAACACTTTATAACTTCAAGGGTTCAATGAGTTGACAAAGTTTGAAGACCACTGCATTAGAGTAAATTGTCCAGATAATAACAATTCTTGCTTTATAAAATTTAATCTCATTATTATTAAATCGTTTCCGTACTTTTAAAATTTTTTAAAAAAAATATTAGAAATGTAATGTAGACAAGAAATAAAAATAAATACAGAACATATAGACGCAAAAGAGAGGAAAACGCATACTTAATTTGAAAAACGTCCAAAACGCATTGCGCCATATCTAGTAGTTTAATGACATATTACTTAATGCGATTTCTAAGAAAATTACTACTCACATTTTCTCCGCAGTAATAAAATAGTTCTCATTTCCGTAACGATTTCAACGAACTGCTTAAAATCTCAATAACTTGACTCTACTTAACGTTACAAAACAAAAAACAAACATTCGATACTTTTTCTTATAGAAAAAAAATAGTTCAATGTTCAATATTAATAATGAGTTTGGTGGATTACAGCGCATATATCTTTTTAAGATCCAGCATTCTAAAAATTATGTAAAAAGCAGTTTATTAATTTAATGTATCTCATTAAAAAATGAGTACCACTGAAAATACATGGAACGAAATATGGTTTATATCTATACAATTTATAAGTATCACACTTTTTTGTATCAGAAAAATAGTTTTGTACTTGGCTATCTGTACCATTTAAATGAAAACAGTTTTGTGATGGATGGTCTGAAACAAATATCACAGGAAAGAACAGTTTTCAATTGTGATTTTTGACTTCATCGCAAGTAAATTGGGCAGATATAGAAAATTGTGTAGAGTTTTCATCGAAAGAAATGGCTGATATTAAAATCGATGACAATTGTCTGTTTGAATAAATTAGACTCAATGTATATTTAAATTCGAATAAATTGGAACAATTCGTAAATCAGCATGCTGAAATTGATAAAAGATGGGTGGAAATACTTAACCGTTTCAAAAATGAACACTTTCCATATGATAGTTTAGTTATTCTTTTTGAATTTACATTGTGCTGACCTGGAACTAATGCAGAAATTGAAAGAGTTTTTTCAGTTGGTAATGATTTTTGGAGAAGTGAGAAATCAAGATAGAATGTTGATACTTAAGCGGTAGCACTTACTGTAAAGCTCAATATAAAGGATATTTTGTGCTCCGAAATTTCCGATGTATTAGAAAATAATATATTGACCAAAAAAAAAAAAAATGGGAAAATATTTGTTTAAGTAAATAATTAAAAGGAATGCAAGAGTAATTAACGTATTTTTATTTGAATTAATTAAATGTTTCATTTAACATTTTCTTAAATTTTTCACACGCGTCCTCCTTTTTACTGTAAAAAAACTCTGGTCACCTTATTATTATAAATCGCATGAACAATGCCTAAATATTAAGTATCAAATATCCCACAGAAGAGACGGAATTGAAATTTTAAAATTTGTAACCAAGAATTTTTGAATAATTATGATAAGAAACTATTAAGTTTAAAAACAACCTGTTACTGACTTAGGGCAGTGAAGTAGGATTAAGCTTGCTCTATAGGATCCTAACCTTCCTCTTACGGTAGAATACTTAAACATATTAATAATGATGAACGGAACCAAAACTGAATATCAATTAAAATTAAAATTATACGTGTATTCACTCAAAATATTAATATTAAAAGATAATGAATTTGAAAAACGTTAAAATTGGATTGATCTTCTTCAAGACTTAAGAATACCAAAGAAGTTTGTTTTAATAAGGATCTCAGCTTTTTTCCTGTTAATTCGATGGGCGTCACACCCACCACATTTTGGAGAACGTCATTTCTCAACATCAACCGTGAAATGAGGAACCACCCTTTTGACTTAATAAACAACATTAGCACATCGAAAGACTTCTGGAAGAGAACATATTTGGTTGCTCTTTTTTTATTCAAGGTTATTAGTTATCTACTCATTTGACAGATATTTCTGTCTCCTATTTCATTTTTAAAAAAATTAGTAATGCAGTTGTTGGAAGTATTGAATTAACCTGTCGCTGAACTAACTTCTTAAATTTGGAATAAAATCTATCAGTATAAGATAAAAGATTTTTTTTCTGCAATTAATTTAATGGGAGGAGTACAAATTCAATCAGGGAACATTAGAATTATTGCATGCTATAAAAAAGTGATTTATAAGGGAGGAGTCTTAAATTAGCAATGTTATTTATTCATAATAGATAATAAGGCACAGAATAGAATTTAATGTAATGTAAATTAATTAGAATCTAACAAATGTACCGAATTTAATATACTGTGAATTATTTGCATTCTTTTAGATTGGGTTAAAAGGTTGTGCAACTGTTACTTACATATAAAAAAGATATTTAAAAATTAACGCTATTAACTATCACATAATTATTTATTTTTAAATAATTTTCATAAGAGAAATAAATATTATCTGTTTATTGTAGGATGGCAACAAACATAAATAAATGGAATTTAAGTAAAAAAAAATAATAAACTTGGTAAATTGGTTGAGGATAGGTGGTCACAATTCACTGCAGCATATGCAAGAACAGTAAAGGAATAATAAAATATTTTTCTCGACTTTTATTGAAAAAAATATCCCAAATGTAGTACAATGTTGTTACTTATTCTTTTATCAACTCAGTAATTTTGTACATGAATTCCCTGAAATTTGGTTTTACTTCCAGGGAATGGTGAAGCCCAGTGGCTGAGTGGTAGTGTATCGCGTTTCCAAGCCACAAGTCCGGGGTTCAAATCCCGGGCTGGGAAAGATCGACTTAGCCTTTCATCCCTTCTATGGGTCAATAAATGAGAACCAAGTTTGCTTGAGAACTGAACACTGGGGATTTCGCGTCAGACTGACCACTATAACGAAAGATCAGCACATGCGCCCCAGCGTCTGAGATCCAGTGAACTGAGATAGGCACAGTAGTCCTTGGCTCTCATGGGTTGTGCCTCTGAGTTCAATTCTAGGGAATAGTTTATAGTGTAAAGACTTAAGAGTATAAAATAAGTAGTAGAGAATAAGAACACAAGTTGAGAAAGCAGGGGTAACGCGTATGTTACCTTTCTTACATAAAAATACTACGAAGTAGTATAAAATAACTATTGCTTAATTTCACAATATATAAAAAGTTTGAATTACATACATGCCCAAAAAAGTATTAGATGTTAAAAAAAATAATAAATTCTTTTACAAATGCTTACTAGGGGGCATGATGATTAAAGTTATATGTACTGTCAAAGTTTTAGGAGAGGCCAGATAAATTGCATAAGAAAGCCGAGTATTAAGATTTACTGCCGATTAATAAAGAGAGAAAACACACACGTCACACAATAGCGTATATAAATGAAATGATTATATTATGAAAAGTTTAGTTTAGAGCAAAACAAAAACATTAATTAATAATAAGGTTTGTTGAAATTTTAAAATTACTGTTAAAGTTCATTAAAAAAGGAGAAAAAACAGCTATAATTTGACAGAATTAACAATGTTTCATTGTTTATACACCATAGTAAGCATTTAATTTTGAAATGAATATAAAGATAAATTGAACAAATATGTATATCAGCAACGTTCTTAATATTTTTGTTCCATTTATATGTAGAAGAAAATAAATAAACAAAAATATTTAAAATATTTGTAATCATAAATGTAAATTGACTCTAAAATTCTCTTTATAAAGAAACTTCGAAACAAATGTACTGATCCACATTTAACCGATATTTAAAAAATACTCCTTATTTTGTTTAAATTATACTTTCCATGTTATTTTAGTCGGATTCATCGTTTGATAGCATTCATATATATATTTCAATAAGAAATAAACAAAAGAAAAATTTAATGATAATGAAACAGAAAAGATAATGTGTGTGTGTGTGTGACAGCACACGTACCGAAAGTTTCTTTATGATTTCACAGAAAAGGAGAAGGAAAAAAATAAAATAAAATAATTGAAAATATTGGATTTTCTTCCATAAAATTGTTTTTCAAACGATATTTATCAAAAAGAATAGTAAGACTGAATATTAAATATACTGTAAGCAAACATTAAAGGAGGTTATTTCCACTAACTTGATACCACACTTCTTTTAAAAAACTATTGATACTCATAAACGACAAATTTAATAAAACGTTTTGAAAAATAACCGCAAATGCCATCATGTATTTGACCTCAAAAATATTCTACGCCAGATAAAATCACAAATTTGTTTGGATGTCCCAGATAGAATTTCACAAACACTTTCATTTAATCAATTATCTTTTCGGTTTCTATTCAACGGGAAACTTCACAATATATTTACTGTTCCAAATTAAACTGTAATTTAATACCATTTATTATTTCGTTTAGATTTTATTTCCCAAGTTATTTTAAGCTGATTTATCATCTGATAGTTCCATATTTCACTAAGAAACAAACAAAAGAAAAAACTTTAAAAATCATTTCGTAATTTCAGGGAAGAAAAAACAGAAAGAAAATAGCAGCGTAAGTTTTATTATTTAAATATATTTCCTCCCAAGAAATTTTTCTTCAAACGATATTTAATTAAAAAGAAAATACTAAGAATGGATATTAAATATAATGGAAACATTAAAGAATTTTTCCCCATTATAAAAACTTGATGCCATTTTCTTTTTAAAAACTATCGTTGCTCACAGATGACAAATTTAATAAAATGATGTTTTTCGAAATTACTGCAAATGCCATCATGTATTTGACCTCAAAAAAGATCTTAAAAAATTGTATTTTAGATAAAATCACAAATTCATTAGGATGTCCCAGTTTGAATTTCAAACACTTTTTCAAATCTGGGTTAGAATTCGGACGTTGGAATGGCGAAAACGTACGTAGATTGCGATTTATTAACTTTCAGTCTGTCATTTTGTGTCATTGTTTTTACAAACATTCCACACAATGATTGAGTAATTTGTTAACAAGAGCGACAGCTTGCATCACCAGAAGGCTATTCACGAAGTTACTTATTTTTTAATTGAAAAGAATTAAGACGACGACAACAAAATTACAAAAATTGGATGGTATTCATCACGTATGTATAAACGCAACGCATTACATTTTTCCGCCATGAGTAATTAACACTCCATCATAATCAGGTTCAATTTATATTAAATATTAGCAGGGGATGAAAAAAAATTTATCTGGCAACCAGTTTATCCAGTTAATGCAGTGAAGAAGAGGAAAAAAGCTCCCCTAATATTTAATTGTCATTCAAGATGCAGGATGAAGTTGATTAGTCAGTTTAAAAAATTTAACGACTCTCTTCAACTAACTATACTAGGGCTACAGCGACGGATCTCGTCGTTTCAAATTTTAGTTAAATGGCATGTCTCAACTGGTATTTTATTTTTTTCCCGCCACACACCAGCTGCGAGAGGATTTTGAGCACTCATTATTTCACAAAGGTGAGTGAGAGTGTGTTTATCAACGTCCCACCATAATCAACACGAGGGCTGTTGGCGACGGACCTCGGTAATTTTGAACCATGGTAAAATGACGAGGACGACACCTGAGTAGGCAATCTCCTCTCTAAATTATAACACAACGTCAACGGGAGGACTTTGAACCTCCATTGATTTAACGAGCCCATTGGCCTCTCCATACGGAGGGTCTTCAGTGAAACTGGGCTCGAACTCATGATACGTTGACCACGAGTTCGTGACCGTAATCACTTTGAGGAATCAGGATTTGAATTCAGAGCCTTGCTTGAATATTCCCAGCCACAAAACTCGCAGGCTTAAGCTACTGCGACTCCGTGTCATGAAAATAAGTATAAAAGCAAAATATCCATATAAATTAGCACGAGAAAAGCCTCAAAGCCCCACAAAAATTACGTATTCTCTCAATTTTCTGTGTGTGGAATCTGATCAAACCAGATGCTAAAAAAGGCCTAGAAATTTGAAAATCCCATCAAAGACTATAAGCTATGAAAATGAATATAATGGCAAAATATTTACAGTGAATCAAATATAATAGCCAACAAAATCAATGTTTCTAAAAAATTCTGGAAAACTGATTTCAAATTTGCTTTGTTCCTCACCGTAAGAAGGAACACAATTTATCTAAACATAAATGACATACTGTATATTTACATGCATAAGCAGAGAACTTTTGGAATTTTTTTAAAGTTGGAGGGTTAATTTATATATAAACGGTTCTTCTAATCTCACGGATCAAAACATAGTGAAGGAAAAAGTGTTTTTTTAAACATTTTTCGTTAGCAACGCATACACGATTTTAATCTTTTAATTGTTTGAGAGTTTAGAATGGAAATTTTATTATAAAAATAATCACATTCACTCATTGGGATGCCTTAATGCCTATGATCATCACGCACTGATTTTTTCTTCTAGGGCATGAAACATAGGTCCACGATCACGTACCGTATAAATAGCGCAGTTCTCTTTCCGTTCATTTTTTTTTTTAAAATGGCGGAGAACGTATGAGTAGCACAGACTGTGTACAAGATAACAAATGAATAGATAAATATGTGTGTTTGATTCTGATCTGGTAACCAGAAATAAAGCTATCGTCATTGGCGTCAGGCGTTTTACTTTACAAAAAATTTATTAAAAAACATTCCACCCGTTTGACTATATTTTCACCCTTATGGCAACACATTAAAAGAAAAAACGCACTCTCGGCTTATATTCGGAAGTATACCTTATATAATCAGCAAATTAACAACCCCCAAATGGTTACTGGCGAATATTCTATCTGGAATGCACGGAACTCAATACTTTGAAAACAATTTCGAAGCATTCTAACTTTTTCACCAAATCTTTAATATCATAAATCTCTTCAATAAAAACACTAAAATTCATACGTGGTAACATATTTTTTAAAAAATAATTCGTTCCATCTATATGACCCGTAAAATCTTTCCCAAGCTCGAAAGGATAAAAAACGAACTATTTTTAAAACCGAGAGTTGTAAAAAAATTGATCTCTTCTTCGTTTCTAAATCTCTAAAGAAGATTTCACTTCGGATTAAAAGTAAAGACCGAAAATAGCAACCATTGTGCGCCATCAAAAGCTCCATCCAAGCCGAATGAAGATTTACCGAATTCAAGTTGGTGTCACATCCATGTTCATCGGGCGAGACAATGTAACATAAGACAACCTCTGCAATTATTGACGGTCTAGTGAAAAACAATTGATGGGTTCCTGGATGGGATAACACCGCTATTTTGGTACTCTTACTAGACTGATGGATGTAATGTGCGCTTGAAACAGTTCGTTTTCAAGTAAGAAACCTGGTAATTTGCTGCGAACTTGGTTCTCAGGCTGCAGACATACAGATATAAATATAAATTCGTGTAGTAATGATACAATGGCTGAAACATCAAGGGATTTTTCCAAACAATTTTGTTGTGTTACGTTAAAATTGCTATAAATAGCGGTGAAATTTCAGTACAGAATTAAAACATGTGCTATGCTTGTTAGTACGGATTTAGGTCTGAGAATTATAGTTACTTTTTAAAAATACTGTCATTGATATTTTTAAAATATTCATGTTTTTTACTGGTTTAAGATACAAAAATTCTTATTTAAATTGAACAAAAAGAGTTAAATTTTCGATTCTACATTAACTTCCGTTCGCAAAAATCTAAAAAAATCTTAAATCATTTGAAAAAATATACAAAAATTTAGTATTTCATAAAAGTTTACTAAGCTTCAAGCATTTTAATTTTTAAACAATGGCTGATCGGTCGGACTTTTTCCTTCAGAATCAATTTACCGTAAAATCCGTCGTATAACGCGCACTTTTAACACAAAAAATAAGATCAAAACTTGAGGGTGCGCGTTATACGCAGGATATAAAACGATAATTTTAAAAATAACAAAGAGATGAGCATAAAAAATTAAGACTTTACATAGATCGAAATGCTGTTTATTTAAAAGTAATGACTTGCCTTATGAGCTAAAAGAGTTGTAGTTCTAAAAGTATACTATTTTTTTAAAAGTCTTGGGTAGTACCCCGAATAAATGACTGCAAAACATAAGAGCAATGTATACTAAAATTTCAAATTTCTTCGTAAAAAAGGGGGTGCGCGTTATACGGCGAATATACCTAAAAATTAAAAAAATCAGCTTGAAAGTATAGGTGCACGTTATACGCCGGTGCGTGTTAAACGCCGGATTTTACGGTAATAATAATATAATCATAAAAATCACTAATTACTTTAAATATTCGAGTCGCAAGAAGAAAAAATTAGAATAAAAAAAAAAAATACCTATAGTTTTAATATGAACAGAACCAAGTGCATAACACGATACAAATACATTTCACTCAGACGCATTTCAATACTTTATTTTCCCCAAGATTTTATAATGTGTATAATTTTATAAATATAAGTCAAACCTAAAAACCTTGCGGGTTTTTTTTTTAAAGTCACCAATCGGGCTATTGTCTTGGATCATTTATAAGGTTTCACTCAACCACATTTTAAAATGTTATCGTAATCTTCATATTACAAATTTTGGAATTAGTTCTGACGAAGAGACTAAAAACCACTTTAATGTATTTTAAACATCGGGAGAGCGGCTATTTTGTGTAAAGTGTCTTTAAATACAATTCGGGGGGGGGCTAGACGAATCCCTACATTTGCTCAACTAGGGAATTACATTGGGGAAATCAAAGAGATGTCATAATTACGTGATAAAATGAAGGGGAATAAGTTTTAAGAAATTGAAAAGGTGGTTTTAGGGAAAAGTTAGGTGCCAAACAGTCTCCGAGTAAATCACGTGCAAGTTATGACCCTAATGTATTTGCGGTGGCCTAGTGGTCAATATAACAGATTCATGGCCAGCGTGAAATGAGTTTGAGCCAGCACCGCTGAAGATCCGCCGTGTCGGGGGGCGATGCACGTTAAATCTGAAGATGTCAAACGTCCTCTCATTGGTGTGATGAGAAAGTTAGGAGAGAGGGGTGCCAGCTCAGGTGTCGTCCAGGTCACATGGCCATAGTTCAAAATTACGAGGTCCGTCACCAATGCATAGTGCGACGTTCATATTCACTCACTCAATAATGAATTTATAAGGTGACCAATCGTCCTCCTTTTATAGGTTCTGTCCTTTCTTGAAAAATGTCCTCCTTTTCAATATTTTGAAACTGATCTGTTAATCTCTGTATTCAGAGATGAACCAAATATGTTTCCAAGATGTTGAAGAATGGTCTGAAACAAATATCACAGGAAATAAGTTTTCAATGGTATTTTTTGACTTTGTCGCAAGTAAATTGAGCAGATATAGAAAATTACGTTGAGTTTTTATCGAAAGAAATGCCTGATATTAAAATGGATGACAATTGTGTCTGTTTGAAGTAGAACGAAGACTGAATGTACATTTAAATTTTTATAAATTAGAACAATTGCAAAATCAACATGCTGAGAAATTGGTAAAATATGGGTGAAATTACTTAAACCATTTCAAAAATGAACACATTCCATATTAAAATGTAATTATTCTTGTTGAATTTACGTTGTGCTGCCCTGAGCTAATGCACCAATTGAAAGAGTTTTTTCAGTGGTAATGATTTTTGTGGACCAGTGAGAAATCAAAATTGAATATTAATATTTTAGCTACAATGCTTACCGTAAAATTCAGTATGACGGATAATTTTTGCCCGAATTTTCCGATATATTAAAAAAATGATATGTTGCAAAAAAAAAAATCATAAAACTTTAAGATAATAATTAAAAAGAATGTATGCGTGATTAGCGTACTTTTGTTTGAATTAATTGAACGTTTCATATATTTCAGTTCTAATTTTTTCTTGAATTTTTCGTCCTCCTTTTCCTTGTAAAAAAATGATCACCTTAGTATTTACCTCTTATTAAGGAACATTTAATTCCAAATACACTGAAAAAAGTATCATAAGAAAAGCAGAAAAATAAAATAGGGTTTCTAAGGCTCAGTGAAAGATGCAACATATGATTTTCATATGCTTTCTGGAAAAAGATCGAATGTGTATCTATGGCATAATAAATCAACCTGACCGCAAAAGAGGAAACGAAGAGCAAAAATACACACTAATCTGTTTGGTGTCTCGACTCACAGACAAAACAGAATATATAATGAAGCGATTGCACATTGTGGTGCATCTTGCCTTTCGATTTACATAAGAACTAAAACGCTGACTTAAGAAAACTAAATCCTCTAAAAGTAGGCATTTAACACATACAACAATTGCTTAACAACTGAAATAACACTCAAGTTGTAAGGTAATACAAGGCAAGGGCCAATGGAACAGAAAAGGCGGTGAGATGACCGGATCGCCTGTCAAGGTACAAGGATTACATTAATGTGGATACAGTGAAATAAAGGACGTGTAATTTTGAACTTGTGAGTTATTATTACTTACGTTATCTAGCATGGTTTCAAAGAAGAAAATAATAATAATAATAATAATAATAAGTTTAAGCCGAAAAGTTAATATAATTCATGTAACAGAAATTGAAAAGTTTAGTTTGAGCAATGCAGAACAAATTATGACGGGGCTTTTATCGCGTTTTCTTTTAACAGTCCTCTTGGGGTTTCTTTGGGGCCGAAATGGCAATTATTTCCAAACAACTCGAGAAGAAGAACGTGTGTATGCAAATTAGAAATCTTATAATATAGTAGAAGTTTAGCAATTGCGTGGAGGCTAAGCGAGGTCTATGTCTATGCTTAGAAGTGATTAAAAATTAGAGGAAATACCAAGATTTTAACCTACCGGTACCTGTATAATCAAGTTAAAAATGGATCCGTGACCACAAGGATTAGAGACCGATTGAAGCCACGTCAGTTAGGACAAACAAGGTAGCTGTTCACTTAGGATATAGCGGTAAGAACCTTTGATTAAACTATAAGGAAAGTGCGTGTATTAGTGAGATTAGAATTAAGCTGTAAAGTTAGATATAGTGGTCAATTCCGCGATTATTTGGTAATACGAGTTGAGTCTTCTCATTCCAGATCTGCTTATTTCGATTATTATTATTGTTGTGTATTGTGATTAAGTTAAGATCTTAATAAACAGATATTAAGATGACTGATATGTCTGGTTCTTCGTTATTTCCTACAGAAACAGGTCGCGTAGATAATGGAGAACAGGGGCACCCACGGGAGGGTGCTACACAAAATATTTGAAGTAAAAACCAAGTAAAGTCATGTGCAAAAGGTTTGGGAAGAAATAAAAAATAAAGTGGATTACTGATTCAAATGAACATTCCAAGACTGTAAAATTCAGAACTGAAGCATACTAAATTAAAGTAATACAACACCATTCAATTGGTTTTAGTCCAGTAAGAGCAAGAAATACTCCTTTTGGTGAAGTGTCATTGAAAGGGGGGGAAAATGTTTTTTAATTTAAGCAAAGACGCAAGATTGTAAATTAGGAACTATATAAAAATTTTGAAGTAACAATTTTGATTTTTTTAATACAGCAACCCCACACGTTGATGCATGCTGAAGTATGCATTTCATTGTGTGCGAAATTCCTTTTTTGAAGTAAAGGTTTGACTATACAAAAGGATTAAACAAATTTCATTTTAAAATAAAAACTATTAAATTTCTAATGTCACCTTTCCGGAATTCACAGTAACTACGTTTCTCTCATATGTATCTAACACGTTCTGATTACCATGCTTGATGAAAAATCATTTTCCGCGTAACACGTTTTCATGACGGAAGAGTCTCGTTTAACGTGAAAATGAATAAACAGAAAAGGATTCGATATGATGGAGCAGATACTTTCAGCCCTCCTTCTCATAAAATAAGATACTAATTCGTGATGCAGCGTAAATGAAAATGATTACAAAACAAAAACATGACTTTTCGTGTATGTCACCATTTTGATTTAAAAAGATATATATCTAGTGGAAATATCTACAGAAAATTTTAACTACAGAGCGGTTTGAAAGAAAAAGATAGTTTTTTTTTTTCATTAGCTTTAACAAAACACAGCAGTAATCGAAACACCGAGGGTTTTATTTTAATTAAAGCTCAAAATAATGCGAGTTAGTGTTTATCAGCGTCATACTCTAAAGCAGGGGTGGGTAGACTTTTCCAGGGTGCGCGGACTACAAATTTTTTCAAGCTGTTGCGGTCCACCCAATGTCAGTGAAGAAAAAGGGGGACGCCCGGACCCCCCCCCCATCGCCCTTGATTTTTTTCCCCCCCCCCGATTGCTTATAACCCCATGTATATAGTATGTAAAATTTAACTAAGCATTTGTTATTAGTATATCTTTTGTTATATTTAATGCTGATTATTTATTTAGTAATTTAATTTTTTACTGTTTTTTATTCCCGACAATCTTCAAAATTAAAAAAATATGTTTGACTGCGAATTGGGGAATACGCATTACAAGAATGGTAGACTTTCGACCCTCAACTCTCCCTCCCCCTTGAAAAATTCTTGTGTGCACCAATACCCAATGTCGTAGGTGTGATGAGGTTGGAAAAAGTCTGCAATATTTATAATAAATTAATAAATACGAAATATGTACTCAACTACAGAACTAAAAAAAAAAAACCCAACACTTTTAAAACCGCATTTAAAGCAAAACGCAAAATACAAACATGATAATAATAGCCACTAATACAATAATATCAAGCGATGCATTTATTATCAAACAATTCAAAATACGTAAAAAAATAAAACGTTTTCATCTAAAGTTAGTTTTCTTTGTTATAGTGAGTAAAAGACTTATAGTCTGTGTACTGTCAGCCAATCTTGAATTTTCCGTGAATAATTACTGCTAAAATCTTCAGGCGATCACCCTAAAATACCTTGGCAGTCCACCGGTAGATCGCGATCGACGTAATGTCTACCCCGGCTCTAAAGTAACACAAGGGATATTGGCGACAGACTTCACAATTTTAAAAACCTTTGGTCCCCAAATGACACGGGGCGACAGTGAGCTTCCCGGAACCCCCTTTTCCCCAAAAAACCCACCACCCTATGGGTGGACTTCCCAAATTCCCCGACAGATTAAACATGAATTGGCCCCTCTACACGGCGGGTTTTCAATGGCACTAGAGCTCAAACTTATGACCCACCACTGGCCACAAATCCGTGACCATGACCACTAGGCTATCGCGGCCACCATAATAAATTAAAGCATTATTAATCATACGAATTTTGGAGAATCGAATGGCATACAAACACAATTATTTTTAATTAATAATACTATTTTCAATAACTTACATGCAATTTTATATAAAATAACCAAAAGCTCGTTTAGAGTTGGAAAAAATATCTGCACATGACGATTTCAAAAAAAAAAAAAAGCCTAACAGATGAGAAAAAATCATGATTAAAGTTAACCTCACAATTAGATAAACGTCTTTAAAAACTACTGCAGATAATTTTTAAGTAAATTCCAGAACAGCATTCCGGCAAATTTTTCCTAAAATCAGCGATGAAAAACAAATATACCCTACTGTTTTGTTAAAAAGTGAGATCCGCTTGAGAATCGATAAAACGATTTATTTTCTCTGATATGATAAAGTACTAAACGTAATACCGTATGAAGCATAAATAAATATAAATAATATAGAATAGGTGATATTTTTTCAACACTAAATTATTCCAAATATTATTCATTCACCAAGCAATTTGAACTTATTCATGCATATTAGGATATGGAAAAGAAAAGAAGAAACATTTAATTTTTTCCCCAGGTATATACAACTCTTTTAAAACCGTTTTCCGCTTTACCTAAACTCAGAAAAACACTAGCTTAAATGTAATGCGAGAATCTTATTATATATATATATATATAGTAACAAGTAATACAAAAAAATTTTTTAAGTCAATTCCTACTTAGATCAACAAAGAAATTTTTTTATTTTAGCTACTTTTTATTAAATATTTACAATTAATATAAATATGTGTATACATATGACAGAGTCACAACCTTAAGTGGTAATTAATTTTTATTAATTATCATTAAAGTATCGTATTGTCATCCAAAACAATCGTGTATATAAAATTTCAGTTCTACTGAAAGCTTTAAAAGGTGAGAAAAAACCCTGTTCAAGTTTTGACACAAGTCGCCAAAAATGATGCCAACGTGGCTATATATTTGTTTCTTTAAATAATTAGTTTTAATCAATTAATTTTTATTAATTATAATTAAATTACTGTATTATCATCCAAAATAATCATGTATATAAAATTTCACTAAGATAAATAAATATATAGAGAGTGTGAGCTAATAGTAGGAATTGAAAAACAGCCTTGTTAAATCTATGTACATAATAGATAAATGTAGAGAATTTTATGTATACAAAACAATTTCACTCTTCAGACATTAAAAACAAACTTTGTTTTGAATCACATAGCCCGAGACAATAACAACATACATGCGTATTCTAAAACTTCCTGCAATAATCCTAACACTGTTTCCCTTAATCGCAACATAATTGTGATACATTGGCAACAACGTCTATGTTTAAAAGCCACACATGTGACCAACTTCCGCTTCAGAGTCTAAACACACAACCAGACGCTTTGGCTTGAGTGGCACTGATCCAGATAATGGCATTCGCGCACGCATTGTTTTGGGTGGGTGAACTGCTGTTTATGCACAAAAGGAGATGGTTATCGAGCGGCAAAGCATTTTGAATCCGACTGCCGTCACGTGACAGTATCTCTCGGACAACGAATGCGTCAGAGGAGTAACAGCTGTAACACAGCGCATGCTCGCACTGAGCCGAGATGTTTATCATCACTGGTTTTTTCACGTTTACTTTTTGAGTATGATTACTGAAAAGTTTTAAGATATCCGAATACGTTCGAAACCGTCTCGTTTTTGACTCAGCCTTAGTAAGATCCTAATTTGAATAATTTCAACGGTCAAATGTAATTTTCGGTTGTATTCTCTGAAAAACTGGGAATTTCGGACGATATGTCAACTGACTACATGTGATGACCGTCGTTCATGTACAGGCCGAGGCCTACCACCATACACAATCGTTACTTATTCAGCCAAAAGGCGGCAATCGGTCGAGCCGGTTTGTGCGATTTAAGTCATGTACATTTGTTTCTGGTTATTATTCGTACGAGTATTTCATAACGTATGTTATGTACTGTGTAATTTTAAGGGTCACAGGAGGGGCCTACATTTGTGTACGTGTCCAGTGCCTACTTTTGAGTAGGGGCCCAGGGCCTCCAAGTCTTAAGATGTCCCTGACTATATGCTAATTAGCAACAGTGGCATAGCTGCATAGTTATGACATGCCCATCGTCCATGCTTAGGTCTAGGCCAGGGGTGGCGAACCTTTATGGATCAACGTGCCATCAAATAATTTTTACTTCTGAAGGGAAAATAATAAAACTGAATACTAACAACATAAAACTCTGTTTACCACGAAAAAATACCTTTTGCACTGTATAGTTGTAAAGGTTTTAGTTATACGTGTAATTCAAATTAATGTAAAGGTTAATGTGACTTCTGTTATTGCAGATTGGACGACAAATGATTTATACTAGGATTGTAACTTGTTACTTTTAGTAGAATGCATGCTAAATTGGAGTCATTTGCCAAATGGTTTCTCTACGCAATTAATTTTTTTGTTGTGGTTTACTTTTTTGACAAGAGGATTAGTGATTTGTTTCAAAATGCCGTTTTGCAGACGATGTTATACATACCTCTATTCCAGAACATAAAACACACACCGCTTTGTCGCCTTTACTAATCATGCCATATTTCTAGATTCACAAAATTTGAAATTCTCTGTTACACTTACTATTTTGCTTTTTTGTTCTTTTGCTGAACTAGCCACGTTAAATAACAGTTAAAAATCCTAAATATAACACAAACAAACTGTAAAATATAGTTGTGTCAGCGAAATTGACTATGATATGCGTAGACAAACTTTGCATCATAAGCAATTGTAGTCCACGACGTAATTAAGGCAAGACAATAGTGAACGAGTGTGCTCCCCGCAACCGATCAATTGCGTTTATTCGTAATACTTCATAGTGAACTTAGTTATTTTGAAATAAAATGCAAACCAGTTTGATCACTGGCGTGCCTAAAATAATTTGTCACTGGTTCGCCATTCCTGGTCTAGGCTTTCTACCATATACCATCATTACTCATTTAGTTGGAAGGCGGCAGTTGGTCGAGTCGGTTTGTGCCTAAGTCTGTGAGATAGTAACACACATTTTTATTAGTTACGTGTTACCGTTTGTACGACTGTCTGACAACGTATGTTATATATCAGTGGTCTTAAAGCATTTTTGACTCACGGAACCCTTAGAATTAAAATGTGCTCTGGGGGTACCCCATTCTTTCTCTCTCTCTTTTAGAAGAATGTATCATAAATTGATATTTAAAATAGATCCACACAAATAAAGAAAAATGTTGTATTTGTAATTAAATTTTTATATATAATGTTTATTTTAATTTACTCATTCATAATATTAATATGTGCTCCAGATGCATTTTTCAATTCCTACTATTAGCTCACAATCTCTATTTATTTATTTATTTATATATTTATTTATCTTGGTGGAATTTTCAATCGTTAATAAAATACATTTTAAAGCGCTTAATTAAGCTGAAATTTTATATACTGGATTATTTTGGAGGACAATGCAATAATATAATAATAATTAATAAAACTTAATTGATTAAAACTAATTATTTCAAGAATTACAAATGCAGCCCCGTTGGCATCATTTTTGTCGACTTAGCGACCCTTTTGGCGACTTATGTCAAAACTTGAACAGGCTTTTTTCTCACGTTTTAAAGCATTCAGTCGAACTGAAATTTTATATACACGATTGTTTTGGATGACAATACGATACTTTAATGATAATTAATAAAAATTAATTACCACTTAATGTTGTGATTCTGTCTCATACGTATATACATATTTATATTACTTGTAACTATTTAATAAAAAGTAGCTAAAAAATAAAGTTTTCCTTATTGATCTAAGTAGGAATTGACTTAAAATTTTTTTTAAATTACTTGTTTTTACACAATTTATCAAAGTCAAGGTCTAATTAATTTTATCTACAGTCATATTTTCTAATCTATGTTTAATATATTTTTCAAACTTTTTTTGTACCACATACACATTTATCAATTAAATGCACTGTTCTTATTCACATTAAAATGTCGAAAGCTGTGCAAGAAATCCTGTGTATTTTGCATGATTTTGCAACCTAAAATTTAGGAGCTGCTTTTAGCTTTTACTAAAATTTAGACTTAAGATTATATTTATTCCATGTAAATTTTTAACTAAAAATTAAGATCTTCTCATTCACATCTGTATTTTAACATAGAATCTGTTTATAGTTCAATCTTATTATATCAGAAATAAATCCTGATTTCTATTGAAATAATGAAATGGATTTTTTCAATCCAGTCCATAAAAAACGTGAATCCAATTTGCCCAACTCATTTATAATTGTCTTTTCGATTTTTTTATTTTGGATTGGTCTCGGAAGACAACTGCTGTCTACTATCTACTGTAGGTGGGGCTTACTTTTTCATAGGGGCTTAGGGACTGAAGAAATCTTAAAATGCCATTGAGACGGGTAGATATCAGAGAACAAACACGCGAAATATTTCGTTCGTTTAAAGGAATTTACGTGACCTGTGAAGAGAAACGGAACACAGCCACTATTCTCAATACAAGCTCCCCATCCGTCTTCCATTTCAAACAATGCTTCTTCAGAAGCACTGCTTTCGAGAAAAACCCTCGGAAGACGAATTACATCACCAACATTGACGAATTAGTCCACCCGACTGTGTGCTTCCGACAAAATAGTCTCTGCAATGAATGTTCACAGAAGACAATAGAAAATTAGAAGCAGAGGCGTGTGGAATGGATCGAGTCGAGAAAAATTTATACCAGGGTTATTACACTCGATAAATAAGAGATTATGCTTTTATGAAAGTAAAACGTAAAAGACGATTATAAGGTATCCCACAACGTTCGGAACAGTGATTTTAAAAAGGCGCATAAATTGATGATTTTCATGATACTTAGTGTCACTTAGATTAGAATATATGTATAAAATTGTTTTAAGGACACATTTTGGAAAGAAAGAAAAAACTTTATTTAAATACAATATTTCGGCTAAAAATTAAAATAACCTTTTTTCAAAATGCTTCTATAATAATAATATTTTGCTTGTATATAGCTCATACCTCTGTACAAAGGCTCAACTATGATTTTTGAAAAATTCACATTATTTTCAGAGTTAAAACCATTTATTTAAAATGATTATCGGCGTTTTTCTTAAAATTTGTCCCCTCTGTTGTCGTAAAACATGGATAAACCCACTTCTAATATATTTCAAAAATTCTAGTTGAGCCTCTGTACAGAGGTCTGAGCTATATACAGGCAAAATATTATTATAATAGAAGCATTTTTCACAAAAGGAGAATATTTTGAAAATTGGTCACTCGAAGTTCATTTTTTTGTCAAAATATTGTACTTAAATAATTTTTTATTGTAATACTATTCTTAAAACAATTTTATATACATTTTCTAATCTAAGTGACACTAAATATCATAAATATTAGCCATTTATACGCTTTTGCAATATCACGGTTCCGAACGAAGTCGGATACCTTAACAAACCACAGGTTTTGCACTTATTTAAATTATTTTTGCGCCTTAATATGCGAATCTAGTTTCATCCAAATTACAATCCGTTACCGATTTGATAAGACAGAAATTGGTATTACTGAGTTAAAGAATATTACAATTTAACAGCGCGACTACTAACGAATACTTAAGTGGATAGTAACAGTTACACAATATTCATCGTTCAAAACCACACAAAACTTTTTTTATCCCTTCAAACCACAAAACCAATTGTTTCACACATACAAAAGCCATTAATCAGGACATTTATTATTCCATGCGGGAAAATATTACAATACAAATCCATTAGTTGGTTATTTGATTTCATGGCCTTAAAAAAGTTTCAGCATCTGTGATTCACAAATTTTTTTTCTTTCCAATATTTGGACTATATCGCGAAGCATTTTCAAATTTAAATAGTATTAATAAACTTTCTTTAGATAGTACTTAGTGCACAAAATAGAAAAGGAAGAAGGGAAAAAACATCAAAAACACACACAATAGAAATCTAACATAAAAATGCATGAAGATAAGAAATGTATATTCAATATAAAAAAATTATAATAATAAGAACACAAGTATGTTGTAGAAAATTTAAAGATTTTTCTTCTTACATGCATGCGTTAAACACTAAAAAAAAAAATTATTTATTGAGAAAATAAATTATGAATAATTTTATTCAATAAAAAAATTTAAGAGAATTTAAATAATGGAAAATACAGTCAGTCGCTAAATCCTGGAAAAAAGTTCGTTTTATGGAAAATTCGTTACATAGAGGTTCATCTTTTAATATACTTTATATATAAATCACATAAAACAAATTTTAAAGTCATAAACATTATATATTAAAAAAAGTAATTATTCACACCTTTTTTAAAATTAATATGTATTTATTTTATATATCTTACCCATCAAAAAGAAAGAAAAAACTTCAAGGAAAACGAGAAAAAGATTGTAGAAGAATTCACTGTATTTTCAATACTAAGAGAATAATTTTATACTAAAATTACTGAATTTTAAGGACATTTTATAATTTCAACATACAATATTAAATATACATTATTTTATAATTATCACACGGGGACTCGGGACAACTTCATTGAGGGTAAAAGAGGATATCGAAGACGTTTCTAGTGAACCGGGCAATGGGGGTTAAAGGTTGCACTTCTTGGATGAAACGTTCAGAACTCTGTTACTCTCGGCGAGTTAGGATCTAATACAAACAGTTCAAGATTTATGACAGCCATAAAATGTGTAAAAAGAGAGAATAACTTGAAATTTTTTCTGAAATACTTTTAAAAAAAAAGGGAAAACAAAAATTGAATCCCAAAAGAAAAAGTTCGTTATATAGAAAATACACTTCGCTATAGAGAGGTTATTTTACGAAAAAAATCGTGAAATGTTCCAAGGTTCCAAGGAAAAAGTTCGCTATGCAGAAAAATTCGTAATATAGAGGTTCGACTGTATAATGAAAAATTATAAAGGCATTTAGCTAAGCAAAACAAATATTTCGCTTTACAAAAATATTTATTTTAAATTATTTCAATATGGATTACAAAACAAAATGAAAGTGGTTAATATTAGTTAATATAATTTTTTTTTGAATATTTCTCATGAGCACATTACAATATATATATATATATATATATATATATATATATATATATATATATATATATATATATATATATAAACTAACAGAATTCGGATAGTAAGAAATTGATAAATCAGAGACACGCGCGCGAAAAACCAGTTTTTTTTTTTTAGCCGGAGCATGTGCAGTACCGCAGCTTTTACTGCGAAATCGCGTCCATTTCGGACACTGACCCATAAGTCCATCTATGATGTTGAAGAAGCAGAGACACGCCTTCTACACAAGAAAGAAACATGGAACAACTTCCTCTGTGATAAGATTCAAAGTGATGAATGAATCTACTATGCATATACATAAAAATAAAATCTGGAAAAAAAAGAACAGAAAGAAAAGTTCTTTTGTTATGTGTGCCATACATTCTACTTCTCACGGTGTTGAAACCTTCAGTCGCAAACTCGATAAAAATCTGGCAAACAATATTTCTATTTTACTAAATTTATAATTAGCATTGTCTAACTTATTAACGACAGTATATGTGTAAATATGACATCAATAGCGGAATTTTTACTTGTCAATCGTATAATTTGTATGCATATGTGTGTGTGTGAGAGAGAGAGATAAAAAATCCTGTCTACAGCATGATAATTAAGCAATATGAAAAAAAAAAAGTCAATTCCTACTTAAGTCAACAAAGAAAATTTTATTTTAGTTACTTTTTATTAAATAATTAGAGTTAATATAAATATGTATATACATACATATGATAGAATCACAACATTAAGTGGCAATTAATTTTTATTCATTATCATTAAAGTATCGTATTGTCATTCAAAACAATCGTGTATATAAAATTTCAGTTCAACTGAATGCTTTAAAACATGAGAAAAAAAAATCTTTTAAAGTTATGACCCAAGTCGCTAAAAATGAAGCTAACGTGGCTGTATCTGTAATTCTTTAAATAATTACTTACAGTCAATTAATTTTAATTAATTACAATTAAATTATCGTTTTGTCACTCAAAACAATAGTGTATAGAAAACTTCAACTCAAAAATGGGAGCTCTAAAATGTGAGAAAAAAACCTTTTGAAGTTTTGACACAAGTCGTCAAAAATGATGCCAACGGGGTTGTATCTATAATTCTTTGAATAAAAATAGTTTTAATAAATTAATACTTATTAATTATAATTAAATTACCGTATTGTCATTCAAAATAATCGTATATATAAAATTTTAGCTCAATTGACCGCTTTAAAATGTATTTAATTAACGATTGAAAGTTTGAACAAGGTGAGATTGTGAGCTAATAGTAGGAATTGAAAAATATACAATAATGCGTTGACTTCGCAGATACGGAATTTATTGTTATGCCCTGTTACTGTTGGAAATGTTAATTTGAAATTTACTTCTTAATATGAGATACTTCCCACCAATTGAAGAATTGAGAGTTGAACAAGATGAGAGATTTTGCGACATAGTTTGATACCGGTACTTCTTGGTTGGTTCTGAGAGAAGGGGGTATTCAATTCCCCCGAGTGGAGGAGTTTCCCTATTAATATTCCCTGGAGTATTAGAAACCAAAATTTTTTAATGTAAATTAAAACTACAGATTCTGAAATTTTACTGCATGTATGCAGATACTCAACTTGAGCATTTATTGACCTACATTATGTTCCCACTTATTAAATTTCGAAACCCTTGATCAGAAAGAATTAAAACAACATTTGTGTGTATCAGATGATTAGATTTTTATGTCAGATAGATATGATTTTTTCAGAAAACTTCTAATTCGTGCAGCTTGCGTGTGTGTGAATGGTATATTTCTAATGATTTTTTTTAGATAAAATTAGGAGTAAGAACAACATAACATTTTACAATTATGATTAATTTTAAATTACAACGAAATTGAATTTAACTAGATACACTTTTTAACTTATATGAAATAACTATTTTCAAGTAGCGGATTCAAGATCAAATTCCATTCAATACCGCCGTGAAGAGTGTCTGATGCACATTAAATTTGTCTAGGCTCAATGTTTTCACGTTGGCTTTATGTGCAAGTTTGGAAGTGGGATGCCGATTCAAGTACCTTCCTTGTCACGTGACCTCGGTTCAAATTTAAGAAGTGCGTCGCAGGAATGAGTGAGTATTTTTTAACCCGTTCAAGAAAGGACGTTTTTTTCTATTCAGCCTAATTCCGTTTAAAAGTTCTTATAAAATCATTACTTTAATCAAAATACGCCGAAATTGTTAATTTATAATTATTCTAAATTCCATAAGTTCCAAATTAAGATCACACCGGTATGATCACAGGCCTCTGAACAGGTAAAACGCAATCTCACATATGCTACCGTGTTCCCTGAAGTGATCAGTGATTGCATATAGTATATTAAAATGGTCATGAACAGGTTTATAAACACTTACTCATTCACAAAATTGAGCTCTAATGGTGATTATGAACCAATCACTTTCATCAAACTGACAGCCATGGTTATTGTTTTGTGAAAAGTTTAGTGCAATTTAGATTTGGATAACAGAGAAAAAGTCGATGATAATTCCTAGTATATAATGTAACATAACAAAGTAATATTAAACATCTAAAAGTCTTTTTGATGCCTCACATTGATTATTTTGATAAGCTCCAGTAATTGAAATAAAACTTGAAAAGTTCGGTACTTAATACAGCGAGTAATTAAAACACACAAATTTTTATCTAAATACATTCATATTGATACGAATCACCCAAAAACTTTCCACTTTCCTTGTTATTTGCTACATTATATTTATTTGTTATTAAATAACACAAACCATTCCCAATTCATTTGCTTGAAGTTGTTGGTTCGTATTAGCACAGCAATGAAATCCACGAATACCCAACCAAGCACGAAAATACCTGCCAAGTATTAATCCGATATCACGCATTTGTTCCGATTTTAGCAGGTTCTTATAAGAATGGAATTTCAAGGATGACGATGAATACCTTTGGCTCAACCTTGCACTAGATATTTCATTTCAAAATGCCATTTTCTCTTTGTAGCTGCTTTGAATGACTCCTTTTTGTTCGATTTTAAACATGCATTACCGGAAATTCGTCCAAGATCCATTAAGAATGCGGAAAAATGATACAAAAAGCTTATTTTAAAAGCTAATGTTAAATATGACATGTAATTAAAAAAAATTATGCAACTTTTTTATTTACTTTAGCTGTTTAAGCTACTTAAAATTTTTGTAAAGATTTTTTTATCTATTTTTATTTTGAAGTAAAATTTCATAAAAACAAATAAAGATTATTTTTGAGACTTATTACATATTCCCTTTTAGTAAAAATAAAAGATTTTCGCTACTCTATGCATGTAATTAGATTTTTCACTTGCAAACAACTAATCTGAAGGCAAAAGTGGAAAGAGGCTTTTGCAACTGGTTATGTAAAGTGGATCCATTACGACAATCCAAATCATAGGGTATGCCCGGCTATCATCAACACCAACGACACAGTTAAATTTTTCATGGATCAAAGTTCAGGCTCTTTTTGTTTTGGTGGGATCAGTTGAATGCAGTATATAATGAGTTGCGCTAAAATCAAATGAAACTATTACGGGGGATGGCTACCGACAGGGACGTCTTAAGACTCTTTGAGGCCTTGGGCCCAGATATCAGGTAGGGCCTACATTTGCATAAGGGCCCTGGGCCTCAAAAAATCTTGAAGCCCAGGGCCTTTATGCAAAAATAAGCCCTAACTGAGATCATTAAAAGCAGACCGTATACAGCACGAAATGTCAAAGCATTGACGCAGCTAGTCCAGAAAGGGTCCTGTATCAAAATTCCTTGGAGGCATTTTTGGAGCCCTTTGGGATTTTTTACTTATATATGTTGGGACCGTCATGGCTTGGGGGGCCTCGTATTATTGATAAGGCTGATATAGTAGTACCTATCCTCCAACGTCCAATAATCGTTCAAACAGTAATTTGAAACAAATGTGTACGGCTCACAAATCTCAAAAACCTAGACACAAACCGGCTCGACCGATGGCTGCATTTCGACTAAATGAGTTGAATGACTGTTTATGATATTAGGCCTAGGCATGGACAACGGTCATCACATAATAATACAGTCTTATCACTTTTGACAGTTGACATGCAGTTTGATATTTCCTGTTTTTCAGAGAATACTTAAAGGAATAATATTTGACCATTAAAATTATTCGGATCACGATCTTAATAAGACAGAGTCGAGAACGAAACGAGGCCTCCACTGAGAGCGACGTCCTGGGTCAAGGCTCAGTTGGACCATGCCTTAAGACGTCCCTGGCTACGGAATATAACGGATGAGTTTGAGCCTAGCATTAAAGAAGCAACAGTCAGAGGCAGGACAAAAGAGATTTTACAGTAAGGTAATGCTAGACCACGTGTTGCAGTGTCAGTCAAAAACTACTAGGACACACTCAAATGAGATATCCCATTGGTAATGAGATACCATCGTATTCTCAAGAGATAGCTCTTCCAGACCAAGACGTTTCGAACATCACTAATGATTTTACTGATCAGCACTTCTGCTCTTACGAGAGGTGTAAAAGGGGGTGGTCTGGGTCTTTACGCGATTCTTTTGACTGTCACTAAAAATCAGTCGTTCTTCTAACGCGAAATTTGTAAGCTGCCAGAGAGATGGGACAAAGAAATGGCAATAAAAAGAATAATCAATTTGTTTCTATTTTTGAACAATAAACACACACACGCACACATAATTTATATGTACACCCAATATTGCAACCTAAGTGTACCGAATTCTACTTTTAATATTTAAACGAATAAAGTGTCTTTCAAAAAATTTTAAACGAAAGGAATATAAAGTCAAATATCCCAAGTTTATGTTACAAAATTAACGGTAAAAAAAGCAAAGGAACACAAAATTAAAATAACCCAAAGTAAAAGCTTCAAGCTTTAACGCTATCAAATGGATAAAACCCATGAAGTGCTAATAAGATTTAAAAATAAAACAGAATCCTATAAAAAAAAGGGAGGGGGCATAAGAATACAAACGATTTTTTAATCCAATCAAATCGCTTCGAAATTGGCCATCAAATCACGTTTTACACGTACCGGAAATAACCGGCGTGGTTGTGAATGACTATAATTCGATACGATAATGGTCCTCTTACTTTCCGGTCGGCTTGCTTCCAAATTACATAATGACGTAGAAAATATGGGCTGCGTTTTTACTCAGCCATCGCTTAAGCATTCCATTACAATAAATAAATAAATCGTTTGGGGCTTATCGTATGAGTCGAATATCGTTAATATGCTGAAATTCGAACATATCCAAGTCAACGTAAACATTACTTAAGCTACAAAGCGTAAGAAAGATATTAAAAAAATGCCACGATAAAAATGTTTACTGAATAAAGGCCTAGAAATATAATATGAAAATCAGGTCGAGTAGAAGATGCAGTTCTTAATATGGAAAGTATGAAATTTCAGTGAAGAAAACAGCCTCAAAACGGAATTTATTATCTTTCTTTTTTTTGTACGTGTATAATATGGGTTTAAGAGGTAGGTTTTCTTTTTAACGTAGATCATATTTTTACAGCTAAAACTGATTTAATGTACATATAGATAAAAAAGTAGTTTTCTAAAACAATCTTTTTTAAACTAAATTTAGGCAAATGATTCCGTGATGGATCAATTTTATTTCACAGGTTCAAATAACCTACTCTCTTATTCCAGTATAAAATACAAAATAAAACAAAAATTATATAGGCAAAGCACCAAAGACTACATTTAAGATATGTACTTCTTTATGGGAAAAAAAAAATGTTTTTAGTCCTGATTTTAGTACATCAGTAAAATTGGTCGCCCAATTATTGAATACTAGAGCATACCCTGGAAAGAACCCCTATAGACTACTCAACTTCAGTACAGACAAGTGAGGAATGAATACGATTGCAATGAAAAATCATCCATGTTTTTTGTCTTGAATTTTTACTAAGATATTTGTGGTCCATGTTTAATTTAAATTTAGCCCAAAGTTCAAAAGGGTTAAACCAAAAGATTATTTCTTAAACCCCAAACCCTCAAATTTTTACCATATTTGGGTCAAACCCCGGGGAGGGGGTGGCACGGTGCCGTAAATGCATTTTGATACAATATTTTGGGAGGGCAACCCGGATCAAAATGGTTTGCATTTTATTTAAAAAAACTGGTTCACTTGAAGAATTCCCGAACAAACGCGAGGGACTAAAATTGTTTATGATAAAAATTCCCCAGGCTAGCATGGTCAATTTCGTTGACATAGCTGTTTTTTAAAGTTTATTTGTGTTTAATTTATTCAGGGGGGGTAGCTACCGCTGTATCAAAACGTTTTAAAATGATACGGGGCCCGAAGTTTCGGGGGCCCCGACATGCGTAACTAAAAAGTCCCCTAACAGGGCCCCCATTTTTCCAAAAAACGGCCCCGAAGTAATCTTTGGATACAGGCCCCCCCCCAAACCCAGCCCCCTTTTGGGGTTAATTTAAAATTTTTTTAAACTTTTATACGGCTGGTTCAGCAAAAGAACAAATGGGCAACAAAGTAAGTGCAACGGGGGGAATTTTCCCAAACCGGGAATATAGAAACATGGTTTTATTGGTAAAAGCGACAAAGGGGGGGTGTTTTTATGTTATGGAACATTGGTACGCAGAACATCTTTCGTAAAATGGCATTTTCCAAAAAGTCACAAGTCTTTTTATCAAAAGTGAACCACAGAAAAAATAATTAATTGTTTAAAAAACCATTTGAGAGGGCTCAATTCAGCATGTGTTCTACTAAAAGTAGCATCTTACAACCCAACCCTATTATAAGTTTTTTTGACCCCAATCTGCCAAAAAAAAGTCCCCCAAATGTTATTTTTAAATTTTGGGTTTAAAACTTTTTTACAACGTATCCCCTAAAACATTTAAAACCCTAAAAAAGTGAAAAAGGTTTTTTGGGGAAGTAAATAAAGAGTTTTGAGTTATTATTTAGTTTTATTATTTTCCAATAATCACGTCAAAATTATTTTTGAGGGCGGGTCTATACCCCCTTAAACACTTCTTTAGAACAAAATGGCACGTTGATCCATAAAGGTTCGCCACCCCTGGTCTAATCCTTAACGTCCAACGCTCTACATCAGTGCTTCTCAACTTTTTTATCGCGGCGGACCGGTTAACGTTTAAAAAATTTTACCGGGGCCCTTCCCCAGGGGGAGAAAAAACTTGGTTTGGGATTTTTTTAGATTGTTTTGATTTAATAATTTTAATTTAATTGCATTTACATGTACCTTCAGAATAAAATACAATTACACTAAAAAATATGAACATAAAGTGATTAAACAAAAAATATAAAGTGATTTAACAAGGAATATAAAATGATTTTCATGAAAATTCGCACAAACCAGAGAGAAATACGCTACAGTACATAAAATAGAAATAATTTAATGTTCCTCGGGGAGGGGGGCAGTACCGGTCCTCGGGCTGGGGAGCACTGCTTTACAGTACCTTATTACAAAATAATAAAACATACAGCACATTAAAAAAAAGCCCCACAGTTAAAAAATTTAATGTTCAACAGATTTTATTTAAAATTAAGATAAAAACCATTCATTTTTTATTTTACAAATATTTCATAGGTCTCAGTTAAGTCTAGAGGAGGAGAGGTGGAAGAGAAAATAATTAAACAGTAAAATAAATTGATAAGAAAATAAATTCAATTTCTTAACTACAAATATTCGAAAAATATTTTTAAAAAAGTAAAGGAAAAAAAGGAAAAAAAAAATTCAATAAAGTTAAAAAAAAAGAAAATTTAAATTTTTATGAAACAGGAATTTTATTTAAAAAAAATTTTACCTCGTCTCAAATATTTCTTCAATGTTTATTCTCAGGACAAACGAAATAAGAGTTCGCCAGTATAGCTTCTAATATAATCTAATATTATAATCGATAACGCATAATTAAAGGAATTAATTACACACCTATCAAAATTTTCCTTTAAACACAAACTTTTAAGACTCTCTCTCAAGTTTTTTTATTTCTGTAATTGGAGTTCCAAAAAATTTAATGGAATCTTATTAAGCTTTAAAACATGTTAAAAAGGGGTTTTTGCAAAAGGAAAACATACAAACCCAAATCAAGGTTTTTTAGACACCTTTTTTTTCAAACAATCGAAGCAATAATTGGGGGCTGAAATTTTAAAAAAAAATAGTTGAAGTGAAAGTACTTATTTTCGAACGATTCAACAGTTCCATCAATTCGCGCTTCAAGTGTTCATCGCCCGAACGGAAAAAAAGAAAAGCAAATTGCTTTTAAGAGCAAACTTCACATTCACACTGCTGCACCGACTCTAATTACATTCACGGTGGAAAACAATAAAGTACGCCAGGAGTCCAAGACAAACAAAAGATAGTAAACAGAAGGAAGAAATTCGGAGTTGTCACCGTTTTAATCACCGACCTGCACAGGAAAACTCATCGGATAAGTGGATAAGGCTACACAGAAAAGCCAAATAAAAATAAAAGGGTTTAAGGGGGAAGGAAAAATGGCGGGTGGAAGCGAAGGAATGCAAAAAATTCTTTCGGGGAAACGACCCGCAAGAATGGAGAACACAATGCCAGTTCTGACCAACATCTGCCCGAATAAATATTTTTTATTACGTCTGGAGCAGATAAGAAAAGGCGTGGCACAGGGAAAAAATGGGAGAAAAAGGGCCACAAAAAAACTCCCAAAAAAGGGAAAAAACTTAGGGTAAATGAGAAACTGGAATAATTATTGTGCGGGCAATTTGAGATATCAAGTGTAGATAATGTTAGGTAAATAAGCATTTGAATGGTCAATCTTTGTCCAAGAGAGATAGCAATTTCTTTTACTTACTTAAATATAAAAAACATAGTAGAACATTTTCAGGGATTATTAATTTTAAAAAGAATAGTCCAAAAAGTATGGGAATCTTAAAACGTGATGTTTTTTATCAAATTTTGAGGGTGAAATTTTGTGTTAAACTTTTAGCCCAAAAAATTTTTAAAAAAATTTTTATTATTAGATTGATTTTAAAAATTAAAGCAAAAGAAGAATAGGAATTGAAGTTTGTTTTTTTAAAAAATAAGTAAAAAAAAAATAGTTTTGTCAATTCCCTTAAAATCAACAACGAAAATTTTTTTTTAATTTTATTAAGGGATCCGACTACGGTTCAGAAGATGATTTTTAAAAAACATAAATGTATAAAGTTTATGATATTTTGTCACTTTAGATTAAAAACATTTTTAAAATTTTTTAAGGAATTTTGACAAAATTATTTAAATACAAAATTTTGGGAAAATTTCCTTAGAATAAACCCTTTTTTAAAGCCCCCTTTTTTAAAAAGCTTTTATTGTATTAATATTTTTTTTTATATAAATCGAAATTGGGGACAGAGACTCAACTAGGATTTTTTAAAAAAATTTACATTCTTTTCAGGTTACAACCCCTTTGAAATAATTATCCGGGGATTTTTTTTTAAAATTTCTCCCTTCTTTTTTAAAACATGGATAAAAAGATTCCAAGTTATTCACTTCAAAATTTAGTTGAGTCTCTGGTTCAGAGGTCCGAGGGTGAATACAGGGAAAATTTTTTTAAAACAATAGAAGCTTTAAAAAAAAAACATTTGGAAAAAAACTGTAATTTTAAAAATTTAAACAAAACAAGTAAAAAAATCCTTAAAAAAATTTTATACATGATTTTTCAAAACAAAATACAAAAAATTTTCCCTTTCCCTTGCCTTTTTTAAAATCCCTTACCGAACGAGTCCCTTAAATATTACAATTAATATAAATATGTATATACATTTGGATAGAATCACAACATTAAGTGGTAATTGGTTTTTTTAAAATTACATTAACGATCGATTTTTTTAATTTCAGTCCAACTGAATGCTTTTTAAAACGAGAAAAAAACTTTTTTTTTTTTGAACAAGTCCCCGGGGGCACTAAAATGCCAACGTGGCTGTAAATTTTTAATTTTTAAATAATTAGTTTTAATCAATTAATTTTTTTAATTTTAATTAAATTTTTGTTTGTCATCCAAAAATGATCCTTGTAATATAAAATTTCCAAAACTCAATTCGGGGGCTTTAAAATGTATTTTATAAAAAACTAAAATTCCCCCCAAGATAAATAAATAAATATACAAATATATAAATAAATAAATATATAGACAGGGACTAATGGTAGGGATTGAAAAAAAAGGGAAAGACCTATCAAAAAAAATTAAAATGGCAGAACATACTTTAAATTTTTTTTAAAAAAAATTTTTATTTTTTTAAAAATAAAGAAAGGAAAAGGAGGATTGACTTGTAAATCAAAAAAAAAGCATTCAAAATGACTATGGGATAAGGTATGTATTATCAGAATTTTAAAAACTTAAATATGGATTTTTTTAATAAATCGGCCTTTCACAAACTACTAAGCATTTATGCAACGAAATCTGATTTATTTACATGAAAATACGAAATTTGATAAAAATCTTGTAATGATTTTAAAGGATTGTTTTTGGGCTTAATTTTACGGTTATCCTCGAAAGGGTCTAAAACCAGAAAATATTCTAAGAAAAAAAACCATTTTAAAAAAAAAAGGTTGATGTTTTAATACATAAATCCATTTATCACATGCCAGGACAAAATTTTTTGAAATATTTCATAAATATTCAATATAAAATTTTTTTAAATAAAATTTTTTTAAATTTATGAAAAAAAGATAAAAAATTTTTACAGGGAAAAAAAGGTTTTGAAAAGAGAAACGAAATTAAAAAAAAATATACCAAATTCAGGGAAAAAGGAAAATCGAAAAGTAGTATTAAAATCGTAGAATTTTTAACACTTTTCCCTTCTAAAGTCATGAAATAACAACCAAACTTGAAACTGATTTTCGGATAAGGAAAAAAGAAGTGTTAACTATTGTCGAGTTATCTCCTCCTCACGTTGATTGAAGAAAAATCTTGCTCATCATTCGAGTTTCAAGAGGGTATTCAAACGCAGCATCGTGGAGAAGACATTGAATCAAACTCGAAATGATCACAAGCAATAAATTGTAATAATTTACTTCTATTAAGTTTTTGACATTAGAAATGAGTACGTGATATGAAGAAAGCTAAAGTGAAAGAAACAATTAGCACTTATCTGGATGAGATGCAAACCCCACCGAATCGACAAAATGCAAGTCCCTCAATCTTCAACCGTACAAGTGCTTGCGACAACATTGTTCTGGCACGAATTAATGAGGTAATATCGCCCACAAGCATCTACAACTATTTGTAATCCTCTATTTTTAAATATAACCGTCTACTTCGCGGTGATTATTTATAGTACGTTATTCGGTAGTGATATTCTTTTGAGGTGCGACGTTTTTTTCTTTTTTAAGCTTACAGTGCAATTTTGGCTGGACGGGAAGGAGGGGGACCGAGTTAGAGAGTACAGACCCCGCGAATAGCCCCTTGTTACACATCAATATAAGTTATAATATGATTATCCATTTATCCATTGCACCCTTTGAAATATTACATAAATGCACCATATTTTTACTTTAAAACAGGGATGAGCATTAAATCGATTTCCGATCGACCGGTGGGCCACCAAGACATTTTGGGGGTGAACACCTCCACTTAGAACTAAGAAGCGTGTGCTAAAAAAGCATATTTATGGAACACCGACGCCAGCACAACTGGAGAATCGCCTTTTCACAATCGATGCGACCATATTTACAAAAATGATTTGATAAATTTGTAGACGACTCGTATCCTTCATTGGAAGCGAACAATGACACTTAACACGTTCACTACCGTCGTAGAAGAAAAAAATTCAATTACTGCAATGTCAGCCGTAGAAATGAATTTTTCCCCACACGCCAACGCCCCACATGCCAAATGGAGAATAAATACTAATGATCAGCTCTTCCCGTGATAGCACGCGATTGGCTATTGAGTGAGACATGATCCCACGCTTCCACGGGATTGGGTTCTCATGCAGATGGCATGCGGCAGCGAACAAATATAAGTGCATACGTCGGTTTCAAATTCATCGGTACACGTGTGTTCTCTGCCCTCTGAATTCAATATGTTCACGCTCCACAGTCTAGCAGTTCCTCGTAGTTGTTCAAGCATTCAACTTGAAAATTTTGTGTTTTTATAGTAAAAATAGTAATATGTCATACTTTGAAGGGTATAACGTCGAAAATAAGAAGAGAAGATATACAATTTTAATACAGAATGGCACACAACCCCGTTAGAACCAACGCCTTAAAAGATTGAAGTAGCTCGCACCTTGAAAAATCAACCACCCCGTTTAAAGGTGAAGAGCTGAATATCAATGTAGCTTTGCAAAACATAAACATCTCAAGAATAAGTCAAAACGATGCAGTATTGTCGAACTTTTCAATCAAATAAAAACATGAAATACGGGTCCTTTTCTTTAATGGTTAGTAAAGAGACCTTTAGCACCCTAAAAAAATCTTACATAACATCCAATCATGCTCTGATTACCTAACGTGCATGCGCAATTGAAATGGGAAATTACGACGCTATTCTGGATGTCAGAGAAAGCAGGATATCACATACGATTACGCATCTAAAGTGGCGGAAAACGGTATCATTATTAATACTGGTCAGGCAGTCAAGGTCGCTCATAGAGACATTAAGGTCAAGGGAAAAAACACATTCATTACGTTTTTTAATACACATTTGAAGTTTTCAGAAGACAATCTGGCACTTAAGCAATGCAACATAATGATAAAGAAAAAATCTCTGAAAAATAACAAATGTATGTTAGATAATCAATAAGCAATGTAATTGATACAAATTTGCGAGTTCCAAAGACTTGATAGATTGAATTATGATGGATAAGTTCGTTTCCTCACAGGAAATAGCTAAGATTTTTCCACATAAAATTATTAACAAGGGGAAGCAAGATGTCACAAAGAGTAATTTAATTTATGATGAAAGACCCAATACATAAATAATACAAGGATAAGCTCGTTCAAGTGTCGCTCTTATCTTTTTATTGGTGTTATCTCAACAGTTCGAAGAATACGATTCATAGCCACGACATCGAACGTTTTTAATGAGTGTACATAAATATTTTTGCGGAACTTTAACATGAAACTATTTTTTACAACTCGACTATTAAACTGATATCTGAGTTTAGGTCAGGTTCTACAGCTAGATACAAACAAATATGAATAATTAGTGTGTCTCAAAAGCCAATCTTTATGCGCTAGGCATGAACCAGTTGGTAAAATAACAAAATAAGACTCTCTGGATGATAATTATTTTTGAATTGAAATAAGGAGGTGAAATTCATAGCCACCGAATAAAATAGCATGCTCAAATTTTTCATTATTTGTATATATAAATCAGCGTTCTCCAAACGTTTTTGACTGCTACCACTGAAACAAAAATAATTATAAGTTGCATTCCATGTGACACGTCCTCATGCGCATTAAAACCTTTGCATTTATGACGCAGGTCAGATTGGTAGCTTGATTGTTAATTGACGTCGCACTACGAAGAAACACGAGAACTATTGGCAACAGACCTCGCAATTTCGAACCGTGGTGAAGTGAATAAGACGACACCTGAGTTAGTACCCCAGGCGATCGTGATGACTTCCTTCCTTGACAACATTTAACGTGCATCAATTCCTCTAAAGAAGTGATCCGCAACCCCCGGTCCGCGGACCGGTACTGATCCGTGGATCAAATGGTGCCGGGCTACCTAAAGAACATTGCCATTTTATTTAAAGTGGTAGTTTTTCGGTTTGCGCATTTTCCCACGGAAATACACTTTTTTTAATATAGTTTGTTTTGAAGGCATATTTAAAAAGTAACTAAAAAAAAAATTTGTTAAAAAAACCAAAAATAAACAATCAATTTTCCCATCCTCAGGGTCCCGGGTAAAATTATAAAACGTTGACGGTCCGGGGAAGGTTGCGGAGCCCCTTTGCAGGTCGCAATTTTTTACCCGGGGTAACTTTTTTTTTTACCCCCGGCGAAGGAGGATGTTGATTGTTCTTTTTTTTAATCTGTTTTTTTTTAAAAATTTTTAAATTTCCATATGTGTATTTAATGTGACTTCTGAATAAAATATAGCTACCCAAAAAAAGAATATAAAGTTATTTTTAAAAAGGAATAAATGATTTTCATGTAGCCCAAACCTATGAAAATTTACCACAGTAAATAAAAGAGAAATAATTATTTTTGTGCGGACCGGTAGTATTTGATCCACTGACCGGGGGTTGCGGAACCCTGCTCTAAAGGATGAGTCTTCAGTGGCACTAATACTCTAACCCATGAATTCACGACCATCATAACTCGACAACTGCTGCCATTCGAATTGTTATAAGATCATTGATTCTAAGAGCTACGCAAATACACAAAGTACTGAACGAATTTTAGAATAAGAAATTTATTTTCATTCAATTTACAAAGCATTAAATCTACATATAGAGCAATAAGTAAAGAGCATCTCATTTTTGACTAACATGGAATCTTATTTTTGATGCTTTACTAACTACAATGGACACAGTTTAAAGAGGAGAGGTTCCCAAACTTTTTTGTCTCATAGACTCTTTGCTATGTTTTTCGGTATGGGGTAGACCCCTGCTTAATTAATATTGAATTTTTGCAAATTTATCAACTTAAATGTCTTTTTGACAGCTACTACTACTACTTTAAAAGAATTGAATTTATAACTAATGAAGTATAGAGTTAAAAGTTTAAAAAGCATATGTTAATTAATTAAATTAAAAGTAAATATATAAAATAACCCAAAAAAAAAAAACAAACAACACATAATTGATTTTAAAGGAAGGGATGAATCTGTTTTAAAAACAAATTTTTACCATTTGTATCAATCTTGTCAGGTTTAACCTTTAAAACTCCTATTAGTAGTGTCCAGTTCCTTTTTTTTTTTTTTGAATTGCAGCGCGCTGAAACTCCTTCTTACTAGGGAAAAAAAATTAAAAAATTCCTCACGATATTCCATAATTTGGGACAAATAACAGGTATTTTTTTTAAAAATTTCTACCGTTTCCCAAATTTTTAAAAACTTTATTGGTATATCACATCAGTTCCTGGTCATGTGAATTTTTTTTTTAATATGACCCTATAAATTATTCCTACTGTGGTATTATATAGTCAAAGCATTTCAAACCTGGTTTCAAAATCTGAATAAAAAAGGGAGTTAAATGTTGGCGAGGTTAAAATGTGATGACAGACTGTCTGGGGAATTTGGAAAAATTTCCGACCTCCAGTATTATATTTCTTTAGTTTAACTCTGAAAAGAAAAGCTGAAATGGTTCCTGTTTTAAAAAAATTATGCTGTCACTTTGTAAGGGGAAATTAACCTCATTAAATTTAGTAAATAAATCTGCTAAATAAGTAAAATTTGGTTTCCCCTTGATTAATTTTCTTTTAAAATTAAAAGTCCAGATCTAATTTAATGAGAGCCAATATCACATAGACCCCCACTTACACCTCATTGACCCCTAAATTATTTTTTTGCTGACGTGGACTCCTTGCAGGTCGTCATAGACCTCTGGGGGTCTATATAGACCACTTTGGGAATCACTGGTTTAAAGAATAATCAGTAATTTGGAAATGATACCTGGGATTTAGTAAGTTCGAAAATGGTTGTAGCGAATTATCTCATATTTTTCCTTAGTATTCAAAAATTATTATACTCTTACTTTGTTTTACCCTTTCATTATCTATATCAATCAAGGTCAATATGAGTGAATGGGTGTACATAATCAATTGCTCGACCTTCAATCACTTTTATCACACATAAAATGCGCATCAATCTTACACCTAATCAGAATAAAGAAGAAAATAGAACACCGACTCGGTAAATTTATTTAAAAAAAAAAACGTTTAAAGAATTTAAGCCAGCATATCATTACACTGCGTGGGGTTAAAGAAATAATTATCTTCAAAAATGTTCCAATCTAGTTTAGCCACCCCACACTTCTTTGTGAAACAAACGTTATTTAGTTATTCAAACTTGTAAGATGCGTCCTAAATTCGGAAAAAGGAGTAAAAGTTAATTTTGGGGAGAAAGGAAATCCCTTGGGGAGGGTGGGGTGCAATCACACTGCAATTTAGAGAGCAGGACTCCTTAAATCGGTATTGTGGGGCTCGTGTGACACATAAGACTCATGAAATTTCGTTTTATGGAGGGATGACACAGTCAATTGGGTATTCGAAAATTATATGCGTCTATCACACACAATATCAGACTTGTATAATTGGATTACGAATGTTAGTCTACAGCGGGATCGTTCAATATCATTTCCAGGAAATGTTGTGAATCATGTTTTACGGATATTGCTATATATGGAGATCACAAAAACGAGTAATTATAGGAGTGGTTTAACATTCTACTTTATAAAGTCTGTAGGAATTTAAACTTATATACAAGTCAAATTAACAACGAAATCCTCCAATCAAAAATATAAATAAAATTAACATGGGGAAAATAGAATAATTTAACAAAAAACTGATAACGCCCGTTTCAGCTAAAATTCGCGTAGTTAGATATTGATTTAAGTTAAAATAGAAGTAAACCGAATTAACCCTTAACTTCGCACTGTTGCATTTCTGCAACATATGATTTATTTTAATTTAACAGACTCAATATTTTTTTTAATTACCAACAAATTACTTATCTGAGAAGAAAATGATTACTGAACGAAATATATGCTAATTTTGTCACTAGAAGAAAGTACATTTTTTCCAGAAATCACTACAATTATAAAAATCTCTGGTGCCTCAAGAACTGTGTTTTGGCTATAAAAAGAATCCATTATATTTTATGTTGCCTCTTGTTTATTGACGAAATAAATTACCAGGTAAGAAATTTACACATTTTATGATTATAAAATCATCATATAAAAAAAACTTTTGTAATTTACAGCACTACAGCGCAATGTTGCACTTCTGCAAAAAACAAAAAATGACTGAAATTCAATTTAAATCTGCTTAATTTTTTTTTCTTCATATTTTTCCCTTTTATTATTACTTGAGAACTAACTGATATAATTTTTTCATAGAAATTTTAAAAAATTGCGAAGTTAAGGGTTAAATCAGCATAAAATTACAATGCTCTTTGGTGGGTAATCCTCTCACAGAAAAAAAAAGTGTCATTATCTACACTAATCCGTCCTTTTATGTGTCCGAAAATGTGTTATTGCTAAAATCTAAAAACGCAGTTCACTTCAACATAAATTTCTTCAGGAAATAAACGGGGACATGCTGGAAGAAGCAGATTCAATCGCGAACTGGATTAAATTATTTAAATAATGTAATATTCTAAATAAAAACTTCATAACACTCCACCTATTCCCGATCTTAACGGCACTAGAAATAAACAAAATTTTCAAATTCATATATTTTAACACAAATTCTCTATTCATTATATTCCGTTGCCAAACGATTCACTGATGAACTATTGTTTTTTTAACAAAACTTTTCTAAATCAATCGACAAACAAATAATTGTGTTCAAAAAGTGATTCTTTAAAACTGATACATATATCAAATATAAGCAAGTGAAAAATAGTTTTTTATACAAAAACGACGGCTTTCATGCATTACCGAAGAGAGAGCGATATACTTAACTAAATCAGCGTACAATTAAACAATTAACTCGGTACCCATGTGACTAACATATGAAAGAAAAGGGATAAAAACTCACACTTTCCCAGGAGGCACTTCTCGGACACACTCCCCTGTGGTGAGATTGGCGTACATCGTCACTTTGGTGATGGGTTCGACAATCTCCACCCATTCTGGCGCCGACATCCTGCTAAAGAAAAGAGAAAAAAAATATTACAATTATATCGCATATATTTTTAGAACATACCTATAGTTAAGCAAGAATTAATTTGTACACACATTCTAAAGATGACATATTGTTTTAGTGTTTTAAGAGCCCTATTATTTACAAAGTATAATTGTAGTATTAATGATGGAAAAAAGCCGAAAGACTATATATTTATGTAATGTGTGATTCTCTCTTTTAATTTTTTATAGGGATTTTCTTTCATTCATAGTGGTCCTGAATCCTCCAAAACATTGTGTTGAGACTTCGTTCTTTTTATTTACACGTCTAAAGGGAAATGTGTGTTGTGAGTAATGCCACCTGCCTGACGAAGACAGATCGAGGCCCGCGCGAAATTCATCGCGACTAAGGGCTAGAATTTTTATGCCTGTCGTTAGTCTTAGCTTTAAGCACCATGCATGTGACAGTACGATTTTGCTTGATTCCACCCCAATTTAGAGGGAGAAAACCTTGAGGGTGGCCAGGGGCCTCCCACCTCTCTTCCCCTTTCACCAACCACAAGAGAGGATTTGCGGCTCGACAACTATTTAGAGTACCCCGTGCCGCAAAGGCACTATACATTTATAAACAACCATGTCTTCTCCAGGATTCGAACCCAGTCCCTAAGGCACCGCACCCAGCGTCGCTAACCACTATACCGGTTGGGCGACAACGGGAAATACAATTTTCATAGCATATTTAGCTCTTGAAAAAGCGACACGACGTCAAATTTTGTGGCGAGATGCTGCACTACTGAATCGGTAACCAAATTTGAAGAATTAATGTGATAAAACTCGTAAATTATGAGGAAAGAAAATTGTAGAGCTTCCGGTAATAGCAGTGTAAGAGCTGAGATCCCTTCAGCAAAAGAGATATGCTTGTCAAATTTCAAGTCTGTACATCAAATAGTTCCAGAGATCTCGTGATGAGTGAGTCACTTTTCTCCTACACAAACGTAGATATTATTACATAAAAACGTACTCAACCGATGGGAGTAGACAAGACTATGTGACGGATCTATCCGCGTCCTTTCATTAAACCTCTTGAAATCTTTGGTCTATCAATTCAAATTGATTCACAGAAAAGAAAAAGAAGGGGTTTCAAGGTTTTTCTTCACTCTGAAGAAAAATCTTGATTATTTAAATTAGGTCGGCTATATGTAGTCTAGGTTATCTATCTAAGGGAGAGAGAAAGTGAGGAGATAAGATAGATTGCTACTGATCAGGTATTATTCAGTTTTGTACTTCAGATATCAGATAAGTGAAGGAATTAAAGTGGCGATTGGTCACTACAGTGTAATTAGTGATCGGATAATTTGCAAGGTAGATTCGATCCAGAATTAAGTAGGCCGACATTTAAAGTCTTCTCATAGTTTGTGAATCTCATTATTAATCCGCATATTGCTTTATTTGTGAGGTCATCCCTTCTCTTTGAAATTACTTGAATTGTGTTGCTAATTGCGTTACTATTTGTGTCATCAATAAACAGATTGTTTTTGGATATGGCCAATTCCTTCCCTTCCCCCTACATCTCAAGGCGAGAACGAAAGAACATCTCGTTCTTCACAACTATTCTAAATCATTTTTTTCTCCTTATGTATAATTTACTAACATGTAACTTAATTTTCAACAAATGAATATTATTAAAAAACAAGTATATATATAAAAAAATTTTTAAGTCAATTCCTACTTAGACCAACAAAGAAAACTTTATTTTAGCTACTTTTTATTAAATAGTTACAATTAATATAAATATGTATATACATAAGACAGAATCACAACATTAAGTGGTAATTAATTTTTATGAATTATCATTAAAGTATCGTATTGTCATCCGAAACAATCGTGTATATAAAATCTCAGTTCAACTGAATGCTTTAAAACGTGAGAAAAAAGCCTTTTCCAAGTTTTGACACGTCGCCAAATCGCCAAAAAATGATGCACACGTAGCTGTATTTGTAATTCTTTAAATAATCAATTAATTTTTATTAATTATAATTAAATTATTGTATTGTCATCCAAAATAATCATGTATATAAAATTTCAGCTCAATTGAGCGCTTTAAAATGTATTTTATTAACGATTGAAAATTCCACCAAGATAAATAAATAAATATATATAGAGAGATTGTGAGCTAATAGTAGGAATTGAAAAAACCCACAGATTCTGAACTATTACAACAAAAACTTAATTCTATGAATAAACTAAAGAGGACTTAATGAAAAAAAATTCGAATAAATATAAATGATGTTTGATTAAAATTAACATGCAGTTAGAACTTTATTTAGCAGAATTTTTTTCTACCAAACTCACAAAAACGCGAGCACCGTTTCTAAGTATCTTTATGTACTAAAGCTGGGGTTTTTCTCCCCACAGTTTTTAAACATGCATTAACGCACAATTTGTAATCAATTGCAAAAACGGGGAAATATATAAATTTTAAAAAATTTTAGCAATGCGAAAAATATTTACACAAAATAATTATAAATGTCAGATTTTTTTTTAAAGTAAAATATTTTAATCAAATCCAATGTTTGTTTTTTTTCCCCGCACAAAAATGTTCACACAAAATTGGGAGGGGGACCTCACACACTTTCAGAGGAGTTCTATAATTACATTTTTGATAGAAATATAAATTACATTTCAAAATTATAACAATACTTCATCTCACACACAGGAACTTCATAAATAAAATCAACATTAAAAACGAAATAAATGTATTAAAATTTTACTATTGAAGATAAATAATTGTTTATATATATATATATATCTCAGACAATACTCATTTCCAAAAACGCCGAAAGCGGAACAACTTTACGTAGTAGAAGTTAAAACAAATACATTTCCATGAAATGATTTCTGAAAACATAATCGTAATGCTGACATTTCGAATCAGAAGTACACACAGAAAATTTACCTCTCAGAAATATTAATCGCAAAAATAAACAGTGTCAGATGTGTGTGGGGAAAAGGTGATTGAGTTTCCCGAGGGAATTTAACGACGGAAAGGATTAGTGAAAGTTTGAAGTTGTCATGCGATACCCACAATTCCCTTTTAATTAATTTCGTTCCATTTTACGTATTGTCTCAAAATGTAAATCAGCTGATTTTTAATTATATTTCCGACTTAATTTACTCATTAGTTTAAAATTACTTCCAATAACATTTACCGCAGTATTATTTGACAGATGCTAAATTTCCAATGCCATTATTTGCTTGCAGAATTTTAAAGTGTTTATGATGAGGTAATTTAAATAATTTCTTAATACATAACACTTTATTTAAATTAAAATTTGATATCCGCACGTAATCTGGTAATTGTAGATTTTCAAATATTACAATATGCGGTATTTATGTTGTGATCGTTCTTTATCTCACAGAATAAGTAAAATTTTAGAATAATAATTTTTTATTTGGGGTCTGTTTTATGGCACTCATTCTTATGCAATTGAAAAAGGAATTCAAAAAAGGTTTTTTTAAAGTTTTCATTAACTTAAAAGTGAATTCATATGATATTCTTTTAATTTGAGACCTTTGTCATACAGATGAAATGTTTTTATAAGTTTTATTTTCCAAATATTTTAAATTATCTAATTAATTGTCTTAAGCTCCTACAATCAATAGGTTTCAACTACTCAAAATGTTTATAGCATCAAAACCTTTACAACTATACATTTGGAAGACATAACTATATCAGATAAATTTACCATTACATGAATATAATAAGTCATGTAATAAATTAAAGTATTTGGGATTTTTTAAAATTTCTAATTCGATTATCAAGCAGAGTCTACTTAGAATTTAGTCTTAGCTTAGATAATCTCCTATTATTATTTTAAAATTGAAGTGTTTGTTTTCCATTTTTATCTTATTTCCAGTGAGACCTTATTATACATTAATACCTTCGGTGGTTTGTATTTTATTTTCTATTTTCAACAGTAATTTGTTAGTATAACATTGTAATAAAGTATTTATAGCCTGTTTAATGATACACCTATAACAAACATGCAGTGAATTTAAGGATGGGAAGAGCATTTATTTCATTTTGTAAAAATGTTGGCACAGATTTGTCAGGAAAACATATCCTCAAGTGAATAAGTAAATTAAAATAAAAATTGATAACCAGAAAATATATTAACAAACTTCAAAAAAAAACCCAGTTTTAGTACGATTAAAGATGTGTGATCTGTTTCAATAAAGTTTTATCAATTTATTTATGCAATCACATAAAATATTAAGATGTAACAAATAGTATACAGCTAGACACACTGTAGATGCAGCAACCACAATCAGATTGCCATATGTTCTCGAAATGAAGTGTATTGACTGCTAATGACTACTGACATTTTCTTTTTAATCTAGGAGTTTTACAGTTGCTTGGGATTTTATAGGCAGCAGCTCCTAAATAGGCATTTATGGCATTAGAACTAAGTGCTAAATGAATTAACTTATCTGTAAACGAGAATAAAAATAAATGTCTACCTTGTTTAAAGTCTGACTTGGAACTTAGTCACATAGAATTTAGCAATTATAAATTTGAAAAAAGTTATTAGTGTTACTTATTTGGAAACCGAGATAAATGAGTTGGCCCCAGAAATTTATAAAAGAATCATTGTGAGTTATTTAAAATTCAGCTTTCTCAAAAATTAAGAACCAGATTGCTTCCTTTACAAAAGTAAGATCTGCTCCTGACTTATGCATCAGAGACTTGATCATTGACTATACGTGATGAGGAAGCTTTGGGAAATTTCGAGCGAAAGACCTTACGCTGCTTCCTTGGTGAAATCCAAGTGAATGGATCATGGAGAAGAAGATCTAACTTCGAACTCTACAAAATTTACAAACAACCTGATATTGTAAAATTTGTCAAATTACAGAAACTTAAATGGGCTGGTCATCTGGCTAGAATGAATGAAGATCGTAGCTGCAAGAAAATCTTTCTGGCAAAGCCCATGGGAAATAGATTTCGGGGCAGACTCCCGTTGAGATGGATTGAATGTGGAAAAATATCTAAATATTTTAAAGGTCAAAAACTAGTAGCCAAAAGTAGAGATGCCGGAGAAGACTTCTGGAGAAGGCCAGGACCCACCCAGGGCTGTCGAGCCACCGTAGAAGAAGAAAGCAGTTCTTCTGTTTTAAGTGTTAATGTGTGTTGTTTTCAGAGCATGTGTTTTAACGATTGTTGTGATATTAACAAATTAAATTTAAGAAAAGTTCTCTCAGATTTTTAGTTAAACTTTTCGATAGCTTCTAACCACTGAAACAAACGCAATTCACTAAATTTTCTCTTATTAAAATAAATATTTTCACACTCTTTGGTTGAAACATTTAACAATAGGCATCAAGCAAAAATATACCTTAACATCAGATTAAAAAAAAAGCAAAATTTAAAAGAAAAGGTTAAAAACCTTCAAATTACAGCTAAAATTCTTGAAATTGGAAATTACCTAAGTTTGAATCGTCATATAACAAATTACATTCATATACAGCTACAATGGAGAAGAAAAATTGTGAAACTGTGCAATTCACTACATAAATCTTTCCTCTCAACAGCCCACAAAATCCTATAATAATATATAACGCATAATAAGCATTTACCAAGCATGTGCAGAAATGCACGTGAAAAAAAAATCTATAATATTACAATAATCAGAAACAGTCGATACCACGGAAAATGTCTGCAGATAAACAAATATCTAAAATATTAACCTGACAACATTTTAAAAATATGTAATTATGCAACCATCAAAGGATAAATTTTCAGAGCATTCATATCACAACAATATCCAGTAATCAAAACATTAGCATGCTGATCACATATGAAATGGCTGAACAACTTTTCGCTCTGTTAATAACAAGCTGGTGGAAAGTGAAAAAAAAGCGTCCTCAACCACAACAATTACCATACTACGGAAGAAAAAAATATATAAATGCGACTTGTTTTCTCATACATTATTTTTTGCTATCTTCTCCCAAGTTCCTTCATCAGTCAGAAGGAAGATAATGAAAGAAAAATGAAGATGCATGGAAAAAAAAGAAAGAGTGAGAAATGATCTTCGACCGACTGCTAGATAATCCAGTTTGGGTCATCTGCGACAACATAAGGATACTACCAGATGTCACTGACACATTGGTATTCATATGGGATACCTGAAGAGCGATAATACTTCTTTTTCTCGTTAATATTGTTATTCCGGAACATATTTTGAATTGCTTCGCTGTTAATTATGAAACATTAAACATGTCAACCTTTCTGCAGCCTAGAGGTGTTTTTGCTGCAGATAACATATGTTTCTATGCCCTGAGGATTTGAACAGTCAGGCTATTGTTTCATTATTACCTATCCTTTTTTTTACAGTTATATAAACAGCATATAATTTTTCACTGGAAGTACTTGCAATATAGAGCAATACGTCTCAATTAAAGCCATTTTTTAACTTTGAAACAGAATGGTTCAAAAATACAATCACAACATATTTTTTACAAACATGTAAAATTTACAATGATAATGGGCAAACTTAAAATCAGTAAATATATCCGTAAAATATTTATCATTATATTTAATAAACATTTAAGTACTATTTTTTCAAAATTAATGTATTACTTCTTCATTGTAATGTATTTTCGCATAGTAAAATACTAGTTTTTTGCACAATAAAACTAACAAATGAATAAAATAAGAATCAAAAACACTATGCTAATATTCATTTTTTGTTTACTTTACAATAGAGGTATTTAGAAACAGAAAAATATACTTAATAACTCATAAAATGAGTAATAACGTTGAAAAATCTATCTTACTTCCAGAAAACAAATCGAAAATTGTTCATAGCAATAGTCTTAAATCTAAAAAGGGCGCAATAATAAATTTTCCAGCATTTAACTTTTAATATAACCCCAGATCAGCCTTTTTTATATAGAATTTAAACTATCATTCTTGATTTGTCCTCAATATAACGAATCAATATTAATCAATAAAAGATTTCCCCTTCTTTGATAAAATTTTTTGTTTACATATATTGAACTATTATTATTTTAATGAGAGATTTTTTAAAATTCTGAGAGTGGTTTACTTTTTTTTAAAATTTCATATGTGAATTAACATGAGAAAAGCTTCTAAACGATGAAAATTCATGCATATCCTAATTTAAACCATAATTTTCTTTTTTTTAAAAAAAATTCTCTGATAAAAACTTTTGTTAAACATTTATTTATCGCAAAATCCGACGTATAACGCCACTTTTAAGACGAAAAATAAGATTGAAATTTACGGGTGTGCGTAAGATGTTGGCTACAAAAATGATGGCTTTAAAAAAAAAGGGATGACCATAAAAAAAATTACTTCTACATACATCGAAATACTGTTTATTTCAACGAAATGACATACCTTATGAACTTAAAGAATTGAAGAGTTGTAGAATTATAGTATTTTTTCAAAAGCCTGGTATAATAAATAAATAACTTCAAAACGTAACAGTATTGCATACGTACACATTTCAGGTTTCTTCATAAAAAAGGGGGTACGCGTTATACGGCGAATACACATGAAAAGTAAAAAATGCAGCTTCAAAGTATACGTAGACGTTATTCGCCTGATATTACGGCATATTGTATTTAATATGTGTGCCAAGTTTCAAAGTTATAAATGAATAGAATTTTCATAAATATTCCGTTTGGGTTGTAATTTATACTAAGAAATTGCGAAAAAAAGTAAACAAAGCCTTTAAGCATTATAATTGGATTGCTGAAATGTTTCTTATTTAGTTAGAATAAAAATTCATACTGCAATAAGTAGCAGGAGAAAAAATCTTATTTTTCAATAATAATGAAAAAATCAATCCCCACCCCAGATTTTCAGGAAGTGAATCCTTCAAGAAATTAAGAATGTGTGTTGTTCATCATCATATAAGAACATCAAAATAGTCATTTAAAACAAAAAGTATCTACGAAAATTACCACAATCACTCCCTTTTTATTGGTCATTTTTCGCATTTATCCCTCTCCCATTTAGGAACGATTTCTAATACTGGAAGAAAATTATTAGAGATAAAAATGCTCCAGTAAACGTTCAAGGCCAAACTGTAACTGCAACCCATCAAAACGAGTAGCAAGTTCAAAATGTTACACAATATCTCACGAGAAATAGATACTGCAGACACACAACAGTTCCACATTTCCAATGCAGCAGCAGAAACAAAAATCGAAAAAAGAAAACGACCTTTCGAACCTATATTTCACGAAACTGCCATTTGCAGGGACGCCTTGCTTCGCTAATCCCCAACCAGGCATCGCGGATGTAACGAAAGACAACCCACCATGCCATAACAGTAAACCCTTTTATGAGCATAATCCCCGAAAACAGCTCTGGAAACGGGAGAAAACGGTCGTTGACTCCCCCAGCAGCCAACTTTCGCTCTATTGATTGACAAGTGCTGTGTTCGTTGCTTAAAAAGAAAGATGCTACCCATATTTTTGGTCCACTGCCAAGGGGGTAGTGCTTGCTGCTTCCGTTAGGTTGAACTAAAGGCGAAATCGGACAGAAACAAAAGGATATCTATCAACTGGAAAGTACTGCAGTTCCATCATCGTGATGCATTTCCACCAAACCGTGCACAGGAAGAGGATATGATGACTTTCGGTTGGCTGTTATGGATGCACACACCGTAAAGAGTAATGACTGTTTCTTTGGAAATGATTACTTAATTGCTGAGTGTCAGAAAAAAAGATAACACACAAATGTTTCTCAAAGATGTAGATCAATATTTTTGGTTCACTGATGGGTTTAGTAGACTACTGGTTGTTAAAGAGTGCTCAGGGTTTAAAGAAATTATGATTCGCTTTTTTAAATAAGTACTTAACAAGGTGACATTTCAACACGTGGGAAAACTATTTCACGAATCAATAGTTCCGATTCACTGCTTCACAAGTTCTAGAAAGAATTCACAAAAAAAATCACCAAAGTGCGTATGTTTCTTTTTAAACAAAAAACTGATTATTATAATGAATGAATTATCATTCGGCAAATCTAAATTTTATTAAGTTTTATATAACTGGATGTATTACTATTTTGATTATTCAATTGAATTATTGCATCTGTTTCCAAGACACGCATGCGCAAGTGAAAGTTAATTTGTGTTGTTTTCGTTAAAAAATTCAAAATGACTTTAATTCATTTCAATGATATAAAAATGTGTGGCGTGTGCGTGGAATAACTTATATGTACTAAAATTCGTATCTTATATATTTTTCTCTAATTCCGAATACCCTATTTCGAAACACGTCTTATTTCATTTAGTAATTAAGGACTATAAAACCTATATTTTGATCATTTATTAGTAATTCCTCATTAAACGGATTAAACTTTGAATTTTTGACTAATTTATTCGCGATGCCAGTAAAAGAATATCTTAAAAGCTTACACGTGCCTTACTGAGCGATGAAATTTTCCCTGAAACTCTTACGTCATTTCTAAAAATAACTAATCTTTTCACGTGTGATTCTATCATTTCTATTGCATCTTTTCCTATTGTTTCCTTACATTTAAATGTACAAAAGGGATAATATTCTCTCTTGGCACGCTCCAAGAAAATCTCCCGATGTTTAAATTACCAATTTCTTTCTTTTTTTTTTTAATAGGGCTGCGTACTGGTATATTTACCTTTGCAGACCTAGTTCATTCCCCAGGAGCTGGTATCACTTTTTATTTCGGCACCATATAGGCGATACCAATTGCCGCAAGTAATTTTGACGTCCTATTTCCTCCCCAGAGGGAGGCACCAGAGCTCTGACGATTCGAAATTGAACTTAGGAATTGAATTTTGCCGAGGGCACCAAGCCAAATGGGTACTCCAAGGGATTTTTTACATGCCGCATAATCATACGACATGGCCACTGTCGATTTTCTGCATCTTGAAAATCCATCGACTTGAGCCGGGGTCGAACCTGCAACCTTGGGTGCAGAGGGCCAGCGACAAACCAACTACGCCACCCAATCGACAAAATTACCAAAATAAACGATGGTTTAATTAATATGATAAATTTGAATTTCCACTAGTACATCATTACAATTACAAAATGAATACCTACATTACATTCGTCATGCTTGATATAAAGTATTTATGTAAATGTGCATACGAATGTTTCACATCCACATACTAAAAGTTATAGAGAAATTTTTAATACACAAATGGATGAGGACAGCAAAAGTTTAAACAGAACTAACAAGGTTGGAAACATGTAATTCAAAGGTCTGTATCCTGCACATTAAACTTCCCACAAAAGTATCTGAAAAGTTGAGCAATCACACATCAAAGATAAAATACACTTCTAAGTGTTACAGCATTACTACGAATATCATAGAAATAAAACATCAAGGTCAGTTCATCGCATAACGTTAACATTACGAAACATAAAATAAATTTAAAGGTTTAAAGAAATGAAAAATATTGCTTAATAGTTTTAAATCTATTTTTAAATATATTACACCGAAACAAAAAATTTGCAATCCAGATGAATTTAGAATCGACGATAGCAAAAAAGTTACACACACACACAACAGAGTTTAATATACTCATACCACCCACCGTAAAAATATAATTTATGGGGTAATATTGCTTCCAGAAAAAATATACTCAATAATTGTGCTCAATAGTCAATTCAAGACACAACTAATGAGTTGAAACAAAGTTCCATATACTAAAAAAATATATTTGAAAAGACAAAGAGATTAGCAATTTCAATATGAATCTCGTTAACCAATCAATCGAATCCCCATTTTCAAATATCCGATTACAAAACAATACCGTTATATTCTACTACATACTTTCGCAAGATCAGGTAAGTACAGAATGAATATGAACTCGAAACCACAGTTTGACTACATCAATTTGTAAAGAAAATGACTTCAGTGTGGAAGAATGTGTTGATGAATTTCTTCGCTTGAACTGGTTCTAGTAAGAGCATTGAAATGTGGTGGAATGTCAATGTTCGACAAAATTTTTTTCAAGTATAGAAGTTACGTAAGCATTTTACAGCACAAGTAAGCCAAATGTTAAAATTATGAAAAGAGAAGAAATCAATTTATTTTAGAACAACGCGTTTTCCTTCTCACGAAATATTTTGAAATTAATAATGATTCGTTACGTTTTCTTGACTGCTTTTTCTTTGGGAGTGATATATATATATATATGTATCTGTTCACAAAATAAGACAAATTCAAAATAAATAATATGTTTTAAATGATAAACCAAACGATTAGGAATTGATAACTCGGGTTTTCACAAAATATATTTTTTGAATATATTGATTTTTTCGTGAACATATTGAGAGGAATTCCCCCAAATTTTAAAGATACTTTTTTAATCAATTTAAAAAAAATCAGATTATTTTTGGTAATTACAGTTTTATTTGTTTTAAATCATCATTTTTTCTGTAAATATTATTGAGAATTATATTAACACAGGAATAGACTGACATCATATCTTGTAATTTCGAATTGTTTTCGAACAATAAGCGTGATACACGAGCTGTAATATCATTCGTAGAACTTTCACACTGGGCTTTGTGAAAGTTTTAAGTAAAGTAGCATCTAACGTACAAACAAACCACTTTTTTACTTTTATTCTCAATCTCCCAAGGAGAAATCAAAAATGGAAGCTACAAAACTATCAGTGATGGAGCTAACTGCCTTACAACCATGTTATACGTGTATTTACCTTACAAAAATTAAAACAATGGACTATAATTCATGTGACGTCATGATAACTGCCAATCAATTCATGAGCTTCGCTGTTGCCAACTTTTGCTTTTCGCAGAAACTTTCTTTTAAGATGTACATTGTTGTTAACAATAACGACACACAAAGCTAAACAATATGAACTTGATTTAAAAGTACACGTATAATATGAGAATTTTTTTTTAAACTTAAAAAACTTTTTGAAGAAGCCTAACACTTGAATATACTAACCCAATTATCAAGTTCGAATTTTTTATCTAAATTTTATAAGTAGAACAACAAACTAGCTCTCAGCTTTAAGGCTGTTTTCGCCCAATGTACGACAGTGTGGACCTAACGCAGAGCACATTTTCGTACAGAAAAAAAATGCCTCAATTTTTATAAAAATGTGTGACATTGTAACTCATGCATTTGTTTATAATATAGTGTTTTTAAAATTTCAAAATATTCCATAAATAATCGGTTTTTCTTTTTAACACGTAAAGGGATAGCTCATTTAGCATTACGGTATAGGAGAAAAATGCGAAACACATTTTATAATAAAAAAAAAATGTGTCAACTCAGATGAAAATGAGTAATATGATAAAATAAGTGATTCTCTACAGGATAGTGAAGCCAGAATATTATATTAATGTTTGAGTACTTTTATATCTGAAAAAATATTCCGAATTTGGGTCCTATTCTTTAACATTAGCCGAAGACAGAGTAAGAGTAAAATTAACGGCACACCATAAAGCAGCACCAGGGTTATTGGCGACGGACCACGTGATTTTGATTGATTGATTGAATATTAACGTCGCACTGTTCAGCTACACGGGCTTTTGGCGACGGACCACGTAATTTTGAACCATGGTCAAGTGACGTGGACGACACCTGAGCTGGCACCCCCCTCTCCTAACTACCACACCACACCAACGGGAGGACGTTTCAGCTCTCGACAGATTTAACGTGCATCGCTGCCCTACACGGCGGGTCTTCAGTGGTACTGGGCTCGAACTCGTGACAAGGCAAGCCACGGTCCGATACCACGTGATTTTGAAACTTGGTCAAGTGACGGGGACAACACTTCCCTTCCAAACTACCACACCACGCCAACGCGAGGGCTTTGAGCTCGGCAGATTTAATGTGAATGAACCACACGGCGGGTCTTCAATGGCACCAGAATTCGAACAAGTGACACGCCGGCCAAGTCTCAGCTTTGAATTCAATGGAGAATACGTGACTGCACACACACACACACATTTTTTATCATCTCATATTTTTATCAATATCATATTTTTGCGCAATAAAAAATTTTCCTAAATCAACCAAATGTTTAACATGACATTTCCCAACGGCTTATTATAAAGATAATGAAAAATTAAAAAAAAAAATTAAAATTACCATCAAACGAAATTCACTCCCAGTTACACAACGCCTGATTACTCCTCACTTAAAATTTGTTACAACGTCATTTGGAACGCAATTACGCACGAAACTCTCCTCGCGTTACAGCAAGGGTAATTAAGTGTTGTGACCACCTATGGAGATAAAAAGTCAAGAGTAAAATAAATAAATAAATAAATAAAAAGTTGTTCCAGCTGAGGTGTAATTTTTTTCGAAATGAGTCATTATTCCCACGACGTGATGTTGCGCATGTGGTTGTTGAGATCGTAAAGTGAAAACTGAAAACATCTTATTTTCGTGACTTAATCGTAATGAGCATTTTAGAACGAAAAAGAGGGGAAAAAGAAAAGAAAAAGAAAGGAAGAAAGAAAATGAAAAACCCTATCGCGCCCTCCTGCATAGCCTTAATCTGAAGTTAATTTAGCAAGAAGTAATGACATTTTTGGGTAGTGTTCAGAAATGTTAGTACATTAAGCGTCCCCATGAAAAGATGGGATTTTTTAAATTTTTTATCAAATCCGTGTTCTAATATATATGAATCAAATATGCTACAAAAAATTGTATAGTGATTTTTCATTTTTTACATACTTTTCAGTGAATTCGTAATATAATGTTTAGAATGGCCTTCTTTATTTGGAGGATTTCTAGTGGGAGCCTCGATAACGATTGGTTCAGGGGTGTCCAATCCAAATGACCTTGAGGGCCACTTGGGAAAAATCTTATAATCTCGCGGGCCGCACATAAAAGTATGTACCTTTATATCAGATTCGGAAACAAAAAAACATTGATTGGAGCGAAAATTTAAAACAGAATGAATTATTATTATTATTTTTATAATTTTTATGTATACAGACATAGATAATACAATAATGTTTATATACCGTAAAATCCGGCGTATAACAAGCACCGGTGTATAACGCGCACCTATACTTTCAAGCTGAATTTAATTTTTAGGTATATTCGCCGTATAACGCGCACCCCCTTTTTTACGAAGAAATTTGAAATATCTGTATACATTGCTTTTATGTTTTAGTCATTTATTCGAGGTATTATCCCAGACTTTTAAAAAAATAGTATACTTCTAGAACTGCAACTTGAAGTAACTGGTGTTGATGGATGAAGGAAGGCATATGAGCTATGATATGATATTACTCTTTCAACGAAAACTTCGTTAGGAGTAGTGTATTTAGTTCTATTTGCCAGAGAAATAATTTATGTCTATATTTTTAAGTTCAGATTAGTAGTCTTTTATCCTGGTGTATTTGGCAATGAAAAAAAAATCATATGATGGATTTAATAAGTTGCCTTAGAACCGTAGAACCAGATAGGAAATAAAAATATGATAACGGAGTGAGCGGAATAAGGATGTTCAATATTTTCACCTTCTGAAATGGATGTAAATTTATTTAATATATTTTAATCATCGTGCAATAATTATCGCCATAAACTCTTTTAGTTCATAAGGCAAGTCGTTCCTTTTAAATAAACAGTGTTTCGCGCGATACATGTAGGAGTAAATTTTTTTTTATGCTCATCTCTTTTGATATTTTTAAAGCCATCGTTTTTATACCCGGCGTATAACGCGCACCCTTTAGTTTTAATCTTAATTTTTGTGTTCAAAGTGCGCGTTATACGCTGGATTTTACGGTAATATAATAATGCAATGATCAAATAATGTTTAAAATATTACAATTACCATTTTGTTGAAAATTACGGTGTTCCTATTGAATGGATCTTTCGTTACTCATTGGTCAAATTTGATAGTGCTGTCATTCGCAAACGATTAAGGATACGTTGTCCTTTATTTTAATCGTCCTGAATATTTTTTTTAAACTTTAAAAAATATCTCTGACTGCCTCTTGCTTTTTGGGCACTCCGAACAGAAAAGGAGGAGAAACGAAAGTCGCACACACAGAGAATCATGTACCCTCCATAGTAAAGGATATTTGATAATGCAATTCAAAATTTATTAAAAAAGTAATTCACTATAGTAAAATTAAATGTAACTATTTGATAAAATATAAATCTGTTTTAATCTAAAGGACATTACTAGTATCAAAAAGGATTTATTTCAAAACAAGAACAGGTAACAAGAAAATACATAGTATATATATATATATAAATTTCCCCTCAAATAAATTTCAAAATGAAAAAACTTTAAAAATATGATATTTAAAATTTTTTAAAAAAGAGTCGGCGGGCCACGTGTTGGACACCCCTGGTCTAGTTAATAGCGTAACAAATTTAAATTAAGGTTATTTATAATTTGTCGTGTAGCGGAGCTGATGTACGGTTCTAAGTCTTGACCTGGTTCTAATGGAAGTTGATATGGTTCTAAGTCTTTACATTGATGTGAGGCCAATGGCATAACGTGCACCCCGCAACCCCCTAATCGCGTGGGAGGGGGCTCAAAAGTTGACTTTGTAGGGCCACTAATATTCTCTGTTATGCCACTGAGTGAGGGAGAAAGTGTTTATTATTAACGTCGCACTATAAAGTAATACGACGGCTATTGTCGACGGACCTCGCAAATTTGAACCTCAGTCAAGTGACGAGGACGATACCTGAGCTGGCACCACCTTCTCCAAACTTTCACATCACGCCAATAGGAGGAGTTTGAGTCTTGACAGATTTAAAGCGATATAACTCTTCAAAACGGAGGGTCTTCAGTGACAGTAGGTTTCCAGTCCGCGACTGTACACCGCCAGACTTAAGCTCGCTATTATGACCACTCGGTTACGATGGCCGTAACAATGCGGAAGTTACGAACTGAAGAGGCGGGATAAGACCGACGTTGTCTCAAAACTCAAAATATGTTTCTCGCCGATTTACAATTTAGCTCTTTTAGTGAGCAGTTATAAAACTTATTAAAAAATTGATTATTTATGTGAAAGCTTTTTTAATATAAATGTTTGAGATGAATTGGATAACTTCGAAAACGATTCATTCCACGTTGTTCAAATATTACTTTCATGGCTATTTTTCTCACAACAACATATTCTTTGCATTAGATAAATTATGAAAAATATATGTTTTATTCCCGCAAATCCTCGAACCCATTTCTTCAAGTCCATATATTTTAAAAAAACACAAAAATTTAAAATCTCATTTCAGCTTGAAGGCTTATACATTTTTCATTCCTTTCAAATCTTTTTTGACATCTAATACGAAAACATTTTCTCTCCACTGATTTAAACTAAGATTAAAACAATTTCAAAGACAAGAAAGATAGCATTCATATTCAAAATGGGAAAAGTCATTATAAATATTAAACTTCCATAGGGAAAAAGCCCTTGTCAACAAATTCCATTTCCAAATATTTTGAGAACTAAAACTAAATTTTTAAGAATTCTAGAAGCCTACATAAAAAAATACCAAAAAGTTCTCACAAAATGAACGAGAACTTTACTCATCTTTGTCAATTTGAGTAATGAGGAACATTCAACTCAGACAAGAATTAATTTTATAGGCCAATCAATCATCAGAATATATAGAAATGTTGGCAGCGGATAAACTTGGAAAGTACGGAGTAGAAAATCTCAGTAGACCAGAAAACATTCAATATTACTTCGTGAGTTCTACCATGGCATTTTAATTAAAAAAATTTTGAAATATAAATTACAGAAAATATTATCAGTATAAGTTATAAATATATGAATAACATCAATTACTACAGAAAACTATGAAGGAATTCTAAACAATAATTACATTATGAATAGTATTTTTAAATTATTATAATATATCTCTTAACAGACTGATCTATTGTATGCAGGTAATATTTTTATGAGACTGAAAATAATTAAATAGCATAGTAATTAAGAGATAAAAAGAACCATTATGCGTCAAACAAGTAAACTTTCGTTCAGTTTCGACTACATTCCAAATACGAAAAACAATGTAACCAAAACAAGCAGTGGCCCACACAGGAATTGTTTGGAAGGGGAGGGTCCAGGGTCGAAATCCACCATTCTCGTAACGCGCTCCAATACGCAGCCCAACATATTCTTTTGATTTTGTTGATTTTCGGGAGCAAAAACACCAAAAAATTGATTATTGAATAAATAATTAACATTAATTAATAAAAATTAGTCATTGATAACAAATATTTAATTAAATTTTACGTACTATATACATAGGATTATAATCAATTGAAAAAAAATTAAGGGCTATGGGGGTGTCCGACCTAGTAACCCCCTTCCTTCTATGCGCCACTGAAAACAAGTAGATGTGTTGGTTACATAAATGCAGATAAACTAATATCAATCTAAACATCAATTTACTTAAAAACTGACCCATAAAAAATAAATTTCTAGTTTTTTTTCCTCCGAGGAAAAAAATACATCCGAAAACGTTACACGGAAATCTCTTTTGCACGTACGTCATCAAAGGTAGAAACCGCAAAAAAGTTCGAAATTTCGAGCGCAGAACAGAAGGAACACCTCCAAGAGAAACGTGCACACGTGAGAGGATGGACGCAGACGAGAACAAAACAGGAACCGGAAGTGTACCGGAGGAAAAAGGAAGGCCCGCCGATTAGGAGAAACTAAAGATAAGGAGAGATGACTGGAGTTCTGGAAAACTATTTCGGGTCGAGAGTAAAGGAGACACAAAGACTCCTTCATTGATGAGTTTTCGTATTTGCTCTCATTCATAAAGCACTCCTTGTGCATCTGTCCATCAACCGGTTCCCCCCTGAACTCGATTTACGTGCCAAGTCGGTCGGTCCCCTCTGAGCAAAACGATCGGGACATAATAATTACACAACACGTCATGCCATTTTGAGATAGGTATATGAAACAAGATACTAAATACTCCCTCTTCATATTTATATAGTGGGTGATCGGTAACGAACATAATCCGTTCCAAGACTATGTTCGCTATCCGAACTGTTCGTTAACAGTTCGAACTGAACGAACAGTTCGGATAGCGAACATAGTCTTGGAACGGATTATGTTCGTTAACCGATCATCGATTCACCATAGACTTCTATGTGCAATCGATTAATTCATTCTGGAGACCCTAAAAAATGAAATCAAAACCGAAACTGATGGTCTAATTTGTATGAATATTCTATTGGAATTTTTTTCAATAGAACTTTGAAGTTTAATAGGTAAGCAACATAATTCAGGAGAGAAGAAAAACGATTTTGAGTCCGTTTCTCATATTTCAAGTATTTTTATGGTGGTAGCGCGTCATCGGCACCTTTATATTTTATAGTCTGCACTGTTTGAAAAAATTAAGAATTCGCTTAATTTATTTGCCATGTCAGCAAATCCCTCGCCCATAACTTATCAGCTGTCAGAAAATATTGATATTCATATTGAAATTCAAGTATTCAAGTGTGTATTAATTTTAGTCATAATAATAATTATTGAATGACCTTTAAATTCATTGTTAATTCAAGTTTCATTTAGTAATTATCAATACTAAGCATGCTTTAAATATTTCCTTTCAGTGATCTTATTTTGTATGCAAAATGTTAACAAATGTTTAATATTAATTTTTTTTTCAGAGCCAAGAAGTGTTCGTTAGAATTCGTTTTGTTCATTATCCGAATATGTATTCGTTGTCCAAACACAAAAAATCTTTCTTGAAAGTGTTTGTTATCCGAACACAAAAATCTTTCGTGAAAGTGTTCGTTAACCGATCACCCACTGTATTTAGCAAAAACAAAGAACTTACAAAGAAAAAGTATTTCGATAAAATCGTTATATTTATATTCTTATCTACAACACCTATAAAAGAGGTCAGTCAGCAACCTGTGGCCCGCGGTACAATACTCAGTGGCACTCTGCACTACTTTACAAATTTCTCAATTTTTGAGTAGGTGGAAGTTGATAAATTTGTAATGGACCTTATTCTGACAAACATCTTCAGAATTGTGGACATTTACAGAATTACGAAAATATCTGAAACTAGCCGTTACCCACTGGGTATTTCGCGATGTTATATACTTATATACTGTTTACATATGTATAAATTATTGATATGTAGCATTAAGAATTCGATTTTATTGGAAAACAAACATCGTCAGAATTATAGACATATACAGAATTACGAAAATATCTGAAATATGTAACTCTAAAGATTTTGTAAATTATTGAATATTATTTCTGGAAAGATTTAATTGTTTGAAGAGAGAAAATTGCATGTAATCTGCTTTCCGCTTTTGGTTCTACATATCTTAGTAAAAAAAAATATTTCCTCGCATAAAAAATATATCCAGTACGCGAAGAAATTGTTTCACAACTGAATGCTCAGAATCGTGTCAAATTGAAAGTAACACATTATACCCCTGATTTTGCGATATGACAGTAGAGAGGAGCAAGCAAGAGGTTCGCATTAAAATTTTTATTATCTTATTCAACTTTAATGAAGGGAAATACTTATATGTTGTCTATTTCTTATATTAATAAATATATGTTTAAAAAATACATAACATACGTACAGTTTGAATTTTTAAAATTTTTAATATTGTTGAAGAAATACTTATACTTTATGCTGCTTATTTTTATGTCAAGAAATATCTTTAAATCACTCAAGATTAATATACAATAAAACTATAAATCTATAGTATTGACGTCAATTCTCCAATTCTGCAAGCATTACCGCGGTAATCGAATTGTTCTAAAAACGTCCTACTGTGTAGCACGCTGAATCATATTGGTAGATTGGTTTGGCACACCAGAGCTAAAAGGTTGCCGACCCCTGATCTATACCTTTATAATTTTTAACTTTTAAAAACATATACTTTGGATACAAAATGATCATGAAGATTTTTCTTATTGTTAGAAAATTAAAACAATTTTATTTTTAATGTTTTTCAAATGAAATACACATATATATAAAACAACACCTATATTGCGTGATGTAGAATGAAATTAAGGCTTGGATGAAAAAATATTGTTTGAAAAAAATTTTCAGCACTTTCTATCCCTTTTTTGAATCTCGACTGAATTAAGGAACATTTTATTCAAAATGTCACAGGAAATATTAAAATGGACAATTTCGTGAATAAAATTTATTTAATTGTCAACTGATTATTTATTAACGTCACATCTCAAAGCTACACGAGGATTTTTGGCGATGGATCTCACTATTTTCAACAAAGACGACACCTGATTCGGCACCCAGCTCTACAAACTTTCACACTACGTCTGCACGAGAACACTTTGCTTAAACCTTTGATCCCCAAAGTGATCTATATCGACCTGCAAGGGGTTCATGTCAGCGGAAAATAAAACTGGGAGTCCATGAGGGTAGGTGTAACTTAGGGGTGTCAAACTTTAAGCTAACTTGGGTCAAACAAACAAGGTTTAACTTTAGGTGGGCCGCAAAAAATCAATATTCATCGAAACGTAGGTTTATTTTGAATCATGTATTATAATAAACATATATAAAAGAACAAGAAAATTTAAAATTTACGTCCTGATACTTAACATCTCTTCTCTCACACTATCTTTCCTATTTCGCGAGAAATTTTGATATTTTATTTCACTTTACTGTGTGCCGATTTCCCTTTACTGTCCGGCTGCACAAATGTTTCGTTATGGGCCGCATGAGGCCCGCGAGTTTGATACCCCTGGTGTAAATGGAGGTTAACGATAGTGGCTTTCACTCAAGCAGGTCGCGACTTTAATTTTGGCTTTCAATAAATGGAATAATCTATATACACATGTTATCTATTGAATTACAGAAAATTGTATTATAATATAAAGACATATATCTTATCTATCTACATTATTAAAATCGAGAGTAAACAAACGTAATACAATCTATTTATAGTAGTCCATCTCTTTTCTCATGGTTGCCAATCTCCTTGCAAAATAAATAAATAAATAAACAAATAAATAACGAGAAAAAAGACAATGAAATAAGACTGGATATTATTAACCTAATTAAATTGATGCCCTATTTAAAAATTTGTCATTAAAAAATCAGGTTAATTCCTATCATTAAAAGCATTTTTTTTTTTTTCTTAGTTATTTTATTACGCTAACAGATACGCTAAAAATTTCAAATTGAATTTAATTGATAAATGCTTAAAATAAACATGCGTTTATTTTTACACAATACTTAATTATAGTCTGAAATTTAATTTTTTCACAAAGAAAGCAGCTATATACTAGATGTTAAAAACATATTTGAAGTGGACGGATTTGCAAAAATTCATTATTCCATGAGCAGGGGTCTACGAAACAAAATAATTTGAGAACCTCTGACTTAGACAACTTTAAGGTGCATCAAACTCTCTATACTTGCATGTCTTAAGTGGCACCAGGACTAGAATCCAAAATTCGATGGAAATAACACCGGTCACTAGTTCGAAACCATGGCCACTCGGGTACCATAATTATTAATCACTTATCAAATGCGTTACGGAAAAAAAATTCCTTAAAAAAATGAAAGTACTTTAAATGCATTATTATTTTTTCCTAAAATGTTTACCAATGTTATAGCTAAAAGGGGACAATCTTGATTATATATAACTCTCTCACATAGATACGTACACAAGTCTACTCTTAAATTTGGAAGGTTAACACAGCATAGCAACCTATATCATAACCGTTATCTCATAACCAACAATGCCAAGGCTTTATAGTAGAAAGAAGGAAGTAGTGCACATGTTTATTAAAGAGCGAATGTCTCATCACCCCAAAAGCGGAAAATCGTACCAGGAAAAGGCTAAAAGGCCACCAGATATCAAAAAAGACCTCTCGCGTGCCGAGGAAAAAAATGAATTCTTTATGAATGAATTCATCGCTGGAAATAGACAAGGTTTATTGAGTATCAGAAGGTGAAATAAACATACATATATTTCAAAACTGATTAGAATATTAAGAGATTTATCTCATGGCAGAGTATTGAAACATTTATTTTTTATTAATCGTAAAACGTGTCTTGAATACATATCTTTGAATGCGTTACTGAATCCACTGAAATTTTTTCATTCCCTCTAAAAAGAAAAAATATATATATATATCCATTGACGTAATTACCAAAAAGAATTCCATCAGTTGAAGAGTAGAACCGTGATTGGTTATTTCTAATGAAAATCACTGAAAAATATGAAGCACAAACAGATACAGATACAGTGAACATTAAAAAAATATTCGACAATAATCTAATTCAGAGGCTCTTAAACTTTACATCGCCCCCTTTATATATCAACGTGACATCACGGACCCCCAAGATTCTGAACATCCCTCCTTGATCAAAATACAAGTTCTAGTAGAGTTTTTACATTGGGAACAATTTAGTGATCTGGTATAGAATAGCACATCTTTCAATTCTTTCCGAGGCCTTTCAGTATAAGAGGAAATCTCAATGCTACATGAGAGTCTCCAAAATTAGTTTAAAAATCGCTGATCGAATACAATTCGAAAAGGAGAATGAATGAGCGATTGTTCGTCAACATCTCACCATAAAGCAACACGAGGACCATTGCCGACAGACTTCGTACTTTTGAGCCAAGATCAAGTGACGAATATCACACCTGAGCTGACGACCCTCTCAGAACTTCCTCACCACGTTGATGGGGGACTTTAGAGCCTCGACAGATTTAAGCATTAGCCTCTCACAAGGCTGGTATTCAGCGACACGAACTCATGATACGCCGGCCACAAGACCGTGACCATAACCACTAGGCTAACGAAGCATTGGGGTGCTTTTGAATTTACATTAAAAATGTTATTTTCATCAATTTATATATCCGATTTTGCAATACATCCCAGAACTTGGAATTATGAATTAATGGTTAAACAAATAATTACACAAAATTGGCTAAATCATTCATACCCAAAGCGAACATTGTACAATTTTTAAGAAATAACAAGCAGTGCACGATTAGCTTGTTACTCATGAAGAATTTACAAGATACATATACAAAAGGCTCGACAGCAGTCAATTCCCCTCCGCCTCGAAAGTACATGAAAATCTTTACACAAGGTAATGGTTAGCTTCTTTCAAAAAGAATAATAGTACGTTTTAAAATAAACAATATTCTGAAAAATAATTTTAAAAATATCTAAAATGCGGAAATACTTAAAAATCATATCATGACAGTACAAGGCGGTATAAGAGCAGTACAACAGTATAAGAGCGGTTTAATCAGTACGTAAATGATTAGCAGTATGCATGAATGATGTGGATCTGCATATAATTTGCCCATTAAACTTTAGAAACCATAACCCATTAGCTTCAGAATAATATTTCGCAAAAATGTAATACATCGATATTAAACAAGATACTTGATGATTTCTCGAAAATAACGGTATGGAAATTATCGTTTTGAGGAAGGGATTCATTGTACGTATAATATTATAATCCTTTATTGATTAACGTGAGCAATGAATCTTTGGTAACTCTATGGAGTATATAGCTCTGCAGGGCTCTAACCTCCACTCTGAACTTTAAGAAAGACTGAGATTCTATTGACATTTGTCCATTGGTAAAATAAATTACTTAATAATAAAATAAAATGCCCACAAAGTTTTAAATATTTTTAAATTGAGAAGGTAAATTACTTTTATGATTACTGAAAATTAAGTTAAATACCGTGAAAAACTCCGAAAAGACAGCAAGTTATTGATCAGGAGGGTGGTGGGGTAGCCAAGCCAATCCGGATGCGGCTGAGAAATCCGAGGTGAAAATTAAAAAAGTTTGCTGAAGTGAACTTGAAATCGAGAGGGACCTTTCTAATTGGTCGAGACGAAGTCGTCCCGAGGGTGGAGTTAATGTACAATGGTATTTTTGCATTGCGAGTTTAAGATGAAGTAAATTTAAAAGTTAAAAATAAAGAAGTTTGAATAAAAGATTGCGAATTTAAATAAACATGAGATCTATTAGGAAGTTACTGGGTCTGTTAAAATTTAAGTCCGGGGTATATTCTGCAATACAAGAGATAGCAGAAATATGGGAGGAGAGCAATGCCATTTTCGAATATTCACTTTAAAAGGCTATTTCAACTTTTTTTTCATGTCCAAAAAAAAAACTATTCAATACCTTTATTAACTTTATTTTTAGATCCTCGTGAAAAAGAAAAAAATGACATCAACAATCTTTAAAAAAAAAAGACAAAAGCGCCCAAATAAACAAACATCACAAAAAGCAAATCAAATTTTAAGAAATACGGGGTACTTCAACGTATCTTTTCCACCTAAACAAGCGTTTCAATAGAATACTTCAACACACGCCACACATTATTGTTATATATTACTTTCAGTACCATTTAGAAAGAGTTTTCCAACTATCACATACAATTTACTGTTTCTAAACACGAGATTTCGTTAACTCAGAACACGAAGCATTCAAAAACTTCCAAGAAGAAAAAGGGGAAATCCCAAGTGTCATTGCAGTTCTGCAAGTTTTGACTGCAGAAAAGAAATATTCATAAAAAGGGTGGGAAAAATTCGGGTTAAATAACCAAAGTGTCACGATTGCCGAATTCCATCTTCCGCTCGTTTCCGGTTACCGGTCTCTTTCGGGTGACGTCATCAACTCTGAGGCTTAATCCTAGAAGTTCTTCCAGGAGTCAAAGAGTACTTTAATGCTCATCTTTTAAAATAGAAAAAGAACGAAAAGAGGAGAGTGGGAGGGGGGAGCACACCACTCTGGCGGCGTATCTCAAGAGAAAGATGGAGGTGGGGCAATTTGGGTGACAGTTTGGAGTGAAACGTGTCAAGAATATTTTTTGACAAGAGGGTGGAAAAAAGGTACAGTGGATTGAGTAGCTGTTTCAAATTTGTTTTAACTGTGAAGTATGGGTGTTTACAAATCTAAAAGATAACACAAATAAAAGGCTTGTCTAACTGCAAACAAATTTAGCGATTGTTTTTAATGATATGATGAAAAATAAATCAAAAACAAATTTGCAGATATGAATATATTACTACGAAATTTTCAAAACATAATTCCCCTGAAAATTTTCGTGTAATGACCTAAGTTGGCAAGAAACTCAACTATTATGATAGACGGATATTAATAACCACACGCTTCAGATGCAACATCATAAACTTTATGACTCTCAATATATTCCAGTCTAAAGGTCGGCAACCAGTAGCGCACAGGAATTTTTAAAGGGGTGTTCAGGGTTGAAAGTCCACCATTTTTATTTCATGCCCTTTTATTTTGTCGATTTTGGAAAAAAAAACAGTAAAACAATAATTGAATAAATAATTAGCATTAATTAAAAAAATTAATCATTAATAACAAATTTTTAAATAAAATTTTACTATTATATATCAAATTATAATCAATCAAAAAAATCAGGGCTTTGGGGAGCCCGGCCCCCCAAAACACCCCTTGTGTGCCAATGTCGGCAACCTATGGCACCGTTAATCTCGGCACCTGCACACTGAAAATTTTTAAGTGAGATTGAAGGTAAATTTATAATGGATCTTATTTGATAAAAATTTTCATTGCTGAAGAAATTTAATTATATTTGAAGAGAGAAAATTTCTTGTACTCGGATTTTCGCTTTGCCTACATATGAAAGAAAAATCTCTCCTCATATGAAAATATTTCGAGTCCGCATAAAATTGTAAACTAATGCTCGGAATCGTGTCAAATTGAATTGATTGAATATTAATGTCGCCCCTTTGCTACACGAGGGTTTGGCGACGGACCACGTAATTTGAACTATGGTCAAGTGACGTGACGAACCAGCTGGAACCCCCTCACTAATACAACACCCACGGGGAGTTGTTGAAAGGAAATTTAAGTGCACGCTGCCTACACGGTGGCTTAATGACTAGGCTCGAACTCGACAAAGGCAAGCCACGATCCGATACCATTTTACCACTAAACCGGCTCGTGTCAAATTGAAAGTCATACATTACACCCCTGATTTAGCGATAGGGAATAGACTAAAAGGTCCTAGGTTCACCTTAAAATTTTTATTTATCATTTTATTTAACTGTAAAGAAGAGAAATACTTTATATTTTATGTTATCTATTTCTTCATTTGAATAAATATGTTTAAAAATGCATAATATATGTAAAATTTTAATTTTTTTAAAAAAAATTTAGTGTAAGGAATAGTTATATTTTATGCTGTTTAATTTTATGTTAAGAAATATCTTTAAATGGTGCAAAATAAATATATAAAAAAAAACTGCAAATCTAAATTATTGACCCCTATTCTCTAATTCTGCATGCATTATCGCGGGAATCGAATTGTTTCAAAAATGTCCAACGGTGTGGCACGCTGAATAATTTTGGTAGATTGGTTTGGCACGCCACAGCTAAAAGGTTGCGGATTCCTGTTCTAGACGAAACAAGGATCGAATTGGATTCCTTGAGTCAAAGAAAACTGGTGCTAGAAATAAGTCCGTAAGATAATTTTGAGAAAAACGCATGAATTATTTATTGTAAGAAAAAAACAATTATATCAATAAATATTCGTATTGTTTTACATTAGTCATCGCCAAAAAATCCAGGTGTGTGTAGCTGGAGAAACTTTGTGGATGCTCTTTACAGCTTCGACAGTAAAATTCGTATTCCAAAAAATCTGAGAGGAACCCAACGAAGAAATTCAAAAATTGTATGTATAGATAGCTTAAAATTTAACGAATTAAAATTCGAAACAAGAATTCGGGGAGGGGGCGGGAAATACTTCAACAAGAATATTTCCATTTTAAGCATAAATATTTATATAAAAGCTAAAATACTTTTGTAAATAAAAAATCAATTTTTTACAGTTGCTTTGATAATCATCGTTTCATGCATGAAAAACACTTGGATAGTAGGAAGAAAGAAAAGTTACTTTTTTCCCTTCAGTGGGAATAGTTAAATAGAGCAAGGATATTAATTGTTAACGCAGAGTTAACAATTTTTTAAAAAAAAATATGCAATTTTTTACACACTTCCTAAATGGCTAGATAAAAAAATAATAAAAAGAAAGAAATCAGCAAATACCCACAGAGAACATGAAATATTTTCTCCTTTCAGCCAAGTTATAAAAATAACACAATGTATCGGATTGATGAGCAATGTTATTCCAGCAAGTTTCATATTAACTGACGATTAAAAAAAAAAACTGTTTTTATTGAAACCACTAAACATATAAACATGCAATAATAGAAAGAAAAAAAAAACATCTACATGAAATAAAAATGTACCGGGAAATTTAATACTTTAAAACATGGCAAACACATGCACATATAAATAACTTGTAAGCATATTTAATATTTGAGTTGGCAAAAAATAAAGAAAACTGTAAACATTCCCCCATCTCTCACACAATTCCAAGACCTATTTTATCTTTCTGAGCTTGTATTAAACACGTGATCGGGGGAATAGTGGTCCCACATGCATCGTTAAAATGGAAGGTCCAGCTTTGTTCGTACACACAACACTGTACATTTACTTCATTTCTCTAAAGCAGATGAGTGTTTCGGGACTTTTATCTAATTCAAGAAATGTTTATCATTTTGTTCCTCAAAGATTTCAAATAGTAAATTTTTTTTTCTGCCTGAGAAAAGTAATTTTAATATCCCAAGTCGTTCAATGTGTCATGATTTTTTCCCAGGGTATTTCTTAGATATAATATCATATCAGAAATTTTCCATTCTAAACTCTATGCAATAAATTATCTGATTCAATTTTTTTTTTCAGATTCTATTTAGCTACTTGTGAAAATCTGCTACGAGTTTAATATTTTAATTAAATTTTGCAATCCTTACTCTTTTGTATGTGTGTGAAGCTCTATGGATTCTTTTTTTTTTTTTTATAGATTTGAATCCATTTGTTTTGAATATTATACTATTCTTTAATTTAAAGCCAACTTCATAATTTTACACTTTTCAAATCGTTTAATTTATTTTTGTATTGACACTTACATTTTTCATTACAAATTACATTGTAAAAGCACATTTTAGAACCATTTGTGGTGCAGTTCGTACATTACTGGGTTTTATAATTTGTAAATTTATACACATATAATTAATAAAGACGTCATTTTTAATATTCGCCATGATTTCAATATAAAAAAAAAATAGATTTCATGATTATATGAAAAATAGCAAATGATAATGACACAACTTAAATTAACAGAATAGGAATTCATTGAAAAATTTTAAGAATTGTGATAAAGATTTATTCGCGATCTATATAATTATTTAAAAATAATTATAAATAAACCTCAAAAATTTCACGACGTAACATAAACGACAAATCCAGAAAACTTTTTTAGAAGAAAGAAAGTATGTTTTTCTTAGATCTATATGATTGTTATTGATGTTGTGAAAGGCTCGCATGAATTAACGACAAGAAGTTTTCAAAAACATCTAATGTTTATTTACACATATTATTTTAAACAACTTTCTTCTCATTCAACAAAACTTTTTCCGGTTTTTTCAACAGCTCTAGTTCGTTTGCTTTTAACAGCTTGAAAACCATAGAGGACGCAACAGATACAAAATCAAGTTCATTAGTCAAATTTATTCTGATTTTAAAATATAACTTTTTATTACGTTTTAGAAATTTTAATAGAATTCTCCTACTTCTAACAAGAAGTTTTAACTCAGATACATCAAAATTAATATTTTTATTTAGTTTTTATAAAAATATTAAATATAACTGCAGTTGAGAGAAAAGGCTCAAAGCCTAAATCACCTATCAAAGTTCTCCCTCCCCCAACACACCACCTTTTTTTCCCCAAGGAAATTCTTTTTTCCTTCTCAAATCTAGATTAGTAAACAGATTTGAATGCAATAAAGTGCATTCGAAATTGCATTTAATCGATGCACTATTTTCAATTTAAAGAGGAAAAAAAAATTTTTTTTTCATCCGACCAATATTAAATTTAATAATTCGAAATATATTGTGGTGGAGAGACGGGAAAATTAACATGAAAAATGCTCATGCCTTCGGCGAACTTATCGTTAAGCAAATTATTGTATGGAATGTTTTTGAAAAAATAATAATTAAATAGGCTTAAAAAATATGGCATAATACTTCAGAATCAAAATCTTTTAATTCCAAAACATGCCAAAAAGGAATTCAAATTAAATAGAAATATTTAAAAATTCCCAAGACAAACGGGCCAGAAAAGGCTGTCTCGCAACTCTCTCAAAAAATCTTACTAATTTTATTGTATTTCATACAATTCTTGGGTTTCCTTAATACATGTCCCCTCAGGGGATCACCTTTTTAAGTGGGTACGGGTGTCACAATCCCGAGGTACCCTAGTGATCTTTTCCTTTTCCAAGGGGTTTACTATCTTTGGTAAACACGAGTGTCACGACCCCGGGGTACCCCAGTGATCCTTCTCTATTTTCGACCCTCCATCTTATCATCCAATTTCTTCTTTTCCCGTCCAGACCACAGACCTATGAATGGTTGGCGCAGTATAGCCAAAACTGACTCTTGCGCTATAAAACACCAAACTCAAACTCCTTAATACATGTAAATAACGTTTCAACGAGAGGTAGAAAACATATTAAATTTAGAGTTTCATTTAATCCAACAAGAACTTTGTGGTGAAGGCAAGCACGACCGACATACACACATAGATAATGTTTTGTATGTTTGACAGAGAAATGCACTTAGTTTTTGCAGCGTACAAAAATGTGCCAATTCAAATTTTTCAAGCGTCAAACACCTCTAAAATTCAATCCTAACAACTAAAAAGAAAATTTCCAGTCATTCCGTTACGAACAGTCCACGACATCCTTCAAGGTACTCACGAGCAAAACAAAACAAAAACGCCAAGTTCGTTGTTAACCTAGAAAAGAGCAATGCGTGTCTCTCTCACTCTGCACGGAGCGTGAGCAGAAACATGCAGAGAAGCTATAGACCCTTTCCATCATTTTAATGCGGCTGTAACGGAATGTGACAGACGGGATTTCCTCACCCTCCACTTCCCGGTGGAGGGGGAGAGGAAGTATTCCACCCCCGCTCTTAGAATGAGTCATCGCATGCCCTTCTATTGAATTGCGTAACAATCCGTCCAGACTCTCCGCTTTTGCCAACTATTGATTGTTCAGTTTTCATTGGCGCTCAATTTTAACACAGATCTCAGCGGATCTGTTTACAGTAATACCCCGAACTTACGCTATAGGTGTGACTAAGTGATAACCGCGTATGTCGGGGTATAATTTCGCAAAAAATACGTGTAAATTATTTTTTGTTGGAAGCCAGAGACAAAAGAAAATATTAATTTATGGGGAAAAAATGTTTAGTAAAAATCTTAGATAACACAAATACAAAATCGCAAATCAGTTATTATGATGTAGAAAAGTTTCATAAAATCTAACAAGTAGTCTGCCAGATCAAAGATTTTTTTTTTTTCCCGCAGTATGATAATAATTTTCTATTCCTTGTTTAGTTGAAAAAATGCCCCCTTCGTTCGAGTACAGTAGAACATTGTTAATCCGAATCAATTGAGACCGGACACTATTCGGATACGCGATTGTTCGGATAACCGAAAACAGAATGTGATCCATACAGTATATGAAACCAAACACTACACGAATATTGAAAATCATCACATGCGGGAAACGTGCTTGAAGAAACAGCAAAATAGGTGCAAAATGTGGCAGTTTTACCTTTATTGTGGAAAATAATCACATATTTTTCGCTGTACCATTGTACACCTTCGATTTTCGTCGCAAGGTCTCTGATTCCCTCATGGATTTCCTTCTCTTCGAGCCATCTTCTTCAAAAAAACTGGTCCGCATATTTGACGCTCCGGATAATAAACGTTCGGATAAACGACGTTCTATTGAATGTATTTAATGAAATTAATATAATCCTGTTTCAAACTGAGGCTTTCTATCAAATTCCCAACCGTATTTCGATCTCTTGATTGAACTGCGTCTAAAGACTCAAATTCTTCAATGCCTTGCTCTTGATCATGCATTTCTTTCGGCTCATCAATCTGTGGGAGAGAATTCAGCAGTTCTTGAACGTCATCATTATCCACTTCTAAATTTATTCGCCTGGTAAGATCGACAACTTCTTCAATCACATTATTAATTTCATCAGGCTCGGACACTGATTCCTCCTAAATTTCAACGATAAGAAGGAGGGAAGGGGGAGAAAAAGACGAATCGACGAGATCTGAAAATCGCGTAACTCCTAATTCACATTAAGTCCGGGTAGCGTATTTCTATATTCCCTGCTGAGTGTTCTTAAATTGCAATCAGGGATTGCAATACCGGTATACCGAGAAACCGGTATTCGCAAGTTTAAATACCGTTTTTTCGGTATTTAATAGAATTTTTTTAAATTATCAGGTATCTATTGTCAGATAAATGTATCTATTTGTTCAGGGATCGCCAATATAGCAAAATAGTATACGTTTTTGTTTTTATGTCTCCCTAACGGGCGAAATTAATTAGACTGTGAATACAAAGTTGCATCGTACAATCAAGAGAAGTGGTAAAATATGTGAATCATCCAAGAAGGCGGGCCAAGACTATATCCAAAACCATTCGTCGAGAAATCGATTTATTTGAAAAAAGACGAGGGATTTAGAAAAATTATACCGTGCATTGCTAACAGTACCACCAACCAGCGTAGATGCCGAAAGAACGTTTTCCGACAACTGGTAATTTTTGCTCAAAATTACGTTCCAGGCTCAATGACAGTACAATTGATGCATTATGTTTTTTAAGACCACATTTAAAAAATTTGTAATAAAACCACAGACTGAATAGTGATATTAACATTTTTGTGATTTAAATAAATAAGATGTTCCTTTACTTTTTTATGATTATTTATTTATATACTGTTATAATTTCTAAGTAACAGATAATTTCTTTGTGATATTTTGCCTCCAATAAAACTGGCAAATAAAACAAAGAAGCACCTGTGTGTTTTCTTCCTTTTTCTAAAATTTCTACTACCGGTATAAAAACAGGAATCCCGGTATTAAGATCTAAAAAGTACAGAATACCGGTATTGAACTTTAGGTCCGATATTGCAATCCCTAATTGCAGTACAGCACGCTCGATTTCCTTGGTGGAAAAGTCAATTTTTTTTATGAGTTAACAGAACGTTTCTTTAGGAAAACCCTAGGAAGGAAAAGTGGTCATGTGGGTAATGAGTTTCATCGATGATTATTCCAGCGTGACGTGTAATCGGGGAGTTTTATCAGCGCGGCTGACTTTGATGTAAACAGAAACGTTTTTGTGAAAGTAAGGAGAAAACTAAAGAGAGCACTGTCGTTTATATTTCACTTGCTGAGAATAACAGGGAAACCGTTGAGAAACCGGTAAAACCACTTAAGGTTTCTTTCTTGTAAAAAAACACAGTTCCAAGCAATAAACAGTAGTTATTGGTAATTTTATTAACATATTTAAGATTTTATTTTATAGCTTTAAAGTGGTTTTTTTAACCTTCAATATGTACGTTATTTAAACAAAACGATCAAGTCAAAGAAAGAGGGGACTCTAAACCGCATAAAAAAATTTAAATCAACGGTATTAAAAAATCTATGCTGATAATTTATTTGACAAAAAAATGAAAATCATTCAATAATCAGGAAGTATTGGATTTATCCTAAATGATTTTTAAGCACTGTCTGACCCAGTAGCGTACGTACACGGATCTCTCTTATGGGGAGGATGTGCATTCTAAAAAAAAAAATGTAGACAAAAGCGACAAGGGATAATCTCTAGGGTAAGAATTAAAAATGTGTATATCGGGGGAGGGATTAATCACCAAACTCCATCCTGAACGGCCACAATGTGATCAATCGACCTTTAAATTTAAAAATTCCGCTAATACATTCGTACCCAGCGCATAAACCAGCAATTAATAAATATTTTTACCAACAATTAATAAACATTCTTTCATACACTGGAGTACAAAATTTCATTAAAATTTTTTTAGGCCTTTATATACACTACATTTAATAATATATTCGATGTTAGGTTTGTGTGTATAATAATTCCCCCAGCGCATCCTTTTAATATTAACTCTTTTTAATAATCTATAAATAATCTTTTAATTATTTGGTTCGAAACTAACACCTTGATCTTAATCGTAATCGACTAATATGAATACATCATAAATCCCTTTCCCGCCCAATGTAACCAATCAGAGCTCTTATTACAAAAATGTCACGCGGTTTTCTGCCGGGTATAAAAACCGATGTCTCTGGAAATCACCTCTCCTCTCTTCGCTCGTTTCTCTTTAGTCATGTAGCCGGCTGCTTAGTGTTGTAGTTTCTTTGTCTGTGTTGTGCCGTCCATTTTTATGTGTTTCAAGATTCAATAAATTGGATTTACTAAATTACAAGACAGCCTCATAATCCTATAATAGAAAATGCATCAACATACCAAAATCACACACCACCGGCTACGCCATATCCTTTGGTTCGCTACGATAATAATATTCACTCGCCACGTCTTAAAATTATATTTTTACCACTCTCAAGAAATAACAGAAGTATTATATATATATATATAAAATATTATATATATATATATATATATATATATATATATATATATATATTATATATATATATATATATATATATACACACAGATAGAGACTGATTACATTATATTCTTTGAGTTTGTTATATAGTTTCACAGTATATCATTCAGTTAAAGAATTCTTATAGGGTTTTCATATCATACAAAGGTTATGATACATATAACTGAAACTCAAGCCTTTGAAATTAACTTTATTCTATACTATGACGTGAACATTTTATCGAAGGATATATGTGAAAACACGAATGAAGTATCCGAAAATGACTTAACATTTGTCTCACTCTAAAAATATTACGAAGCGCTACGAAAGGAAATAATTGTTGGTAGATCAACTCTATGCGGTAAAACATTGACCAAGGTCGTCTGGAAAAACCAATAAGTCATTTCATTATCGACAATAACATAGAAATAAACAAGAGAGAAGAAATGATAATGCGAACCAATTCGAATTTCGTTATGAAAACAGTATAAGAGAATAATTATTACTGTTTTTCATCTCAATTGGAATATTTTCTTTTCTAAACTCCATTTTCCTGTATTTCCGGGTTTAAAACACGCGCATTGAAAGACATATATTTGCATTCATAGTGTTTCTGTAATCGCAGAGAAAGTATGTACATTTCGATTAAACGCTATAACAACTAGATGTAATAAAGTGTGAATAAACTATTTATTTATGCTTCTTTTTTCTTCCCCTTTTGTACATAAATATAATTTTTATTTTGAAGTCAAATTGGTGCAGATTATTTTTAAATGCATGGAATAATTGCTGATTGTATCAACAATTTTTCAGTTTTTAAAAATCCGCAGCAAATCTGTAATGTGTTTATGATACTAATTATTAAAATAAGCTAATTAGTAACAGATAAATTTGTTTTTGTTAGAACTATATGTATGAGAAACAACAGAGAATTTTTAAATCGAAAAATAAACCAGATGATAAAAATCTTATTGTATAAAATGAACTGCTCCATCAAACCCAAAATAAAAACATCTTAACATGACCTGGAGGTACTGACGTCACGGTCCAATGAGGGATTGGAGGGGGGGGGGACAGAATTTCACAAAAGCAATCTAAAAAGCGGGTAGAAAGTTTCAACAAACTCTCGAAGAAAAGAAAAATCGAAAAATAAGAATGAACTTCACCTCCTCCAAGTTGAAAGGATTTCATACTGGGGAAAAGGCAATCAAGTCTTAGGTAATTTCCACCCCTGAATCCTCAGAGGAGGGTTTGAAAATGGGGAGGGGGGAGTCAGGGGTGTAAAGGAGAGAGAAGTTGAACCAAACTCCACGGAGAGATTAGTTTCCTCCTCTGCCTCTTTATGCACAAGAACCCTTTTCATTCACCCTTCTGCACCCCTTTTCAAGTAGGAAAAAAAAGTTTGTACAGATCTGAAAAATAAAACATATAAAAGAAAAAACTGGGGTATGTAGCAAACATTGATAAATTAAACGATAGTTGAGAATTCGTCGATGAAAAAGGGCCAGTGGATTTGGAAAAATTTTTCTTTTCCCGAATGAAAAGGCGAAAAAAAAAAAAAGAACCGATTTGATGGATGTTATCCAGCACCGATGAAAAGTTTCCAGTTTCGGCATTTTACGGTTTTCCTCGTCTCGTAGAAAATAAATGTGGAAAATGCAACTGAAATAAATAGCAGAGCGACTACTTTAAAGTATGTGGGTCATCGAATTTTTCGGAGATTATTAAATGTGTTATTTTTATGTTAGAGAATGGTCAGTACAATTAAAAAAAGGAAAGGTAGGGAAAAAAAACGGTAAAAAGAAATAAAAGTTAAAAAGGAAATTAAAAGTTTGAAAAAGAGTGAAACTGCATTGAAAAATATAACTCAGAAAATGTTTTTAAAAACACAAAAATCTAGAAATGAAAAGCGGGGTGGGAAGAGCTTCAGTAAACTAAACACACACAAACTAAAATGCGTGAAGAAATCTTTTCTTCTTTAAGGTATCCGACTACGTTCGGAACAGTGATTTTGCAAAAGCGTGTAAATGGATAATATTAATTATATTTAGTGTCAATTAGATTAGAAAATGCATATAAAATTGTTTTAAGAATAATATTACAATAAAAAATTATTTAAGTACAGTATTTTGACAAAAAATAAACACAGAATGACCCATTTTCAAAGTATTCTCCTTTTGTGGAAAATGCTTCTATTACAATAATATTTTGCCTGTATATAGCTCAGACCTCTGTACAGAGGCTCAACTAGAATTTGTGAAATATATAACTTAGAAGTGGGTTTATCCATGTTTTACGACAACAAAGGGGAGAAATTTTAAGAAAAAAACGCCGATAATTATTTCAATGGGTTGTAACTCTGAAAATAAAGCATTTTTCACAAAAGGAGAACATTTTGAAAAAAGGTTATTCTGTTAATTTTTTGCCAAAATATTGTTTTTTGTCAAAATGTCCTTAAAAAATTTTTATACATGTATTCTAATCTAAGTGACACTAAATATCATTAAAATTATCCATTTATGCGCTTTTTTAAAATCACGGTTCCGAACGTAGTCGGATACCTTAATCACAACAAATTTTTTTTTTCTAGATTGATTGATTTATTGTTGAATAACGTCACACTGCAGCTACACGACGGTGATTGCCGATTTGAGCTCACAATTTGACACAGCAGTCAAGAGACGAGGCCTGAACTTGAGCTGCCAAATTTCATGAGTAGGCAGTATTTCTAAGCTTTCAGCGGTCTCTTTAACTAAATTTAACCTCTCTTGTCTATCGTGATATATAGGATGAACAAAAAATTATCCTCCCTTTGGAAAACGTTAAAATACGCTTTCATAAAATTATTTTTCATTTTCACTAACAATTGAACCCGGATATTTTGATTCAGAAGCGGAACTTCATTTACATGTTCGTGCGCTTCAGATGTTTCCAATTGTGTTTTTCATGTAATAAAAAACTTTATTTTATAAGAAAACTATACAAAAAAGGCAGGTGTTGAACGCCATATTTTAGATTTTAAAAGCTCTATTTACTTCATTCGATTTTTCGTTGTCTTAATTTGACGATAGAAATGGGGATCCTTAAGAAAACTTCCAATACCTCCATCCCTTATATTGACACCCTTAAGACTTCTTGAGGCCGTGGGTCCCTACATTGGCATACTATATCAAATGAATATTATGACTACTATAGCATACATCAGGGGTGGCGAACCTTTATGGATCAACGTGCCATTTTTTCTAAAGTGCTTGATGAGGTACAGACGTGCCATCAAAAAATTTTGATTTGTGATTATTGAGGAAATAATAAAACTAAATACCAACAACACAAAACTCTATTAACTACGAAAAAATATCTTTTGCACTGTATAGTTATAAATGTTTTAGTTATACGTGTAATTCAAATTCAAGTAACATTCGTGTAACATCTGTTGTTGCAGATTGGATGACAAATAACTTATATTAGGATTGTAAGATGTTACTTTTAGTAGAATTTATGCTGAATTTGAGTCATTTGTCAAACGGTTTCTAAGCAATTAATTATTTTTGCAATGGCTCACTTTTTTGACAAGAAGATTTGTGATTTGTTTAAAAATGCCGTTTTACAGACGATGTTCTGCATACCTCTATTCCAGTACATGAAATTTCTCGGTCCACCAAATTTGAAATTCTTTGTTACACTAACTATCTTTCATTTTTTGTTCTTTTGCTGAACTAGCCTTGTTAAATAACAGTTAAAAATCGTAAATATAACACAGATAAACTTTAAAATATAGTTGTGTCAATGAAATTGCCTATGCTATACGCGTAGACAAACTTTACATCATAAGCAATTGTAGTCTTCGACGTTACTAAGGCAAGACAATAACGTACGAGTGTGCTTGCTCCCCGCCGCCTCGCAACCGATTAGTCGTGTTTCTTCGTAATACTTCATAGTGAACTTTGAAATTTTGAAATAAAATGCAAACCATTTTCATCACCTGCGTGCCAAAAATATTCTTTCGCGTGCCACTGGTTCGCCATCCATGGCATACATTGTCAAATACTCGTACAAACAAATGTGCGCGACTCACCACCTTACAAACCTAGACCGACTGCCACCTTTCGACTAAAAGATTGTGTATGGAGGTAGGCCTTGGCTTAGATAAGGAAGCGGAAATGACAAAATAATGCAATCTTGCCACAGTTGCCATTGACATACAGTTCGAAATTCCCAGCTTTTTGGAGAATTTGAAAATTAAAATTATTCGGATCATATTATTGAACGAACCAGAATGAACGAGCCTCCCCTCCCAAGGCACTGGGAAGAGCACGAAAAAACGTGAAATTGAGTGCATATGGAAATATGATAGAATAGACAATTTTACTGGAATCCCTCCCCCCTTCCTGCCTTGGAACTAAGATTTAATCCCAAGAATTGTTAAAATCTGCGACCTCACTACTTTGTAACAGTGTTTGAAGCCAATGGGATTAAAAATAGTAGTTTTAAAAAGAGTTAAATAGTTAGAACCGCGGTACTCAACCTTTTTACTGCTGGGCCGCATACATACGTCAGTTATTTAACGCGGGACGCAACATGAGGATAAATGGGAGGAGGGGGGAGGGAGAAATGCTTTGAGACCAAGATAACATTGGAAATTTAAAACTTGGAAAATTAATCAAAATATATATAACTCCTGTTTTGCTTTTTTTTTTTTAAATTGTATTATTTTTTATACTTTTTATTTTTTCACCAACACTAAATTAGAAGCATTTAAGAAACATTCCTTCACAATTTCTGCATCTCTCAGTAAACGGTTTCATGTGATTACCAATAATATAACAAACTTCATCTTTGATGATGTCTTTATTACAGCTGTGATAATACGACTGACAAAATACTAAGAATGCTTGTTTATCACCTCTTGCAAGAGATCTTCAAGGAAAAGTGTCATTGAATGATTTCTGTTTATTGGCATTTTTTAAATACAGCACTTTTGCAAATAAATCAAACAATTACTGATCATTGTTTGTTTTTCACTACAACATAGTCAACCTCCCAATCCTCCTGAAAAGATATACTTTCTTCGAATATTTTTCGCTTGCAAGATATGAAATATTGTTAAAAATTAGCTCCACCCATAACACTGTCACTACTTCACTGCTGTCAGTCTTGTCGCTGTCTGTTATCACTAACCGTTCCAAATAGAAAAAGAATATGAGTTCGTTCCCGTACGACACCGACAGCAAAATTGATGTATTTGATTTCTTGACAAAGAATTTTCTATCAAATTTTTAATACAATGTTTTTAAATAAGTGAATTTCTCAGAGCAATGGGTCATGACCGGGCCACTTAAAAAGGCTCGGTGGGCCACAGGTTGAGTTGTGACGGGCTTTATCGAGTTTTTCCTACTAATCCTCTTGGGGAATTTTTGGGGCCATCATTAAGTTACTTCACAGCCAGCCCTCTCCAGAAGAAACCTTGATATTCAGATTAGTTAGCAGATATATAGTGGAGGTTTAGTAACCGTCGGAAGAGAAGGATGAAAAGGAAGCTGTGATGCTGAACGCCGTGAGCTTATGGTAAGGTTTTAGACGCGTAATTATAGAACGGGCTTCAGTTATTCAAGTAAAGTAAGGAAGATTGAGATTCATACGATAACTTTATTTAGAGTTAAGCAGTTAGAATTCCAGGCGCTTAATCACATAAGATTTAGGGTTACGATATATCACTCTTGATTTCCTTCCTATAGTAAGACTGACTTTGATCAATATAATTGGATAATAATAAATTGGTTTTATAATGGCTAGCTTGGGTCATCAATCATTACCTCCCACAAATATAGGTCCAGTAGATGAAGAGACGGTACCCACAGGTAGGGGGGTATCACAGAGTATCGCTGAGCAAGAATGATATTGAGCATATATGAGGAGGGAAAAAAATAACTATTCTTTAAAGTTATTTTTTATATACTTGGTAAATTGAATATAGCAATTCACAAAACAAAGTAACATTTTTTATCACCATTGTACAGTTTACACAGAAACATCAAATTTTATGCAACTAAAATCACTACTAAAAACATCTTATACGTTAACAAAACTGAAGTAGCTATCGTCTTTTTACAACGAATAATAGCTTCTGTTACACTGACATCACTAAATTAATTTACGACGGTCATAAATAGCGGTTAAAAGAAAAGAAAAAAAGACTTGTCAAAAACAGAGGTAGTAATTGCCGAACAGAAGGATCGAGACTCTTTTGTCATACAGAAGAAAACATAATTGGAGAATGACATCAGCCGAACAGGCTCCGAAATGAGGTCACAATTTATAAGAAAGAACGAGTTATACAATCATGATCACCTTTGCGTTTATTCGCAACATAAGAACCAATATTGTCTGAGAAATTGTACGTTACAAACCTGAAGAAATAAGATCAGCACCCAATAAAAGCTTGTTACAGTGATTAATTTACACGTAAATTGAAAAGCGATTTATTAAGAAATGTCGAACTTCGGAAAAACAAGATATGGAAAAACTTAAGTTTAATAAATACTAAAAAAATGCTTCATAAATCTTCTGAAAATATATATATATAAGTTAGTGAACAATAAAATAATCTTAATATTGACGATCAATAATAAGCAGTACATTTTTTTAAATAAACGTTTATTGTTTATTATTATTATATTTCTTCTAAAAATCAGCTATAAAAGCTCCTAAAGACAATTATCTTGAATTCCCAAATGCTTAAAAATTTCTATTCCATTTGAAACCGATATATTCTAATAGCTTTTAGAAAGAAATAATGTACGAAATTAATATAGAAAAGAATCTTTTTTAAAAAAGTTGAAGTAATTTTCATAAATTATTTAAAAATGGTAAATAAAAATCCATAAAGAAAAAATTATTTTAGAAATATCGAATGTTCGAATAAAAATATAAGGAAAAAAATGGCTTAAATGCGTTATGTTAGGGAATGAAAGGAAAAATACAAAATTTAAAACTTCTAAAAAACAGATAAGAATAATAACATAAATTTTAAATTAAAAGTAACATTTGACCGTTTCGAGAAAATAAATGTTTCATAAGAAAACAAAGAATACAGAAAAGAAACAAATATCAATTAAAATTTATAAGAGTGGTATTGCAGCTGCAATTTGCAAAAAAATCAATTTTTAAAGTAAGCTAAATCATTAACAAAAATATTTTTAAAATGTAACTGGTATAATTTAATACGTGAAATTTAATAAAAAGTATACAAAATAACCTTACATAATTTATTTCTAAAAAGAATTATATAATAAATACTGGGAGGGAGAGAATACCCCCTAACGGCGAACCAATCCAATTGTACATACTATACAACTGTCCATGCATACTCATTGCTCAAATTGTAAAACTGTAGCTTATATGTATTATATAGATCTATTTTTTCCCCAAATATATTGTGAACAGGAAAAAAAATTAAGGCATCGTTTTTGGAGACCATATGGAAGCTTCTGAAAATTAATGGAGAAATCTGTAACATTACGATCTAACAACACGAGCGGATTTTTCGAGAAAGCGCTGGAAGGTACGGGGGGAGGACCCCTAGGCAAATCGTTCTTGGTGTTCCTCTTCAGTTAAATTCAACTTCTTGCAACCCATTTTTACTTACAATACCTTATGTACAAATAAATTTATAACAGCATCACGAAAAACTCTTTTTATATAGAGAGTGAAAAATGTTAATTTCGCAGATTGTTCAAGAATCATGGTGAATAACTTAATTTTAAAACCATGGTGAATAACTTCCATTTTATAAAACTCATTTTAGAATAAAATTCTCATATTAAAACAAGTTTTTTTTACCCTACGCAATTTTTATTTACCAAGTTTACTAAACTTGTTTTATACGTTCGATATTTTATTCAACGAGTGAAATTTTACCCCACAATGCAGATAAAATTAAATAAATACATCAAAAAACTAAGTTAAAGCCTTTTTTTTCTGTACTATTTATTTCGTGACGAGAATGTAACATGCATTCAAGAATTTATTTGCAGTTGTAGTATTTTCCAAACTTTTTCTTTTTGCGAAATATCTCTTCTCTCTTCCTTTCCTCGAATTTGTCACTTTTATTTTTCAGGACATAGTAAAATGAATCCATTTCAAAAATACACATGAAGAATAACAACAAAGAATACACACATTTTTTTAAAAAAATCTGATCTATAAAACTAATTAATTGAGGGGGAGGGTAAAATTGAAAACTATTTATTTTGTCCAACTGCAATACATTACAGCTTTTTATTTTTAATTATTCCACAATTTATATTTAATAGCAGACGATTATTTAAAGCTCAAGTCAAATAAAACGCTTCATAAAATATAAAAAGAAAAGAAAATATTTAATCGTCTGCTATTAAGAACACGATTTTCTTTAAATAACTTATTTCCTACTGTATTTATTTTAATTATCTGATTATAAACATTTCCAGCATTAAAAAAAAAAAATTCAAATCTAATCCGGGTAAATGCAGTCAATGCATTTTCATTCAGCAGAATTCAGAAAGAAATATCCCACATACATTCGCAACAAATCAAGGATTCTCAGCAGCGAACTAAGGTCTTAAATCACCCAAGAAGAGAGATCTTTACCAATAACCATTCAAGTCTCAACTAATTAAATGGAGATCGGTATCGGAAGCAATCAAAGGATGCTCTATTTTTACACCAAAAAGTAATCAGAGACAATCAGAGAGAAAAGAGGAGGAAAAAAAAAGAAAGCTAATTATGAAAGGAAAGCTCCCTTCTCGGCTTTTCCCCTTCGGCCTTTGGATTAAGATGCTGTAACAGTTACGTTGTGTATCACATCAGTTAATCTCCGATTCTGAACAGAAATGTAATTACAGAATTCTAAATACAGTTTCGTAATAGGATTTTATGGTTTTCATTCATTTGTTGAAGAATTTTGATGGTTGAATAAAACAAATGTGTAAGTTTGTGAGTACGTTAGCATAACCACGAGATAAAAAATGAATTAAAAGTGCAATAACTGGCGGGATAAGAAGGAAAATTATTTCCCTATTCTCTACGAATTTATTTATGTAACTTAACACCCACAAAATTCTAGACACTTTTTTCACACAGATTCAATTTCAGTATTCTACAAAAAGAGAAGTAATTCTATTATAGTTCTAAAGGTTAAATTCATCGTCTAAGTGTACAGTAAATGTTTTTGCAAAAAAATTTAGGGGAAAAAAAGAAAAGAAAAAAAATTGGAAACAAGGATTAATGTGTGCATGACAAAAAGAAAAAAAAGAGGGAGAGTGATTTACGTAGTTGTAAAAATTCAAGAAATATATTTCTTTTTTAAAAAAATAATTGAAGGCCAGCGAATCATTTAAATCGTCAAATTACTTCACTTAACATTTCAAACAAATTATCTCACAAGATAAAGAATAATTCTCACTCAATTCAAATATATATGTTATAACTATCTATTCGACACAAAAAGCTTTATTGCAATTCGCTTACATAAAAAGTCTTACCATATATATATATATATATATATATATATATATATATATATATATATATATATATATATATATATATATATTATTATTTACATTATTTTATTTTATTACTTTTCAAAGGGGAAAAAATTCCTTTTTCTAAAACAAGTTGATGGATTCAATTATACATTCATTTATAATATGGTAGCTTTTTGTTTAGTCTTTGCAAATCTCTTTAGGTAACTTTATTGGCGACAACACATAATACTCACATTTAAAAAATGTTAATAAATGTTAATTTTCATTAGTTTTTCATCTATTTTTGATGTATTATAAAAAGATGTTTCTAAAAAGAAAAAAGACCACGGCTTGTTTTGTAAATTTGGTAGTAAAAGATTACCAGCGAGAATATTCCGTTTGGCGTCGGTTGCATCATTTTTGGCGACTTTATTGCCTGCGCCGGCGAAACGGAAAAGTACCAAAGTGAAGAAGAAAAGAAGTTAACGATTTCTAAATTAACTGTATTTGAAGAAATAATATTTTAAATATCATTAGGGAATATATGTCCCTTACTTTCAAATTCAAGAAAATATTTTATGCATTTCCCAAATAGCATTACAAAAATTGTTTTATTAAATTTTGAGAATAATTTTTTATTTTATTTATCCACGTAAAGGAAAAAAAAGTTTCTGAATTCAAATCTGCCTAATTTGAAGGGGGGAGGGTATTCCAGTTATATAAATTACACATATTCAATTTGTAATTTAAAATTATACAAAACTTCCCTAAGAAATTTTCCGAGATGGTGGAAAATTGGAGGAAAAACAAGAACATAAGAAAAAAAAAATGCATCTACTCAATCACTGTTATCAAAATTCCGGCAACATAATTAAATTTGGAATGTATTTTACTTTTTCCCCATCCCTTACGAAAAAAAAAAGATGCATTACCCGTCGAATGGAAATAAAAACATATAAAATCAAAAGCGAGAGAGAGAAAGAAAAGGAAAACAAAATGGGTTGAAATTTAATTTCGGAAATAGAATATGGAACTTAGTAATTGAATTTCTTCAGGAGGATAACATTGAGTAATGGCAGCATCTAAAAACTACAATAGCGTCGCAACAAAACCAAACGATAAATAACAAATAAAAAAAGAAGGGGAGAGAAAAAAGAGACTACACATCAAGGCGATGAAAAAAAGAGACGAATGGAAAACGCAGACGAATTTTGAAGGGCAACTAGAGTAATGGAACAAAAACAGAGGATGCAAATTCGGAAACGAAAAAGAAACAAAATCGCCCCCAAACTTGGGAGGGACGAGGGGAAAAAATGCTGCGAATGAAGAATTCAATTTGTGAAGAAAAGTTACGGTTATCGAATTGCAAATGCACAAGACATTAAAATCTCCATTTTCTGAAATACAAGGTTAATAGCGATCGAAGCGATGGAAAATTGAAAATGTTCGGAGATGAATTTATTTATAATTCCCGGTGGTTTGTTAAGAGAGGATAAATTGAAACATCTTGGCGACATTTTATGGTTTCGCTTGTTAATCCAGAAGTAAGGCTCTTTTTTTTTAAAGCCATCATAAATGCCAAAATCTTGACATGCCTAGAACATAAAATATTATTTATTGAAGGATTTGGAAGCTTATCTTTATCCTTTTAGTGAAAACATTAAAAAAAAATCCGAAAATACGAGCTATAAAAGCTATTAATATACGATAAGCTACGGTTAAATATTAGAAGTAAACTAAAAAAAGGAATTAAATTCCATAGTTCCGACTACCCAGCACGATTTTTAAAACTTAAGTAAAATATATAAAAACATCGATTTAACAATTGCAAATAAATAATTGCATTTAAGAAGAGTAAAATTTTACAAACAAATTTCGTTTAAAATTTAGTTGCAACATTTTAAAACAGATTTATATTAATTCACTGCTAAAACAGCTCAGTAAATTTAATTTACAATTTAAATAAATGTTTGCATCTTTCTATATTTCATTTTTAAGTTATATATTAACTCAAAAAGTAGAATGTATGATTAAAATTACTTTATTAAGTCGTTATCGAAAGTACTATATTAAACATCACAAAAAAGAAGAGGGGGAATAGGAAAAAAAAACAGATAATCAAAAACATTTTTTTTCTTTCGTTTTTAGTTAGAAGAAATACAATAAAAATACAAGAAAAATTTTTCCTCTTTTCGATCAATCTGTAAATGTAGTTTCTCCTCCTTTACTGAAGTGATGTAAGAAAACAAACTACAGTAAAAAGGTTGAGAAAGAATTTTACTTAGGTTGTTAAGAAAATATTTCGAAACTTTATTATGTTACTTAATAATAATATACTTTAAATAAAACAGTTAAATAAAAAATAAATATTGTATTTTTTATCTGCTAGGTTACGAAACTTACAATTATTTTTGTAGCAAAAAGAAACAATACATCCCTCTCTCCATAAAACTTAGAAAAATCTTTTTTAGCAAACTTGAGAGGAAATTTCAATATTTATGAGAAATTCTCGGCAATATACATAAGCAATTAAAAAAAAAGGCACTCCTAATGTATAATGACTTTAGTTAAGACATTTAAAACGATCTCTGACGAGTCCAATTCTGTTAACAAATTTAAAACTGCATTTGAAAAAAAATATGCGATTTTCCCATCTTAAACTATACCAATGCTCTTTTTAATGACTTTACTGCTGGCAACGAGGGCATTTTACGGGAATTAGAGCAAACAAGTTTCTGAGCACGGGAGGGTAGCGAGGATATCATACTTCACACCATACTAAAACACATTAAGACGTTTATTACAGAGAAAGAAGAAGGAAAAACCACAAAACCTCCCAAGAGAAAAAAAAAATTTGCAGTTTACAAAACTCGAGAATGAAAATAAACACCTACAGTACAACAATTTATGAGCTGGTAGAGGGAACGACTATTTGGAGACGGTCCAAACTACACCGTCGCTGAGGGATGCTGCTAGCACGACTTTTCGGTGACAATTTAGTTTGAAAAGAAATCCTAATTGACGTTACATTTTTTCCCCTCCCTCCGTTTCTCCAATTCCCATCACTGTCAATGTCGTCAGAGACATTCTTCATTAGAGAACTGAGGTGTTGAGAAAGGAGGGAAAATATGGGGAAAAATTGAGCGGGCGGGGAAGATTAATCAACAGCTGAAAATGCAAGTATTTTCATACCCACTCTTCCAATCGGAAGTACATATAAAAAAAAATTGTGTATTCCAACTTGTTATTGTTATGGAATTCAGTAACCGTAACAATTTAGAGTTACTGAAAAGATGTGATGCTGCGGAATTTAAAATATTTTCTTTACAGCTATTATAATGGGCTGAATGCATGTCGGTCACATGACAAATGCAGTCACGTGTTCTGTAATGAATTCAAAACTGACTACTTGTAAAATATAGATAAAATTTCCGATTTAATAATTGAATAAAAATGTTTAAATATTAAAATTCTTTAAGAACTTTAATTTAAATTTTAAAAAAATCTTATACGAGTAATTTTAAATTGTGCATTATTTTTACTTATGTACGTAAATATGCACTTTCTAAAAGAAGGTTTATGTAAGTAAAAGTTGACAACCGCGAAGCACATGAACTGAATGGCTGAAAGCATGTGAATGTATTTATCATGTGACCAAATGACGTCACACGAATTTACAATTGATTAGTTGGAAACACACAAGTGATGTAGTTATCATGTGATTATGACATCACATGAACTTAGCCCTTTTAAGTGGTATGACTTGAGAAATACACTTCTAATTAAAAATAGAACAGATTGTATAGTTCAATTTAGTAAAAAAATTCAGCATTTAATTCAGAAAGAACTTTAATTTATAAGATCGTTGGGTTTTTTATAAATAAATTCTTTTTTTAACAGTTTGCAACAATAATCTAAAATCTAAATGTTTTCGTGATTATATTCCAAAACTCTAATTAATCGATCATATAATAATTAAAATTTCAAAAAAGGTAATAGTTTTAACAAAAGATTCTAAATTTCAACAATTTTATTTAAGAAATTTAAAAAAAAACAAGAATTTTAAATTAAATTTTGGTTTATATTTAAATTTCAACAAATTTATAACAAAAAAATCAAAATAACAAAACAAAAAAAGATTTTTACTATTTTAAAGGAAGAAAGTAACATGTACAATTTAATACATGATATGAGCATAAAATTTAAAAACCATGTTTGAATTTTTTTTTTTTTTCCCTTCTTTTTCTTTTCCACATTTGTCATGCCTTTGTAGGGAACAATTACAGAATACTTTTCTAGATAAAACTTCACAGAATAAATTACAGAATACATCACCAAAAAAACCCCCGAAATTAATAGGCCCTTAAAAAAACAAAAAACAGCTTATCACTGCAAATTCTCATCAATAACACCTTTAATAATAACTATCATATTTAACCCTAACACCGCTCAAGATTATTAATAATGAATATAACATTACACTCCTTTCTTCCATATTTATTTAACAGAATTATTCCCTTGTGTATTTATTGTTTCAAAAAAGAACCCATTCTGAAACAGCCTTCAAAAGCACCACGTATTTTCCTTTATCTTTAGAAAGAGAGGGAGGGAAAAAAAGTTCTCATTTTTCATTTTTAATCAAAGCTGAGACTCGATTTTTTAAAAGTCCAAAGGGTAACGTATCTTTTGTTGTGAACATTACCATGGCCGCCATTAGTTTCAAAATGGCCTTTCTGCGAAGCTTATTACAACCATATATCGTTAACAGAAGGTAAATGACCTATGTGCATCATAATCGGTTCACTCCAACTAGGCCGTTATGGTAATGCTATTATAATCACCGTTTTTTATGTCATTTGTTTATGTTCTATTGCGATCGTGATAGAAGGATTGGTGATAGCGAGAACAAGAGACAAGGTTACTTCATGTTTGGACTGAAAGGAATAATGACGTCATTTGAACAGTCTGCGCACACGATAGTTAGAAAGGTTTTTGTTTATTTACTGGTTAGGTTTATTTGAGTTTATTCACAATGTCAACGGTTAGGAAGTCATAACACCAAATCTAAAATAAAACTTAACAGAATGTAAAGCAGGTGTGGAGTGAAAAAAGAATTCTATGCTATGAAAATGCAGAAAATGTGAACAGAAAGAATAAAATATTTGTTGAAAAGTTGACTATTCTTGTATATGTTATGCAACATCATTCATTATTTAACGGACTACATAAATTACAAATTAGGTCCTTAAACACTTAACGGTTGAATAAGATTTATAGCTATTATAGATAAATGCTTAAATATATTTCATAGTTCTGTTATTTAATAACCACAATCCTCACTTATTATAATTGTTAGCAAGGAGTTTCATTGCATGACTTACACATATGTTATATCTTGGCTTGACTTTGCATTTTTAACTTGCAATGACATTTTGTTGGATGAAATCAATTCATTTCATGCAGTCGTTGAGGGTAGGCTTGGTATTTTTAAATTTATTTATTTAATCACGTCAGAAAAAAACCCACACTTACGCACACAAAGCAAGACATTAAAACGCACGGTACATGATGTTCACAAAAGTAGCCTACTCTTTGCTCCCGAGAACTCGGCTATTTATTGTCATGGTCAAAAGGAAGATATTAAAATCATGTTTGCAGTAAAGCTTTTTCTGATTGGTTCGCACACGCGAATGATGCAAGATTGCATCATCCTGATTTAAAAACGTTGAAGTTTCGGTTTGGGGAGATAATGTTATGGCTATTCCTCATTGGGCAGGTAAACTAGAAATTAATTATTACGCGAAATCCTGGGGGGCTCAAGACCATTATGAATTAAAATCCCTCGTGAGAAAATTTAAGTGAATTAATATTTTAATTCATAACAGGTTGAAAATATAAACGTTTCAAGGACTAAGTAAGAAATCAATTTTTTTACGATTTCTTTCAAGTGAATTTATTAAACTGACAGCGAAAACTGTGAATTTAAGTGCGATATTAAGGAACTGAAATCTCTTATACAACTGAAAGAACAAAAAATCCGCATACATCTACAATAATAAATATTCTACAATTACTTTAAATTTTGGAAAAAAACTGATACTTAAATTGATCAAAATTTTAAAATTTAGAAGAAAAACTCCTAGCAATATGCATTATTATAATACAAAAATATTTGCATTGACAAAACTTTTTCGCTGCAAGACAAAGATCAGCGTTTTCATATCTTTATGTAAGTGATTTTTGTTAATTTTCTAAGTTGTTTAACAATTATATGTCTATATCACTCAACATAACTATATTTGCCAGACAGCTGCAAAGAAATTTTTAGAAATATGAAATAAGATTCCCAGTTGCTATGGTTACAGACAGGACAATGCTTTCTTCTTTTTTTCTTTTCTTTTTTCCCACAATTTCTGAAAGATGTGATTTCGAGCCACTGTCTACAAAATTCAATTAAGTATTACTCAGTTAACAGCTATATTTATATACTGCTGGTACATTTATCTTTTACTCACTGCAGTCGAACATTTTCTATTTCGTTCCAGTTACACCAATGTATATTGTTAGAATAGCATGATTTTAAGATATCGATATAATATGAAAAATGTTTTTGTACTGTATTATGAAAGCAAACAATTTTTTAAGCTTCCTAAAAAAAAATGCGAACATTGAAAGAATTTCAAAGGAACAAAAAAGTTATAACACACTATTCGCTAACTATTCAACCATTAACATCAAAATCACTTTAAATTACTAACTGAAAAACAGCAGATAAGAGTTTTATAAAACATATTATATAGACAGAGTAATTTTGAGTTAAAAGCATTTATAAAATTATACACATTTAAACAAACATCATGAGTATAACAGTTATCACTGGCGTTACGTACACCCCACATCGTGGGGGGACGAGAGGCAGGATTGTATGGGGTCCAATGCTTGATGGTAATGGTTTTGCAATCGTTTGTAAGATCTGGCTTGGGGCCCCAAACCTGACTTTGTAGATGGACCCTAATATTCTCCGTTACACCCCTGCCAATTATGCCTCACACATTTATTAACAATAATAATTTTCATTTAAACTTCTCAAGACATAATTCTGGTATCTACTTGAAACAATTTTGGAACTTATTACGTAGATTTTTAAATATCATTTTGGATGTGTGTTGTTGTGGCTCATGCCACCTGTCTGATGTAGTCAGATCGAGGACTACGAAATTCATCGTGGCAAGGGGCTAGAAGTACGCCTGTCGTTGGCCTTGAGTACCCTACAGGTGACAGTACGAATTAGCTCGGCGAAATTCCTCGAAGGCATGATAGATGGCGACATCACTATTTCCACCTCCACAATTTAGGCATGGAACTGAAGGGGAGGGAAATATTCTCCAGTCCCCTGCACTCGTGATTCAGCCCACAAGACTTTCGGACCCACTGATTTTTCGATCACGTACGTGTGTACTCGGAGGGTATTTAGTGGCATTGGGCATCGAACCCAGCTTCCGGTCTGGAGTCCGATGCTCTAACCACTAGGCTACCCACGGCCCATTTTGGATGTAATTCTATCCGAAGAACTCCAGGACGGCATGATAAAAACATATTCATTTATTAACGGTGACCAGTGGCGTACGCAAGGGGTTCAATACCCCATAACCAACAATTTTTTTATTTTTACCATAAAAATTAGTTACCCCTCTACGCTTTCGTCTACGTGTATTTTAGAATGTATTCTCCACGTAAAAGAGGTCTGTATGATTGGATATTATTTTATAAAACCATATATATTTACATAACAGCAATACATTCACAAACAAAGAAACCAACGGCAACACAAACAAAGTGTAGGATGGTCAAAAGCGTTCTCTTTTCAGTCTGAAAGTCATCAGTTTATTCAAAAATAAGAAATTTCGAAAATGTTCTATAGAAGAACCTGATTTAATTTTAAAAAGATACCGTAAAAAAAGGGGTATAACGCGTACCTACACTTTCCAGCTGTAACTTTTATAATTTTTAGGTATATTCACCGCGCACTCCCTTTTTTACAAAGAAACATGAAATGTACGTGTTGAAAGCTCTTGTTTTGAAGTCATTTATTCGATACATTATTCCAAGCTTCAGCCAAAAATAGTATACTTCTAGAACTACAACCCTTTAAAACCAATTACCGTAAAATCCGGCGTATAACGCGCACTTTTAACTCAAAAAAAGATCGAAATTTTATGGGTGCGCGTTATACGCCGGGTATAAAAGTGAGACCTCTGAAAATAAAAAAAAGATGATAAAAGAAAAGTTAAGACTTCTACACGATCAAAATACTGATTGTTTAAAAGAAAAGACATTCCTTATGAACATAAGTCCAAAGGATGATTTCTCCAGCTCGCTGTAAAAATTTGATGCAAATTTTTTTAGAACTAAGGTTGCACTTCATTTTCTTCTCCCTTTAAGCGCCTCATTAAAAAGAATTCAGGATAACACACTGTCTTGGAGGGTACAGGAAAATTTTTTCACACACACAAATAGAACATCAATTATTTATTGTTTTTTAAGAATCATAGAAAATATAATATGCTCGATTTATCTTTTTAAATATTAGTTTCAGAGAAAAAAATATTTTCAGACAAAAAAAAATGCCTTTCCATTTCACGAACAAAAACTTCGATAAAGCGCATTAATTTCAAGAGGATAATGAGTACCAAACAGTAGCGCACAGAAATCTTTACAGGGGCGGGGGCCGGATCGGAAATCCACCATTTTCGTATCATGATCCAATACACCGTCCAATATATTCTTTTGATTTTGTAAATTTTCGGGAACAAAAAAACAGTAAAAAATTAATTATTGAATAAATAATTAGCAATAATTAATAAAACTAATTAAATTTTATGTACTATATACATAAAATTTATAATCAATCGGAAAAAAAAATATTATCTCAATCGGTACTTGATAATAATATTTTATAATTTTATGTACTATATCATGTATTATAATCAATCGGAAAAAAAATCAAGGGCTTCGGGGGAAGGGTGGACCCCGGCCCCCTTTGCGCCACTCTACCAAAATTTTTAAAATTAAAAAAAAGGGGGATAATTAAAAAAATCAGAATTCTACAAAATTCAGAATTTTTTTCATTTGCAAATTAATTAATCAGTCCTCCATCAACTGTTGAAAAAATAAAAAAAATTCCTTACTTCCTAAATCTTAAGGAAAACATAATAAATCACGAAACAACTAAAATAAAATATGCAACCTTAAGCCTTTACAATGCACTTAATTTTTTTTATTATTATTTACTTTTATTATGATTCATTCCAGCTGACCGACGCCTGCCTCTCATATAGCATGTTGCTAATTTAAGCAGAATCATGTGTGAAGTGACTGATGCCACTGGAAAAAAATAAAATATAAAGAAAATAAGCGTCTGGGCATGGAGACAACACACATTTGGGAATCTGGACGTAGGAGGGGTGGCAATTAATCATATTCGTAATCACGACTACAGCAAAACAGGTTTGTGTTTGGATTTCCTTATTGAGCATATATTTTTTTAGTTTTATGAAATCATGAGAGCATCAATTTTTCAGAGAATCAGATTAAAATTTTTGAGACTGAGCAGCTTTCAGATTTAAAACTGCAAACGCATTATACATGAGCCTTTGAAAAAGTTACAAAAATGAACAAATCATTTTTTTTAAATATAAGTATAGACAAAACTGTTAGATTTATTTATTTATAACTACCTACAAACGTATATTTTTTTGTGAGTTTTTAGTGTAATATATAGAGAAAAAATTACCAGTGATTTAATTTTTCGAATGAATACGAGTACAAAATATACACATAGTTTTATTTTGTTTCCTAACCGCATTTCACACACGGTATTTTCCATTTTTTTTAAACTAGATATTATTTGGAATGCACAGTACATTCACTATATATTATTTTTTATCTTTGAAATATTTACTAAAGTAAGAGATCGATAAAATTCAACCTATGAATAAATTGGTATGTCAAATCTAAAAAATTCAAAATTATAACATTATAAAAATAATTTTTTTTTTTTTGTAGAAATAAACTATTTGTCTATTTTCAAACCTTATTAAATGACATACCAGTGGCGAAAATGGAAGAAAGAAAATCTCAGCTAAGCTTTTAACTTCATATATTCTTTGTTAACTGTTCAACATCTTATTTTTTTGATGAAAATAATTACAATTTGTTTGCCACATGGAAATGTCAAGCACTTTAAAATATAAAATAATCTACACCAATATTGTTTATAGGTAAATGAGAGAACTGTAAATAATGTTATTAGATAACTGAAATAATACTATTATAATTTTCTGTTTTTCAAACATTGTATGAATTTTAACAATGATAGCACGAACCTTGCCAGACTAATGTGGTTTTGCACCAGAAAATTATATATACATTTTTTATTGCTACATATTGTTTGCTACACTTATTCACATTTGACATTTTCTCTAAAAACCATTTAATTTAACAAAACTACTAAATTTTATAATCGTGTAAATTTCAAAAATATCAGTCATAACTACTTCCTCATCAGTATAGTTATTTAACAAAATGGAAGATAATATTAGTCTACAGCAGGGATGGCGAAACAGTGGCCCGCGTGCCATTTTTGGCACGCCAGTGATCAAAATGGTTTGCATTTCATTTCAAAATTTCAAAGTTCACAATGAAGTATTACAAACAAATGCGAGTGATCGGTTGGGGGGCGGCGGGGAGCACACACTCGTTTGTTATTATCTTGCCTTAAGAGTACGTCGTAGACTACAATTGCTTATGATGTAAAGTTTGTCAACGCATAGCACAGTCAATTTCATTGACACAACTGTATTTTAGTTTATCTGTGTTATACTTACGATTTTTAACTGTTATTTAATATGGCTAGTTAGCAAAAGAATAAATAGTACAAGATAATAAGTGTAACAGATATAATTTCAAATTCGGTGGACCGAGAGAAACATGGCATTATTAGTAAAGGCGACAAAGCGGTATGTGTTTTATGTTCTGGAATAGTGGTGTGCAGAACATCGTCTGTAAAACTGTATTTTGAAACAAATCACACAAACCCTCTTGTCAAAAAGTGAACCTGAGCAAAAATAATTAATCGCTCAGAAACCGTTTAGCAGATGGCTTAAATGCAGCATGTATTCTACGAAAAATAACATCTTACAATCCTAATATAAGTTATTTGTCATCCAATTTGCAACAACAGAAGTCACACTAATGTTATTCTCTCTTTAATTTGAATTACACGTATAACTAAAACATTTATAACTACAGTGCAAAAGGTATTTTTTCGTAGTGTTTTGTGTTGTTAGTATTTAGTTTTATTATTTTTCTATAATTACAAGTCAAAATTATTTGACGGCACGTCTGTACCTCATCGAACATTTCTTTAGAAGAAATGGCACGTTGATCCATAAAGGTTCGCCACCCCTGGTCTACAGGTACATTTCCGCAAAATCTCAATTATTTTTCCCCTTCTATTCTAGAAATAATATACCTTAAGTTCAACATCTAGAAACTTTCCATAAGAAACTTAAATTTTCATTCATTCTTGCTGATGGAATACGTCTATATAAATTTCCCAATCCAAGGAAGGGAAAAGATAACCCAACAAATCGCATCGAACGTACTATATAAATAAACAGGAATGTTTCCTGGAGTAATCAAATCCCTGAAGTAAATCCCTAGAAATGTGGAAACCGGACTTATCTCCCTCCTCCCAAACACCGTAGCAGACGAAGCAGAAAGACAGCCCTATAGACAGCTGCCACAGTGTATCTGCACATCCCATTCGCAGAAATTCGAGCTACACACCCTGGTAACATAAATATTTCATTTATTCTGTGTTCCTTGGGCAAAAAAGTGTCACTTTCTGCGAGGAGGGCTCAAAAGAAGTGTATTATTTAACGCTTCCGTCGACGGGTTGGTGGGTGATTTACGGACGCCCATGTCTCTTCCTGAAGTGGATGATTAATCAAAGGATTGGGAAGTAGACACGAGATTAAAGCTTCGTGAAAGCTGGTACTTACGTACTTGGAGACAGGCTATAACAGTTAATAAGACGGGGGGAAAAAGTGGCAAAGGAATTAAGTCGATTCTGTGATGTTTCTAGTTATGTGAATTACAATGAAATGCGGTGTTTTGCGTCAAGGTGGAAGACATCCACGACACATAAGTAACTAATATTCAGGTTATTATCATGATTACATCGTTTTGATGAATAGAAAAATTCATTGCTTTGAATCGTTAAGAGAATTATGTCCGGTAAAATGGTAAATCAAATCGGGTAATCAAATTTCGTTTTTTAAAAAATCCATTACTTCTCGTCCACTGGCGTAACTTGTTCTGAGGAGGCCCTGAGTCAAAATTCCTCCGGGGTTCCTTTTAGATATGAGAACACTGTTAGTTGGATTGTAGTTACACACGTTGGGGCCCCTGTAGCTTGGGGGCCCCGTATCATTGATACGGTGGTAACTACGCCCCTGCTTCTCGTGCATAATTAATATTTTATAATCTTAATTTTTATAATTATACTTATTTTAAGCATCAAAGAGCAGATAAAATTCAACTAAATAACACTTTTAGTCAATCCCAATTATAATTGGTTGATTATTAATTAAAGCCACACTTGCGAGGACTATTGGCGGAATGTCTAAAAGAACTGAGGTCCGAAAAAGGTTTACAGTTTCATACTGTCCTCCGGGAAACAATCCCCTCGACTATCAGTAGTTTCGCTAACATATTTACTAAAGTACACCAGGGAAAATTTACAAAACTTACAGGCGCAAGTTCAAACATGCAGATCTAAATCACATTTAATTGAGACCAGAATTATACATTGTTTCAAAATACACTGAAATGAAAAAAAATAAAAAACTCAATAAATAAATGAATCAAAAAAAAAAATTAAAAAAATACAAGATAAAAGAAAGAAAAAACTAATAATATTCAAATCTGCCTACATATACAAGGAATATCTCCAACACAGATGTATAGGTTAGTACCAAAAAATACACACATAAAATCTCATAAAATCCACGATTATACATACAGCTGTTAGAATTAACATCACCACTTCCTACTAATACTTTTTCCTCTGTATTTTTCTTTCCTTGTATTTTATACCAATGAATCACGATACAGGAAAGCAGGCGATTATTTTAGAATCCCCTCCCCCAACCTCTCTCTTTTTTTAAGATCTCAACAACTCCAATACACTTTAAACGTGATCCATTCTCACGTAAGGGTCGTGGGTTGTAGAAGAAATCTTAATACGTAAGATTAATTAAGATTCAAAAAATATTTTTAATGGTAGAGCGGGGCCAAATTTTTTTAGCATTTTCAGATGAGCGACTAAATGAAATTCTTCAGTCAGAGGACATGACAACACGTAGTGGACAGTGTCTTGATTGATTGATTGAATATTAACGTCGCACTGTTCAGCTACACGAGGGCTTTTGGCGACGGACCACGTATTTTGAACCATGGTTAAGTGACGTGGACGACACCTGAGCTGGACCCCCCTAACTACCACGTCCACACCAACGGGAGGAGGGACGTTCTCGACAGAGTGAAGATTTTTACTGTATTCAGCTACTCGAGGATCTTTTGGCGGACGGCTCGTAATCTTGAACCACAGTTAAGTGACGAAGACCATGAGCTGGTACCCGCCCCACTATCCACACACACCAACGGGAGGACGTTTGAGCTTCGCAGTTCAACCTTGTATCTCCAGCACACGGATGGGTCTTCAGGAACAGGCTCAACTCGACACGCTCGACCACGAGTCTTCCTTGCCACAGTCCGCGGCCCGATCAACAGAGCCGCAAACAATTAGGATTTGTCAATAAACTGACTCATAAGCCAGAATAGGGTTTGAAACCCAACTTTCCCATCTCAATTTATTTTTGAGGATTTTAATGACATAGGAGCAAAATCGGAGGGAAAACCTATTTCTAAATTATTAATAGCGGCGACATATCAGCATAACAATTAGCAATAACATTAAAAAATTATTCCAGTGAGCCTATAACCCAGCAAATTATATAAAATTTGCGAAATTACACATTAGCATCACCGTGGCAAAATTGGCGCCATGATATCAAAACAACAAAAAGATTTTTACATGTTTTATTAGGGTAAAAAAAAACAATCAGTCAGATTTTGGCGTAAAATGGCGCGATTCGCGTGGTGCAAATTAAGCTGCGGTGATGTTAATACTAAGTACCAAAATTTGAATTAAATATTAAGTTCACTTTTTTAGATTTATTGTTAAGGATTTTGTAGTTTTGAACCACAAGCAAATAATGAAAACAAACTGAGCAGGCATTTCACTCTCCTAATTTCCAAACCACCACTCAAACATGTGCCAAGCTAAATTAAACGAGCATTAGATCCGCAACTTGAAGGGTTTCTAGTAAGATCTAGTTTCATTTACGTAGCTCGTCTGAGAAACATTGCCATGATCGCGATCACACTAATACTAATAGGCTTATCAATTATCGCTTATATACGTTCAATGTTCATTAATTTTGTATATGAATCCGTTACATTATTCAAATAGTAGAAGATATTCTTTTCTGTATTTTTGGCAGAAAAATGAATATTTACTTCCTCGTCTGCTAATGGCAACTAATAAGAGATAAGGTAAACAATTTATTCTATTAAATATTTCTCATTAAGTAATGGATATAATGGTTAAATCTTCATCATTAACATTGATTTTAGTTACTACTAGTTTAAATTACTACGGTAAATTGGAAACGGTGGAGTATTGCTGCATTTTTTAAGCGGAAAAAATAGTAAACAATTAAAGAGTTAAAAAGCAACATGCGTCATAAATTTATATCAAATGTATAAGTATGTGTACGCCATTCGTGAGTTTTCCTTGAATTTGACTTTAAAATTTGGAATGGGCTTTATCAGTAGCGCACACAGGAATTTTTCAAGGGGGTCGAAAGTTCACCATTCTTGTATCATGCTCCTTTTGATTTTCTCGATTTTCGGGAACAAAACACAGTAAAACTAATTATTGAATAAATAATTAGCATTAATTAATAAAATTAATTTCAAATACTTAATTAAATTTTACGTACTATGTACTTAGAATTATAATCAATCGGAAAAAATATCAAGGACTTTGGGGGGTCGGACCAGGACCCCCTCCTTGTGTGCGCCACTGGGCTTTATTCATGATGGTCACATGATGATTGGAATCACGCGTTCTCCACTGAAATCAAAATTGACATTACTTGTTCCTACTTGTAAAATTTTGATAAAATTTTAAATTTGATGATATGAAGACATTCAAGGATTAGGGTACTTCAAAATGTTTTCCATAAAAATTCTTATACTATGCGTGTGCTTTTGTTGGCAACAGCGAAGCGCGTGAGCTGATTGGCTGGTAACACGTGACTGGATTTATCATACGACGATCATATCACATGAATTTATGAACTGACAGACTGGAAACGCATGATTTCAATTAAGTGACTATGACGTCACACAATTTAGCCCACTGAAACGATAAAAATAGTGTAGTAAGTCAGTTCCAAATTTTAAATTAAATTTTACCATTTCATATAATATTTATAATTTGAATTTTTTAAATTATATAATATTTTGTATTTAATGTGATGAAATTCCTCATCACTATCTCTGTGATCCTGGGATAAATTCTTTACATAAATTTTCATAATAACATTTCTGACTATATAACTCCTATTCGTAAATTCTCTACACATTTTTTTTAAAAAAATTTAAATTGAAAAACAATTTTAACGATCAATTCACACCAAATTAAGGTGACTATTACATTTGGAACCAAGATTTTGGAAAAAGAAAAAAAATAAGTGCAAATGAATAATTTCTTGATATTTAGTGTCATTCGAATTAGAATTTAAGTATCAAATTGTTTTACGAATATTATTACAAAAAAAAAAATCATTGAAATTCAATTTGGGGTAGAAATCAAGAAAGAATGACATTTTTTCAAAACATTTCTTTTCAAGAAAGATGTTTTTATAATAATAATATTTGGCCTTGTATAGGCTAAGACATCTATACCGGGGTTGAAAGCAAAAATTCACATTATTTTCAGAGTTCCAATCAACTGAAATAATAACGGTTTTTTTTGTTAAAATTTCTCTACTCTGATGTAATAAAATATAAATAAATCCACTTCTAAATTATAAACAGACGAACCTCCACATAACGAACATCTATATAGTGAATTTTTCTATATATGTGAACTTTCCCTGGAACCAAGAACATTAAACGATTTTCTTTGTAAAAATAACCTCCCAATAGCAAAGTTCATTTTTATTAACAAACTTTTTTCTCTTGTAAATCAATTCCCCACCTTACTTTGAAGGATTTCGAGATATTCTCTCTTTAAGTACATTTTATGGTGGTCATAAATCTTGAACTGGTTTTATTAGGGTCACCGGTATATTGCTCACCGACAGCAATAGAATTCTGGGCATTTCCTCAAAGTGCAAACTTTAACCCCCATTGTCCAGTTCACTGGAAACATCTTCGATATCCCCTTTCATACACGGTGGAGTCTCGTTTCGTTGAACTAGTCTCCGTTCATTTTGTACATTGATTCGTATAATTCCCCCCCCTTACTTTGAAGTAGGATTTCGAGATATTTCTCTTTAATACATTTTATGGTGGTCAAAATCTTGAACTGGTTTTATTAGGTCCACAGCAATGAATTCTGGGCATTTCCTCAAAGTGCAAACTTTAACCCCCATAGTCCAGTTCACTGGAAACATCTTCGATATCTCCTTTCACACACGGTGGAGTCTCGTGTCGTTGGACTAGTCTCCGTTCATTTGTAGTATTGATAGTTTCGTTTCTTGTAGCTCGAAAATGTCAAAACGTAAGTGCTTGAGCATCAAAGAAAAAAATTTAATTCTTCAGGAAGTGGATAAAGGTGTCAAGAAGTTTTGAGTTCTTGGAGTTTTTCTTTCTTTTTTTATATGTAAGATTTATAAAATAAGTATATATTAATTTTCATAAAGGTGGGAATAATTACCTTTTTTCATGTATAGCGTTTATGAATTCAAAATTTGTTTTATGTGGTTTATAAAGAAAATTGAAAGATGAAACTCTATATAACGAATTTTCCATACAACGAACTTTTTTTCGGGATTTAGCGACTTCGTTTTTAGAAGTCCGACTATATTTGAAAAATTTTAGCTCAACCTCGGTGTTGGAGTCTATTCAAAATATTTTTATAGATATATTTTTCATGAAAGGAGAATGAATGTTTTGAAAATATGTCCTTCTTTCCACATTTCATGCCGAAAAACTGGCATTTAAGTAATTTTTTCTTACAATATTTGTAAAACAATTGTGTGTATATATATATATATATATATATATATATATATATATATATATATATATAATATATATATATTTTAATTCAACTGACACTAAATATGAAAAAAAAAATTATCCATTTATACGATTTTTTTAAAATCACGGTTTCGAACGTAGTCAGTCACCTTAACTGTTCCGTTATAAGTTTTTAATACCAGGAATCACAAAATTATTCAATTCATTTGGCAAAATGAATTCCCCAAAACGTACCGTTTTTACGGGCCAACGCCGCTGCCGAGTGCTTGCCACAGCAAAAGGCAGTCTCTCACAAGCCACGATTTTCAGCTAACAATAGGGCAGCAAAGTATATGACCACATCATTAGCAATTCAAACAACGGGTCACGCATGCAATCGGAAACTGGCTCTGCTTAAATTGATTCTTTTACGTGACTAGGATGGAACAATGGTGTCCTGCGCTCACTTTCTCGACGGAACAGAATAAGAAATAAAATAATCTTTATGAAAAAAAAAAGTAATGCATGAATCTTTTTGTCACAAGCAGTCATAAACTCGAGAATCCTTTTATTTTGCCGGCAATTGTGAAGAGTTAGTCAGATAAACCACCGTTTATTTAAATATTTATTTTTGGAAATGAGTATATAGGCTGGACTTCGATAAGAAATTGATAATGAGAGATGGGGAGGGAAAATACTCGGAATAAACAGCACATGTGAGTCAACCATAAAACTGGAGACTTAACATCACCTAAGCAGCAAAGTTGTAAATAAACTACATAGATATGAAAGTAAAATATAAAAAAAACAAGGATAAAAGAAAACCACTTTTAACTGTCATATAAAAGTTACATTTGTGTTTGAGAAATCAATTTTAAAATTAACTTTGCATTATATAAAAAATATTAAACACTAAGTTTTTGTTTTTAGAATGTTTTTGAAAAACAAAAGTTGAAGATGTTAAAAGATTTTTAAAAAATAACAAAAATTTATTTAAAAAATATGAAACCAAAGTTATTTTATATGTAACACACAGACTTGGATAAAGAAAAATCATATCTGAAAAATCGCATAATATCGTTAAAAGTTCTTCAAAAAAACTTAAGATACACTTTTTTAAGAACTTCAAATAATTTTAAAATAGATAGGCCATTTGTGTGATGGACCACTGAACACAATACTGTAATGGTAAATAATTGTTGTATATATATGTGTGTGTATGTGCATGTGAGTTTCTATATGTAATACATCAGAAACATTTCTTAAACTGAGACGAAGACAGGAAATAGAAACCAAGTTTAGATGTTATGAATGAATTTATATTGCAAACATATATATATATAATTGCTCAATGAACTTTGTAAAAGAATGAAATAAATGACCAAGATAAAGAAAAATACTTTTTTTTATATATTTATTTTAAACAAGGACATAAATAAATAAAATGTTGCAAAAAGAAGCTTTACAAATAAAATTTAATTCAAATAAATAAAATTTAACTCCACTCAAATTCATATTGCTAAATTTGTTCTTTCTTAAAACATTATTTATCTATTCAGTCAAATATATGTAAATACTTTAAAATTTTAGTATTTAAAAACCTTTTGGAAATTTCAAACTTTATAAAAGATATTGTTCTTTAAGTATATTATGTAATTCTTTATGCATAATATGAAATGTAGACAACACAAATTCAATGAGCGAAAAAAAATAATAATAAAATCTCATATCAATACGTTAAGAAAATTAAAAATATTTATAAATAAAAGCAATATTCAATAACAAATAATTCAATATTTAAATAATTGCCTGGGAAAAGAAAATGGAATTGTTAGTTTAAAAAGAAACACTATTTGAAATCAATAATTTTAAAAAAAAATGAACAATAAAAATTTAAACTAGCCATCAAAATAACCACATAATAGCTAAATGATTTCGAATTTCCGGTCCGACAAGTAGCACAACGCAAATGAAAAGAACACCATCATACCAAAATCAGTCCACACGCCGGAAGCAACATTCCCCCCTTCTTTTTACGAGAAAGACACCTGTCGCGACCTTCGTAGCGGCACCTACATCCCCCTTTCTATAAAGACATAAAAAAAGCTAAAAATTGTTCCTTCGCATGAGAAAAATACCACGCCCCTTTAATAGAGCCAGCTTTTCCTGTTGCCAACACAATGAACCAAGTATCTTTTTCTTTTATTTTCACTAAGAAATTGAACGAGCAACTTGACACTGGCAACATGACTTCCGTTTGCGAAAGGTAAACAACCACGAAAAGGGCGCGAAAAAGAAAAAAAGTTTTTCAAACGGGAAGATGCAGGATTAGTGTTTCATGTGGTTCAAGGATCATGTTGTTAACGTCATACTCAACGCAATCTGGAAACAGAATAATTTATAATTTGAGTTGGTTGTTGATTTAATATTTTTTAATTTGAGCTGGTTGATGAATTTTAATTACAAGGTCGAATAAGTAGAACATATGAACTAAAATTATTGTTTTCAAAGTATGTTTATTTGGATATTTACGCAGACCCTAAAACGGGAAGAAAATATAAAAGAAAAGTTCGTTACAACATTAATTTTATCTCAAGATCGTCCAATATTGTAATTTCGAATCAAGTGATTCGTGTATCTTATATTTTATCATAAGTATCCAGGTTACCTCCATTCAATCAGTTCGTTAAAACATCGAATAATTGAAAAAATTCAAAATTCCAACAAAACTAAAATTTTCCGCAGAGCTTCCAATAGCGCACATAACAGATATCTTATCAGTTATTAAAAATAATGAAGAATATTTCAATGATAAAGTTAATTATTAAATACAGTTTTCAAAAAAGAAAACAAACTTGAAACATGGATGAAAACACATTTCAAACTTTGATTTTATTTTCAGTTACATATATCTTTGCTTCTATAATAGAGAAATAAGGTGTTTGTTTTTTTATTATTTATTTATTTTAAGTAAAATAAAATAAACAAAGCAGATTCAAATATCATAATTTAAATTGTCTACTATAAACGTAATTGTGTAAAGAAAAAGATGTGTAATCAAATGAGAAACAAAGAATCAGATTCAACAGACTAAGGAACAATAAAATTCCTTTAGCCTACTCACTCCATACACATAATCAAATAGGAGAGGAAAAAACACGAAATAGCACCATGTATGAACAAATAAGAGAATTCCACTTTGCACATTGAAATACATAAAAAAATGAAATGCGAAAATTGGACTAAGAAAACAAAAGCCAATTGCTATGTTGCTAATCTCAGAAAATGTAAATTTGGAAAAAGAATCATAAAAAATGAAGTCAATCATCCTAAGTAAACAAAAGAAAACCGTGAGTTCTTTAGTACCCACTCGCTTCATGCTACTGAGTGGGTGGCAGGAGATGAATCACTCAACTCGACTGACTAGACAAAAGAACTCGATGGCGGCTTGATGGTTCGACTTGTTGGAAGTTCTAGCAGTCAATACATTCCTTCTTTTGTTCTTTCTCCTTCGCGCTAGAAGTTGGTGTTATTTTTATGAACAATGAATTTGGAAAATTAAATAGATTTTTCATCCAAAAGATGACCATAAGGAAAATTTCTTTTATTACTCCAGACGTTAAATTTATGAGGAAGAATATCCTATTCGATAGAATACAATACTACGCAATTTGGACATACACATAATGCAAGACAGATGACTGCAGCGTTTCAATACAATTATATTTTATGTATAACTGATGTCTATTTTTCGTTAAAACAGAATTAATTTGTAGGACTCATTCACCAGCCACCTTTCTTAAGTTTAAGGCCTTATATGCTATAAAAATTGATTCATATTTTTAAAAAACTTTTTTGAAAGACAGTAATGACATGGAGACATTAATAGAAATGATTAATTACAAGATAATTCATTGTAGCTTTTTCGAACATTCAAAACTTATTTCGAAAGTTATCATAATAAAGCAAACTACACACACACACACAAAATGTACTTTAAAATGTAAACTATTTAAGAGTTAAAACCATTAAGATTACACGAACCAGTTTTGGAGAAATTTAAAACACATACTTGTACAAGAAAAATTATACCAACTGAAAGAGATTGAAATATTTATTTCCTCCGAGTATTATGGCAGGAACTCGTTGGAAGATAATAAAAACGTATTTTGATCAAGCAGATAAAATGGGCTTTTAGTCGCAAGACAACTGCAGTTTTAAAAACTGAACAAAGCTCCTTTAAAGATGACGAACGGATATAAAATAAAACCGTAATCATAAATTCAATAAGCCTTGCCAGAAAACTGATATGATAATCAGATTCAAAATCAGAAAAGAAAAATAAAGGGAAAAACCCAAGACTTGTTCCTTCCCTTCTTGAATGAAATTGAAACATAACTGGTTTTCAAACGTATCTAAAAGTAATAATGTAAAGGAAAAAACATAAATCAATTCTTACACACTTATTCTAAGTTATTCTTTCAATTCAAATGTTTGGTGAAATTTGATACCTGAAAATTTCACTGTTCATGATTTAAAAAAAAAGGCTTAAAGCTACGTTATGCGTTTGAAATGGATCAATAGAATCAATCAACAGACACTGCGATAAATCAAAGCTGTTATTACAATCAAACAAGTAAATTGAGATTTACACAAGGGCGAAACATTTTTAATTTTGAAATAAATTCTCCTCTTTCGTAGATGAAAAACGATTCACAAAAAGTAATTTAGAACACAAATACATTTAAAAACTAATAAGCTACTTATAAACAAACAAACATAATTTTATTAATTAACCATAATCAATGTAATAATATAAACATTAATTGCCATCCTCCCCCCTTCTGTAAGAGCTTTATTAACATCAGAACATATCAGAGAGTTTTAAAAATTGCGTTATTGATTACAGAATATAGAATATGCAAAATGCACCAGGTGTGAGATTTGAATAATGAGTCGTATGGAGGAGACAATGAATGTCATTAATAAATTAAGTCACAGTCAGATGCAACAGCTGCGAGTGACAAAGGAATGTAACTTTACATAAAACTTCACATCAGTATTTAAATATTAATTAAATAATTTCATTTTTATATAAAACGCACGAAGTTATAGTGAGCTGAAATATCAACAACATTATCAAAAAGAATAAAGTAACAGATGTCTTGGAAGTTCTAATCTGTTAAATAAAACAACGAATGCTAATCCACATCCGAAACAGCGGCGAAGAAATCTGAATTATAATTCAGAAACAACAACAAATTTTAAAAAGGAGAAGCAAGTATTTCAACTGCGCTCGTCGACTGACACTGGATAGTATTGTGAGTACTGTGTAATTTTAATGCAACATAAAAAAATAATAAAATAAAAAAAAAAAAAAGGACTTAGTTACTGGAAAAACGATAGACCGCCCTTCCCCAATGGTTCCCTTTTGAAACCCAAAAAGGGAATAATAACGATAGTTTATTTTTATTATATTTCAAAGTATTTCGAAGACGCACACCGCTGTTAAAAATACTAATTAATTCGTACAATAATTTCCAATAATTTTTTGTTAAATTCTTCAGTCTAAGCGGTTTTTAAAACTTTCAATTGCCGCAGTCCCCCCTTTATGTATTACCTGGCATCGCGGCCTCCCGAGACTTTGAACACTCCTCCCTGACTCCTAACACATGGCTGAGTGTGATTTAAAAGTTCCTCAATTATCTCAAGACTCCCTACTCCCTCTGCTAATTATACAGACTTTTTTTAACACTTCTATATCTTTCAACTATTTTTTTTTTTTTTGAAAATATTACGTAACAGAAATAGCTATATAGTTAAAAACAATTAAAAAATTAAATTAATAATCCTTGATCAAAATACATTTTCAATAATTGAGTTAATTCACAAGGCTCAATTTAGTGATGTAGTCTAGATGGCACATTTTTCCACCAAGCCCTTCAGTCTGTAAAAGAGGGAAATTAGTATAAATTGAAAGACATTTGCGGAACCCCTAAAATAATGTTGGGGAACTACGGGTGTCCGCGGAATATAGTTTAATAACCGCTAGTCTAAATGATTTTTAAATTTTTTCTCCACACAAAGCCACAATGACGAAATATATAACATTTGAATTGTGAAACGGAACTAAAATCAAGAATTTTAAAGATCTGAAATAAATCATTCTAAGAGCTACACCAATTGCAAATTCCTATGACCGGAAAACGGCTGTGGTAACAGCTAGCAAGAAAATTGCAAAACCGATCAATGATCAAGAAATACAATCACATTTTGTTGCTGGAAAAAAGTTGGGAATAAAAAATCTCAAGAATACAAAAGAAAATAAATTAAAAAGGAACCGGATGTGAAGAACGCAGGGACAAATCTGCACGCCGGAAAATTTAACATACTTTCGTACAACATAAATTCCACTTGCGAAAATTTTATAACTTCAATTTATATTCTCACCCCCCTACCGTACAACTATTTCTACACCAGCCTCTGCACTGTAACACAAAAAAATAAAATGTATAAGTATGAATTTCTTGTTCTTTGAATAGGACTTTTACCATGGAAATTGGGCAGCATATCTCATTTCTTGCTCTAAAAATGTCTATTACCGGAAAGAAAAAGATCTATTTAATCTTTCTCGTGGTTTCATAGCACAGGCAGGCACGAGACGCGAGCCTAATAAACGTCCATCGAAACAGAAGATATTGGTCCATAAATCACATCGTTTCAGGATAAACCGAGAAAAGGGGAGGAACAATTTTTATATAGGAAGTTTTTTTTATTCGTTCGACAATGCTTTTCCGTTTGCCAGATTGCGAAAATTTCTCATATTCAAGTATGACAACGTTGCTCAGTTAAATTGCATTGTATCTCATGAAATTTGCGCGAACAGATGAAATATAGTATTTTCTCTCAAGTGTGGGCCATAATAGAGTTCTAAATTTTACTTGTCAGATTTGGTTTAAATAATCTGGAATGGTAGCAATACAATAAAAATTTGAACGAGAAAAAGGAACAAGAGAAAAATGCAACAAATACTATCTCTAAAATATTTACAACATCGCAGTAACACTCTGCAACATCTTAAAAACTACATCTCTACGTCTTTTATTTTTTCACTTAAAAAGAAAATTCCGGTACACAGGATTATTATAATTCATTTGAACAAAAAAGCAACCAATCATTCCAATACTACGGCGAGTATATGGGTATCGATTTTATGTCTAAATTTTTTTATGATAACAATATAGGTATGATTCAAAGAAAGTAACAGAAAGTTTTGAGAAATAAGTGTAGAATCAAATGTAGAACATATAAAGTCCATGCTCTTTTTAAACCATACTTACAAGATGAAACAAGACATGCCCACTTAGTTTTTTCATATGATTACACAAAAAACTTGCATTGGACACTATTTAAAATGCACACAATTTAATTTGTAAAAGCAATATATAAACGTGTGTGCACAGGTGTTACAGCGTTGAGGGGGGGATATGGTGGTTTTTAGAGCCTTCCATTAGAGACACTGTATACTGAAATTAAAAGCAAGACACTTTCCATAAAATATATATTATTTGTATACTTTCTTTTCAGAAAAAAATAATATTCTAAATAACATATAACATACATACATAACATAATAAACATACTTTTCCCCTTGAAAATAAACGATGACATTTGAAATAATTTTGAGATATGAGATTTTGGAAAACTTCCACCCTCATGAAAAATTTCTCGCTACGTCCCTGGTATAGATATTGGATTGACTGATTGACAATGGCGTCAACATGTAGAAATGAATCTTAACACACTATTTCACAGAAAAATGCGTTCAACTTAGAAAAATATAGTAATCTCACATTTGGGAAACTCTATAAACAGTCCTTGCGATTAAACACAACTCCTTATGTATTGTAAAGACCGATATCTTGTTCTTATTTATAAATATTTTCTGTCCTACGCGCCATCAAAGATAGCCGACGTCCCATTTGACAGTTGGAACAGCGGTTTTATCTAACCACACATGAAAGATGGAAATGATTGCCCCACGTCAAGGTCAAAATTTCACAGTCACTTTTTATACAGATACTAAGCAGTATTCCAATAAATGACAATACTTGGAACAAAAATAAAAAAAATTATTTCATTATGTTCGTTTAATTAAGGTAAGGCTCTTTTTCAAAAAGTATTTCATTGCAATCAAATGATAATTCAAAACAAATTATCTAAATGAATATATTCCAGAACAAAATGGCACATATACGTAAAATATCTTAAACATCGACATGAATAACTTTATTTTTGCTCTAACCATAAAACCAGTTTCGCGATTTCGAATTTTTATTTTAAAAAAAGTTTCTCCTAGTACAATTTTTTTAGATTCGAAAAAAAAAGAGAGGTATTACTGATAGAAAATCACATTACTAGAAAAAATACAAATAAATTCTATCAGCTAAAAGAAATTTTATATATTTATAAGCCATATTAATGCTTAAAATGCACTATAAAAAAAAGACGTTATATTTTATATTGCGCCACAATAGCTGCTTTTTTGTCTTTTCAAAACACAAGAAAAAAAATTAAGGTCTTACTGAGAATGACAAAGATAATACAATATTTTCTATTCGAAACCAGAACGAATTTAATTCTATTTTTACGACTAGTCACGTTTTTGTAAAAGTGATTACGTTGAAACATTTAGAAATGCTTAGATGAGAGAAGAGAAAAACCTTGGAATTTCTTTTTCCCCATTCTGAGATTATGATTATCTTAAATGGATAACACACACTTAATTAAAGAATTCCCAGTGACTTAGTCACAATTTATACTTAACATTTTAAATCATAAAAGCGGATTACATAACTAAATGGAAAAAAAACGATTAATTCTACTCGTACATATAAAATAAAATCAGGCCTAAAGTAAAGTTTGTGTGATTCAAAGATTTTTATTCAAAAAATTTATAACCAATAACTATATACGGTTTCCAACATTCAGGCAACTAGATCAAAAAACCCAATTCTTTAAATATTTGAATAACTGTAATAAGTGGCGTACACAGGGAGGGGGTCCAAGTCTGCGGACCTCCCTCCCCCATCACCCTTGAATTTTTTTTCCGATTGATTTTAATCCTACGTTTTTTGTACATACTATAAAAATAGTATTCCTGTTAATAAATGAAATATTTATTATTAACCATTTATTTTATTAATGAATGGTAATTATTTATTGTTTTTTTGTTCTCGGCAATAGACAAAATCAAATAAATGCGTATTGAGGTATGGTGCGAGAATGGTGGACTTTCAACCCTTGACCCACCCCCTTGAAAAATAAATGTGTGCCCCACTGACTGTAATAAATATATGTATGTTATATATACACATTAACATAACTTACTAATTACAAGTTTTGTTACAAAATTGCAAATTTTTACTCCCGCTAAAAAATGAATGAATGCCAATTACATCCAAAGAATAACTTTAATAAAACCCTATATTTACGCATACACTATTTATTATATCATGTTCTTAAGTCATTAATGAATTTTTGGGAATCAGTTTAAAAAACAGAAAATACATCTTTTTAAATAACTTGATATCTGTTTTACACACATTGATTGTAAATAATTCCTAATTACAAGATTTCTATTTTTAAAAATGGAGTAATAGTATTTTATAAATTTAAAAAGAAACACATACAACAGATAGTTGAAAAACAAAAATCTAGGGACAAAATTTTAAGCTCATTTATATATATGTTTAATAATTACATATAATTCTTTCTTACATTATCTATGACATGTGATTTCAACTTATGCATAAAAAACCCCTCTTTTTTCCACATCTTATATATTGATAATTATAATACTTAGTTTCAGAAGGGGATAAAAGGCAACTTATAACATGAAATTTCAGGGTACTTACCACTCCTTCTTAGTCATGGCCCTTTTGGAATCCAGCAGGACAGTTCGAATTCACCCTTCCACAAGCTTTAAAGACAAAAAACGAATGTCATATGCAGTGAAAAAAAATCCACAGGTTCACAAACAGAATATGGACGTGTTAACCAGTACAAAACTATCACCATCCCATAATCGGTAGCGAAAAAAAACAAGTTATGAATCACCAAACACACATCTCTAGAAGTGGAAATATCGTACACCCATGTGGATGCTTAGCCTGTTTTTCATACTTCCTTTCGGAAATATCTTCATTTTTCGTTTTGATAAAAACACACATACCCAAGTGAGGAGCGAAATTTTTTTAAGCGGAAGAAAAACGAATGAAATTCGTTATCAGTGCTGCAAGAAAAATGCACTCTGTGTTCGGAAGTATAAAAATGATAAGAAAGAAAAAGTTTTTCCACTTCCCTTTCCCAAATTTTTTGGGCTCGCGAAACGCAAGCTTCACACCACACACCGTAAACGAACCATCTATGATCTGACTGCACGGCGTAAAGCAGTGCATTTTCGTCGGCTTGGATAGAGGTTGCCGAAAAATGAAATTGCGCCAAAACGGTTGGGTGATCGCGCCAAATATATTCACACACATTTCCGCGCGTTTCTATTTATTATTTTATTTACTTATATTTTTTTTTATGTTAGAGAGAGAGAGGGGGGAAAGGTATGAAAATACATGACGAGTCTCAACAGGCATGGGCATGCTCTATTTAAGCAAAAGGAGAAAAGTAAAAAAATTGGTAACATGATGTATAAGAAGATTATTTTAAATCACTGTTTTTTTTGTTTCAAGAATTAAAAGAAATCCAGTTTACACTGTTCAGTTCTCTAATATCGTAAGCTAACGGCTCTATTTACAATTTAATACACGACATATAAATTGATGAATTAGTTTTGTATTAATTAAAATCATTAGATAATAAAAAAAAAATTACACATATTGGATAACTATTAAATTAATAAATATTATTTATATCTGCTTTGGTAAAATCCATTTTCGATTTTTTTTATCACGCCTTTTTTTCCTGTCTATAAAACAGCTAAATAATTCACTATTAAGATAAAAAGAATTACTACAGAACAGAATGTACTATATCATGCAATTTAAAAAATAAATAAACAAACATCTGATAATTCTTAATGGTTTGAAACCAAACCAATTTTTTTTCTCCAAAAAAGAAAATAAATAAGGAATTTGTACCAAATAGCTGTCTTCTACTTTAAAAAAAATACTCATACATAAAAGAATTCTCTCTCTGATAAGTTTCAATTGTTACTCTAGTAACAAACATAATCTTGTTTCCATTTTTTTCAATAAAATAAGTAGTTTTTTTTCTTCTCAAAAATCTTATTCACAGAGCGGAATTACTTAAAACTTTACACAAACCTGCATGAAAGTTCCTCATCAATAAAATAACATGGAATCAGATGTGTGAATAATTTAAACAATTAACTTCCTCTTGACAAATTTTAATACAGGAGCCCATCAAAATTTATTTTCTTCACTTTTGATGGTACAATTATTTTCAAAACGAAAGCATGTAATACCAATATTTTCCACTTTTTATGCTTATGAACTGTGACACACATTTTAAAGGTGCAAAAGAAACGAAAAAGTTAGAACAGAGGTTTACCTACCGCCGTATCGGCCGTAGCAATAATACGCCCCCCAAGTTTCAGGGACCCTATATGCGTAAGCAAAATCGTAAAATGTTAAGCCCCCAAATGATGCTCCAAGGATTTTTATGCAGGGCCCACTCAGGCAGAGACATCTTAAGGCATAGCCCGGGCTCAGGGAGCCTCGTTCGTTCTCGACTTCGTCTTAACAGGATCCTGATCCGGATAATTTCAATGGTCAGATATTATTTCCGTACATATTCTCCAAAAAAACAGGGAATTTCAAACTGTATGTCAACTGGCAAAAGTGGTAGGACTGTGTTATTATGTGATGACCGTTGTCCTTTTTTAGGCCTAATACCATAAACAATCATTCAACTCATTTAGTCGAAATGTGGCCATCAGTCGAGCCGGTTTGTGCCTAGGTTTTTGAAATTGTGAGTCGTGCATATTCATTTGTTTCAAATTGCCGTTTAAACGAGTATTTGACAATGCATGCTATTAAAGATCTGAGGCAGGACCTACTTTTACATAGGGGCCCAGGGCCTCAAAAAATCTTCTCTGGGCCTAGGGCCTCAAAGAGTCTTAAGACGTCCCCGCACTCAGGACTGAATACGCCAGTGAATTAGAAGCCCTAAATCCTCCATGACTCCTTGATTGAGACTTATTTTTAATTTTTTTAATTTACTTTAGCTTATTGTATAATAAATGCATTTTTAAATTTCTCAATCGTTTTGTTCGAAAATTGGCTGAAAATTGTTTCACGAATAGCTTAGAATTCTCTCATTAATATAGATACATTACTTATTAGTATATAGTATAAAATTAAAATTAAGCTCAAAAATTTCAACTGTACAGACAAAAAAACAGATTTCAATATCTAATTTCAGGTCAATTTACAGAAGTTTTTGACATGATTACAAATATTTTGGAAATTAAAAACTATAATTTAGTTCCCCGGAACAAGCTATTCTTTGAAGGGTGGACCTAACCTAACCTAAACTTGAATAAGTCCAGAATTAAATGGAACATTATTTTCATTTGTTTAACACACATTTCAGATTACATTTCATTATCTGAGTAAATTCTTAAATACATCATTTTTAAATTGTTCAGGAGAAAACTGCCAAATGGTGCGAAAGTTCGCCAACTCGAGGCTTCTGTCAAGCCCATGTGGGCCAAGAACCTCGCAGACAGAGGCGATGCGGTAACAACAGAGGCGCTGGTTCAACCGAAAGGAGACGGGGGCACCACAACAGGCCAGCTGCCCAGTCAGCCAGCTGTAGTGATCACATGACCCAGGGCAACCAGTCCGGGGGAGGAGGCGGTTGTCAAATTTAGCCTACGAAATTTCACCATCTTCGACATTCAGTTGCAGGATCAATCCATTAAAAAACAGCGCACAGGGATCATTATTATTTTCATATATTATTTTTATATTGTTTGAGAAAGAATATATTCGTTTTCAAATTAAAATATACAATTTAAAAAAGTTGATTACATCAAACTAATACAGAGTTAATAAAAAAAAAATTCTTATTTAAAAACAGAAATTAAAAAATTGCAAATAATGCATGAGAATCATTAATTCAATGTTTTCTATGCAATATGATGCGAAAAAATTTATAAAAAATAAATAAAATAAAAAAGTATTAGGTAGATTAAGTAACAGAAGATTCAAATATTTTCAGTAAAAATTACATAAAATGTTTCAAAATTTGAAAAAAAATCAATAAAATTAAAAATATTAAAAATTTCTTAGAAACAAAAACTATTTAATAAGAAGCAAAAGCAATTTTTGAAAAATTCACATTATTTTTTGAATTACGATTAATTTAAATAATAACGGGCGTTTTTGGTTCAAATTTCTCCACTCTGATATAATAAAATATAAATATAAATCCATATCTAAATTATATATTTATATAAAAATTTTAGTTCAACCTCGGTATATAAGTAATGACTATGCATAAGCAAAATATTAATTATGGAAGCATTTTATATAAAAAAAAATTTTGATAATATGTCTTCTCCATTTTTTTGCTAAAAATTGCATCTGAATAATTTTTTTCTTAAAATAATAATATATATACTTAATATATAAAAGTCCATTTATACACTTTTTCAAAATCACGATTCCGAACGTAGAACTTTATGGAAAGAAAATTCTCGAGTATTTAAGTTTAAAAAAAAGAAACTAATAAGTAAAGTTTTAACATCATGAAATCATTTCATAAAGCATTTTTTTTTCGGAATACAATTATAGATGAGTAAAGTTTTTTAAAAAACCAATACAAATTATGCAAACATTTTAAATATCATTAAAAATATATCAGAAAAAGAAGTATTTTTATAAAGGTGTATGGATTTAAACAAGCAACGAAAGAGGTGCAAGTATTTTTAAAAGATAATCAGTAATTTGTAAGAATTTTATCCCAAACTCTTTTAATTTTATCAAAGAATTTCTAACGTTCTATAAAATATCAGGTTCGCTTAGCAGATTGTATGAATACAGTACATCCGAGGTTATGTACGCTTCGAAGTAAAAAATATTCGATTTCAAAACTCTTCAGTGGAAGTAAACGTATTTTGAACCGAAGTACATATAACAGCGTTTCTCAAAATGTGGGGCACGCCCCCTTAGAGGGGCATGATAACCCTACGTGGGGGCCCAAGCACATTAAAAAGTCGAAAATAAAAGATTATTTTTAAAAATTTATTAATTAACAGAAAGAAAGCAAAATAAAATATATTCTGACAAAATTAAAAAAAACCGTTGCACTTTTATTGTAATCTGTCCCAATTTAAAAACTAAAAAGAAAATGTAACATAACACTTTTCTCTGAATAGTATATATAACTTCCTAAAAATATCTAATACTTGGAAGTAACGTATACAAAATTTAATATTTATCTTGATAATTTTTGTGGTTTTTAATGAAGGTCGTATGGTAGCTTTAGCGTCAAAGTACATTATTATTGCATTCAATACATTGTTATGGTAAGGGGGAGGGGGCCGATGAAAACTATGATTGAAAATGGAGTCGCAAATATTGAAAGTCTGAGAAGTACTGACATAGAAAGGTATCCGGTTATCTCGACTGTTATATTATGATTCATCAATTTTAGTTTACACAATTTAGATTAAGCACTGGCTTAAAGCCAAAAAAGAAACATCACTAAGTCAAAATCTTACATGAAAACGATCTTCGCTCATCTGATAAACAGGCGCCACGTCATTTTCATTCATAATATCCAGACTAATTTTAAACATTTTTTTTTCTGTAAATCAATTACTCTCTTTCCCCTTTCAACTGACTAACTTTCAGACAATCCAGCGTATGCACTTAAAGCTTCCAGTTTATTCATCAGGTCATGAAAGTCTGGATTTTATATTTATTTATTTAACGAACAGCAATTTATTTTTCCTTGCAATATTCTTTACCCTTTTTTTCTTTTTCTCAAAATTTTGGTCATTTTTTTATAATACACAGGATAACAGATTTTATTCGAATTTATTCTTCGAAAATTTCATTCCACTCATCATTCATGGAAGAGAAGGGGGGGGGATACTTTGCTCTTAAATTGAGATAAAGCAACTTGGCCTTTTTTATTTATTTATTTTTCTGAATATTAATCCGTCATTATCTATAACTAAAAAGTATTTTCTTTCATTTCAAAGATAAATCACTTTTTACAAAGTTCTTCAGACTAAAAGTCACTGATTTCTATAACATAATAATTCGAACACATATAAATCAAGAAAATTTATAAAATAAGTACACGTGAAAGTTAATATGACAAAGCTATAAAAGTACAGCAGCCGAAACCTAAATCAACTTCCATAAGCCAGTAACCACAAATCACAGTTTTTTAAGCTTTGTTTTCAAAATGAATCCAGATTAAAATGCAGCAATGGTTTTCAAAATAAACATTTCTAATACAACGAATTCAAATTTTCTGAATTCTTTTCCATAAAAATAAAAAACCTTTCATAAGTTCTGATGTTTGAAAAGGTATCACTTTGAGCCATGTGTGTGTTCAGGAATTTCGATTAAAAAAATTTCATTGCTATATAAAACATGTTCAAATATTTGAAAGACAATACTGTGTGACACAGTTTTTTTCAGCATCTAAATAGTACTAAGTTCATCCAAAGAGTTTTTTCGACATTTTACATACTACATTAATAATAATAAAAACAAATATTGTTGGATTATGAACTGATGTTGTTCCTGTGTATTCAATTATTTTTTATTTGTAATGCATGTCTATTCATGCAAAATATCTGGCAACATTTTTTGTGTTTTGATTATTTGCGATATCTTCTTATTCGAATGGAATCACGGAATAAAGTTAGGTATGTGAAAACATTGTTCTTGTGAAATTTTTAATGTTTAAATTCTTATTCTGTCGAAATTCTGTTCCAAATTATCTATTCTAAGTTACTCTCATTCCTGTTCTCATTCATTAGATAAATTTTTTTATCTCGATTTAAAACGTACAGTCCGCTATATATAATTCTATTTAAATTAGAATCTGTATCAACATAATACATCAATCGCAATGCACAACTTCTCAACATGACAACACAACGATAAGCCATGTCCATAAAGAGACTTTTTGCCAGATACGGGATTGAGGGTTCTTTGAAACCCAGATGCCCGAACAAATTCCCGCAGAACATAATACATATTTTTCAATATTTATAATTAGATATATTTATATCATAATATATCTTATGAAATTTATATAACATTATTATAAACACTTCTTGACTCAAACTAAAGGAAAATATCCAGTGGATTGCTATCTGGGCAACAGGCGGATTGGCAGTCACATTCAATCAATCACATAGACAATTATGTTCAACTACTTCACTTAACGATTGAGAGAGATTGGTTGACTCCTGTATTCTAATAAATGACTTTCTTGCAATCAAAGCAAAGACAACTGTTACAATCAAATTAAACAAAATAAGATCTCTTAGTAAAAAACGCCACTGGCATCATTTATTTTTTCTAACGGCACTTTTTTTCGTGTACCATTAAAATGGTTCGATAATTCAAGAACACCTTGCATGTTTTTTTATAAGGGCTGAATTTCATTTAAAAAAATGGCTGCATGAATGAAAACTATATTTATTAAAATCAAACAATAAATATTTTTTGATTGAATAATGTAGATGAACTTGAAGAGTAAATCCAGTCGAAGAGAACAGAACCGAAAGAAAACCCAACAACCTTGTCATTTTATCTAGTCAACCAGCTGTTCCATCTCACTACTCCCAAACAAGCAGCTTAAGCAAATTCAGAGCAACCTGTCAGTCTAAAAGCAAGCAAGCAAAATATTTTTAATGTTTGATTAGCTGTAACTGATGGTGATAATAGTGTATATAGCTCCATTTTGATATCCATTAAACTCTTTATAATGCCACAAGAAAGAATGGAATGAAGCAATAAATGCAAGTCCAATGAAGTTATCTGAATTCATCATTTCAAATATGTTAAATATTTCCGAAATTATATATATATATATAATGTAAATATTCCCCCTTATTTTAACATTAATATATATAAAATGACTAAAAAAAATCTTTTTCGTTTTTGAATAAAAATATTAATTAAATTATTATATAAAATTGATCCATTCTGAAGTTAACAATTTCTGCTGTACATGGACTTTCTATGGTAGGGGTGGCGAACCTTTATGGACCAACGTTCCATTTTTTCTGAAGAAGTGTTTAATGAGGTACAGACGTGCCGTCAAATAATTTTGACTTGTGATTATTGGGAAAGTAATAAAACTAAATACTAAGAACACAAAACTCCTTGTTTACAACGAAAAAATACCTTCTGCACAGTATAGTTGTAAATGTTTTAGTTATACGTGTAATTCAAATTAAAGTAACAATAGTGTGAGTTCTGTTGTTGCAGCTTGGATGACAAATAACTTATATTAGGATTGTAAGATGTAACTTTTAGTAGAATGCATGCTCAATTGGAGTCATATGCCAATAGATTTTTAAGCAATTAATTGTTTGTCCTGTGGTTCACTTTTTTTACCAGAGGATTTGCGATTTGTTTCAAAATGCCGTTTTACAGACGATGTTCTGCATACCACTATTGCAGAACATAAAACACACGCCGCTTTGCCGTCTTTACTAATAATGCCATATTTCTAGATTCACCAAATTTGAAATTCTCTGTTACACTTACTATCTTGTCTTTTTTTATTATTTTGCTGAACTAACCATGTTAAATAACACTTAAAAATCATAAATATAACGCAAATTAAAAATACAGTTGCTTTAATGAAATTGACTATGCTATGCGTATACGGACTTTGCATCATAAGCAATTGTAGTCCACGACGTAACTAAAGCAAGTCAATAAGAAACGAATGTGCTCCCCGCTGCACAGCGACCGATCACTTGCGTTTGTTCGTAAAACTTTAAAGTGAACTTTGCTATTTTGAAGTAAAATGTTGATAGCTGGCGTGCCAAAAATATTGTGTCGCGTGCCATTCATGGCACGCGTGCCAATGGTTCGCCATCCCTGTTCTATGGAAGACCGTTTCTCCATATTGGGCACATATCTATAACTTTACCAGTCGAACTCAAACTATTCCAAGCAATATAAATTTCATTCAAAATCTTTTTCTTCCGTTTACAAGTTCTTTACCTATATGTCCCATAAATTCTACAATGAAAAAAAAACTTTTGGCAAAGAAAAGTTACTTAGTAATATAGCAAGTTACATCAGTGGCGTAATGGAAAATACTACGCCCCTGCAAAGTCAGATTTTGGGCTCCAAGCCGGATCTTACAAAGGCTACGTACTTGGTATCGGTCAGCTTTGGGCCTCCTAGAATCTTGCCCCCGCGATGCAGGGGTTGCGGGGATGTAAGTTACACCTCTGTGAGTTATATACTCAACCAGTGGCGGACACAGACTTCTTATGGATGGGGATAACATTCTATAAAAAAGCACCGAGGGGTATTATCTATAGGAGAAATTAAAAACTTGTCGTTCTATGAGGGGGTGAACCCCCAGCTATCCCCCCTTGTGTATGTCACTCAATTTACCAAAGGCTAATATAACTAAGAATCGAAACTGAGTGACTTAAAATTATCTAGATCTCGAGATGAGATACTGTTTATCATTTATCTTGTACAGGGATAAGAAATTTGTTAAGACTTATTTATTTATTTTAATCGTCCTTTTTTCAGAAATATTTTATATTTCTAATATTTTAAATGTAGTCAAGCCACATTTTTGCAATATATGGTTTCCTAAATTATCCTTCATAAAAAAAAACACAATATAATGACAATAAATAAATAAAATAAAACTCACTTATAAATAGATAATAGACTTATTTTTTTTTAGCCTGATCATCTTTGTACATTGTCTTGTTTATATTAGTGTCGTGGGTGGTCATTTAAAGACATTCTCTACTTGTAAAAAGCGATGTTCCAATTGTAGCTAAAAGTTGAACTACTATCAAATGTGTGTGTGTGTGGTCTTTGAAAAGTAAGAGAACTAGTTTGTGTGGCTGGGAAGGGGGAATCATTCAAAATTACAATATTTTGATTTTCTTAAATGGGTTTGCCTCGGGGAAAAAAAGGCGTTTTCGTTTTCTATAATTCCACTCAAGATAAATTCTATTAGTAAATGTATTCTATTAGTATTCTATTTATATGTAGTAAATATATATGATGAGCAAAATAATTTCAATAACTTTCGATGTGCTTCTAGAAATAACGAAAATATTTCAAGAAAAAAATGGCTATGATTTACAGCATTAAATATTTTGTAAAAATTGTTTTTTTGAAACTCTCTCTCTCTCACACAGTTCTATAAATACATTCATCATTGTATTTTAAAATTGCATAACAATTTATTTATGAATTTCTAGGTTAAACTTCTGAAATACTCAGAGCGTATACATTATTAAAATGCTATATTTAACTTTTAGGATATCATTACCGGGGACGTTTCAAAGCATGGGGCCGTTCTCGATTCAGTCTCAATAAGAGCATGATCCGAATAATTTTAAGCGAGCAATGCCATTCCCGGACACATTCTTCGAAAAACTGGAATTTTCGAGAACGACATGCTGACTGGCAATAGTAGAAAAATTGCATCATATTATGTGGTGTCCGTCATCCGTGCCTAAGCCTAGACCTACCACTAGACACCATCATTACTCATTTAGTAGAAAGACTGCAGTCGGTCGAGTTAGTTTGCGTCTAGATCTGTGTGATTAGGAGCCACACACATTTATTTGTTGCGGGTTCGATCCCGGCCCACGCCGGTGAATTTTCATGATGCGGAAAATCGACAGCGGCCATGGACTATGATTATACGGCGTGCAAAAGATCCCTAAAGTGTCTTTTTGAAATGGGTGCTCCATGCAAAATTAAATCCTAGTACAAGTTTGCATCATCAGAGATCAGGTGCATCCCTCTAGGGAGGAAACTGGGCGTCAAAATTACCTGCGGTGATTGGTGTCCACCTATATGATGCCGCACTAAAAAGAGATACCAAATTTTGGGGAATGTACTAGGTCTGCAATGGAAAAACTCCAATTGGCAGTCCATTAGAAATAAAAAAAAAAACATTTATTTGTTACTGGTTACCGTTTGTATGAATATTTGACAATGTATGCTATATATTGTCTATTTAAAAAGGTCGCATGAGCGATCTACTTTTGCAAAAGGGACCCCAAGTCCTCAAGAAGTCTTAAGATGTAAAAAGCAAATCAATAAAAAAATGGTTACAGTAAAACTTTAATGGCCTTTTTTATACACCAAAGTTTTAGAGATAGTACTATATAACTGTGCTTTATAATTTATTTATTGAAAAAGAAAGAAAACTGAGCTCCTGATCAATTTAATACATTAGACACACATTTTTAAAATTTTCAACGGCGATATTATTATCTTTACTAAAACACACATCGAAACGTAACGCTATAAATTCGTAAAACTCGTCCCGAAAACTCGGCACTCGATAACCCGGCAGTCCGGATAACTCGGCCATACTTTTGCAGGTCCCCCACACACACAAAATGCTTGCAAACCAGTAGCGCACACAAAAATTTTTCAAGGAGTCCAGGGTCGAAAGTGCACCGTTTTGGTATCATGCTCCAATACGCCGCCCACCATATTCTTTTGATTTTGTTGATTTTCAGGAACAAAAACAATACAAAATTAATTATTGAATAAATAATTAGCATTAATTAATAAAATTAATTGTTAATTACAAATACATAATTAAATTTTACGTAATATATACATAAGATTATAACCAATCAAAAAAAAGTCAAGAGCTATGGGGGGGTGTCCGGGCCCCTAGGACACCCCCCCTTGTGTGCTCCACTGCTTGCAACCCGTTCCAGAACGATACCGAGCAAGCCATTACGTCTGAACAAACTGAGGGACTATGTATTACTACGGAAGCAGGTACTCCGGAATCCATTCAACATTTATGTCCGATGGAGAAAGTATTGCTACTGTCGAAGTTAATGAAAATATTTCGGGAAATGATGAAAACGTTCGTTGAAGACACCGTACGAACTCCTAAAATATCACACAGTGAGAGACTAAATGCTGTATTTGAACAACAAGGTGCGTCGGGAATAGACTAACTGTTCTTTCGACGTCGTAACGAAGCAGCAAAACGCAGAGTGCAGTACAGAAAACAATAGGGCAGGGGTATTCAATCTATTTCTCTGCCGGGCCACATACCGGACAAGTATTTCACGGTGGCCACAACATGAGGATGTTGGAGAAAAACTCTACAAGACCAAAGCAACATTAGACAAAGCAAAATTATTCAAAATAATAAAACTCATTCTTTTAAGCTTTTATTTTAATACTATATTAACCTCTCCGTCAAACATACATTTACTTTTTACTTTTATTACTTTATTTACTTTTATTCCTTTTTTCATAAAAGTAAATATGTGAGGTGATTTCGATTTCCTTGCATTTATGACCAAGCCCCTTGTTTACATTCTACAATAAAAAAAAGGATATTAATAGAAAAAGTGATAGATTTGGTTGAACTTGATTGGTAGAATTTAGCGCTAAATTTTTAGTAAATTGCTCTTTATAACTGAATTTCTTAGTGCAATAGGCTATGACCGGGCCACTCAGAAAAGTATGGCGGGCCACTTACGGCCAGAAGGCTGCAGGTTGAGCATCACTGTAATAGGACATATCGTCGGCCTTATTATCAGACTGCGTAACTCCACCGGTGTTACTGATTTGATATAGGAGTGCAACGCGCCAAGCGCTTTTTGGCGCGATTCCTTAATCCTTTTGTTTTGTCTACGCCATGCCTCAGTGCGCTCCGCTTTTAATTTATTCCTCGATCAGTATAATCACTACTTTTTTTTTATTTCATAATAAAACTAGATTTCGAAGGGAGAAGTGTGGGCAAGATTTTAACATAAAATAAATACAACAGAAAGTAATATTAATGTATTACACTTCCAGATATCAAACTATTTACACTATTTTAAGCGTTCATTACACAAAATTTGTAACAATGTGTTACTTTTGCCGAGCAGAGATCCCGTGGGGAAAAAAAGAAAAAACTAACACAAATATACGTTATTCCCATGACAACCACATTATCGCACGATAAAAATATCAAAGCAAACCATATTGTAATATTATCGCCTATCTTGGCGAACATAAACAACAACTTGGCGCCTAGCCCTACAGTATCAAATTAGCATTCCAGATGGAGTTATGCAGTCTGATAATTAGACCGACGATATGCATTTCTTTGAAAAAGTAGGCAGTTTTTGCATAGTCGGCTACTAAATTTTTATTATAAACAGCTTTATGCATTTATGAAGTATTTCTCTGAGTTATGTCTGATCAGGTAAATTACTGTAAACTATATATTCCTTAATTTTCCTATTCATGCAGTAAATGCTCTGTGCCTTCATAAAGTATGTATTTTTGCTTTGCTTTAGGGCAGAGGTCGCCAAAGTGGTGGTCCGCGAGAAAATTTCGCCGGTCCCCAGAAAAATGTGGTAAAAGTACCCTTTTCTTAGTGAACAGGCGATGAAAATTCTGATTCAATTCATTACAACTTATTTATGTGAAATGGCCTTTTCATCTGTCACAGCCATCAAAATACGATGCCGATCTCAGCTTGAAATAATAGTCTTGTGTGTGTGTGCAGTTACAACATTGGATCCAATTATCCATAACCTTATTTTAAGTAAACATGAACATCTATCACACTAGCAATGTATGACGCTTGAAGTTTGATACACCTAAACCATTTTTTAATTATTTTGTTTATTTTATCACGGTTTATTAATAAATCTTTCACAATTCGATTACACAATTAATCGATTCATTTTATTAACTAGGTACATTTTAAGTGTTCTTATATCACAATTTTTTAAAAAATATATTTAAAACCTATTAGTGTTCCGCGGGATTTAAATTATGAATTTACTGGTCCGTGAGGTCAAAAAGTTTGGTGACCGCTGCTTTAGGGTATTTGGACAGTTTATTTTTCGTTGTATTCTCAAGCAAACAACACATGCAATTGCAGCCCAATATTTTCCCAAGGAAATGCTCATACTCGTTCTTTTTAATCCCATTCTCGATAACCAGACATTTTCATAAACTTGGTCACCCTTCGGTCCACATTAGGCTGAGTTTTCGAGATTCACTATAGCAGGGGTGGCGAACCTTTTTGGATCAACGAGCCATTTTTTCTAAAAAAGTGTTTAATGAGATATAGACGTGCCGTCAAATAGTTTTGACTTGTGTGATTATTGGGAAAATAATAAAACTAAATACTCACAACACAAAACTCTATTTACTACGAAAAAATACCTTTTGAACTGTATAGTTATATATGTTTTACTATACGTGTAATGCAATTTAAAGTAATATTAGTGTGACTTCAGCTGTTGCAGACTGGATGACAAGTAACTTACATTAGGATTGTAAGATGTCACTTTTTGTAGAATACATGCTGAATTTGAGTCATCTGCCAAATGGTTTCTAAGCAATTAATTATTTTTGCTGCTGTTCAATTTTTTTGACAAGAGGGTTTGTGATTTGTTTCAAAATACCGTTTTACAGACGATGTTCTGCATACCGCTAGTACATGAAACACACATTATTTTATCGCCTTTACTAATAAAACCATATTTCTCGGTCCACTAAATTTGAAATTCCCTGTCACCAGTGGCGCACACAAGGGAGGGGTCCTGGGGTCCGACCCCCCAAAGCCCTCGATTTTGTTTCCGATTGATTATAATTCTAAGTATATAGTACGTAAAATTTAATTAAATATTTGTTATTAATGATTAATTTTATTAATTAATGCTAATTATTTATTTTGTAATTCGTTTTTTTACTGTGTTTTGTTCCCAAAAATCGACAAAATCAAAAGGAGCATGATACAAGAATGGTGAACTTTCGACCCCGGACCCTCCCTTGAAAAAATTCCTGTGTGCGCTACTGCCTGTCACACTTACTATCTTGCACTTTTTGTTCTTTTGTAGAAACTAGTTTTGTTAAATAACAGTTAAAAATCTTAAATATAACAAAGATAAACTTTAAAATACAGTTGTGTCAATGAAATTGACTACGCTATAAGTAGACATACTTTACATCATAAGTAATTGTAATAAGTAACGTAACTAAAAGGCAAGACAATAACAAACGAGTGTGCTCTCCGCCGCCCAGCGACCGATCACTCGCGCGTTTGTTTGTAATACTTCATAGTGAACTTTGAAATAAAAAGCAAGCCATTTTGATCACTGGCGTGCCAACACGCTGGTTCGTCATCCCTGCACTATAGTTTATAATACGAAAGTGAAAGAACCAACAACAAATTTTCTCTCACTTGAGCTTTATGCGTGAACACATACATTTTTTTTATGTCAAACACTAAGTTCAACGTACGAATATAGGGATCAAAAAAGAAAATAACTGAAGCTGAGATTTTAATGATTTCTTACAGCTCAACTAATTAATATACGTTACTATAAAAATACATGAGCCTTCCGCTATAAAACAATAAATCCTATCAAACCGAATACTTAAAACGCATTCATAAAAACCAAACTTCGAGTTCCGTGCGAGCAGATTTTAACATTCTACACGAATATAAAGATCTTGTAACAAAAAACTATCCACTTCTAGCACTTTTGGCCTTTAACCCCAATGACATACAGAAGACGGACGCGAAGCGATGAATACATCATCAGTCGATACGGCGAGTCAAAGAAAGGTTCAATTGCTCGCAAGACACAAGAACCATTATGTGGATTGGGGCAATAGTCTGGATTAAAAAATGACGCTTGCCATCAAAGGAGAGTGTTTATGATTTACGGATTGTCGATGGACAAGTTAAAGGCGTGCCGAGATAGCAATTTTCATCACTTGCCCCACCCCGTCCCTTTTTTGTTAATGTCCCCACACGCTTACCTACTTAAATTTTATCTCTTGCATTGAAGGTGATGACCTATTGTTGGTGCGAAAAAAAAAGCGTAACCGACAGCGAAACTTGAGATGTTTTTGATAAACAGATGTCAAAACATGAGTAAGAGTAAATGATTCAATGGGTATTTCATAGTTAAGGATTCCACTTCAAACATTGTGTGATATCGAATAAAAGAAAATTTCCGGTCTATAGTATATTCTAAGAATAAGGAACATTGTTCACGTTGGAAAGTCACGCCAGTCTATGTATTGCGAAATAAAGCCAGATTCAAGATTCTGATAGATATATTTAAAATGTATGTTTTTCCGAGAAAACCTCGTTGTAATGAAAAATAAGTTAGTTAGCTCTACTGACATTTAAACGATAGAAAAATCAGTCAAGAATGAAGAATTTACTCCAAATGTATAAAAGCAATTTATTCCAAATGTATAAAAGCAACATTATGAACATAAAAGGTGGTCTCAAAATAGATCTTAATTCGAGAAAAAATTTTAAAAATACTTCCTAAAGCAATTATTAAAGCTGATAATAAGTTAAAGCTATTTCATAGACATATCAAAAACACATTTCATTTTGAGTTTCAAAATGAACACATAAGTCGAGAAGAGAAAAAAAAAGATGATTTTATTCTGTAAAATGGCAACAATCAATTTATAATGTAAATGAAATGAGTTTCATTCTAGAAATACGAATTTCCCAACCAATAATCCCCCCAAATACAATGGACTAAATTCATGACGGTCACATGATAAATGCAATCATATGCTCTTCATTAAATTCAAAATGCATTAGGCTTTTACTTGTTGTTCTAGAAGTAAAATTTGTACATATGTTATTTCAAATTTGGTAATTGGGTAAAGATGTTGTAACGACTTCATACAGCTCTGGGATAAACTATTTATTTCACAGTAAGAAATTATAAAAAATATTCTATTACAATTAATTAGCAAAAGGGTCCACAGATTTAGAGTCTCTTTCGCTGCAATGTCTTACATCGCTCGTATAATCACACTTAAATAAAGTGATCCTTTAGAGAAATGTCCTATACATAGGATCTATCAAAGGGGTCCACAGTTCTCAGTTCACTCTCGGTAATTCCACACCGAGTTTGGGTGAGCTCGCTGGTTCTATATCCGCCGTGCGGTTGCTGATTCGAGACCTCCTCGGTTCGAAGTCCACCTTAATTCACGGACTCAGGTATCGCTGACTCTAAGTCTATCGCTAACGAGAGGCCTCAATCGGATTCTCTCCAGTCAATTTCTGATCATGTACTCCCTCGCTCCTCCTTTTAAAAATCTCGTTTCTCACGGTCACTCACCGCCTATCCCCTTTGATCTCTTGTCCGTCGGCCGATTTTAGCGGGAGTCTGTCTTGTTCATAGTCTGACACATACGTAGACACGCAGCCGCGCCAGATCCATGAAAACCCGAAATGCACATTGTACAGGTGTCTCTTTTAACTTTCGGACTGGCATGGAAAAATTACCAGAATTTCTGACCACCCATTTGCGAAACCTTTTCCCGGCAATTAGGGAAACGAATGGAATTTTCCCCCGTTTGTCGGAGTCCCCTCTGAGCAATTAGGGGAAAGAGACTGGGTATACAATGTTCAAGTATTAAGATTTTTCCAAAGTTTTTAAAAATTTTATAAAATACATCTATTTTTAAATTAAGCCTTTTGTTTAGTTAAGTGCATTATAAATGTTGAAAAATATGCACTTTCAAAAAATGTTTCTGACAAAAGTAAAATTGGACAACAGTGAAGTGTATGAGCCAATTTGATGGAAACGCGTGTTGCAATTATAATGTGACTATGACGTCACATGAATTTAGTCTATTGCTTGCTTACAAAATAAAAAAATTTAATCATTCACTAATTGAAGGTTAACTCATAAAAGTAAAGCACACAGACATAACCAATATTCCAATGTACTAGATTTAAATCGAAGACATTGGAAGTTAGGTTCCCTTCGTTTAAAAAAAAAATTACGGGGCTTGATTGGTGAATCACTCAATTAGGAACATAGAAAGAAAATTTTTAAAAAATATTTCATGGAAAAACAATCCTTTTCTTTCGGCAACCTAAAGACAATTGATCAAAACATAAACCCCAACATTTTTGATAAAAAAATCAAGTGATTATTTTTGTTACAAAATTCATTTATACTTGAAAGTGTACAATATGCATATAATGTTATTAGGTATAAATTTTGTGGTTGTAGTCGTAACAATTCAATGTGTGTGTGTTCTGGGTATCACATCGTTTATTTTGGTAATTTTAGCTATTTGTTTATTTATTCAATTCCTACTATTAACTCACATTCTCTCTATATTTATTTATTTGTTTATTTATTTATCTTGGTGGAATTTTCAATTGTTAATAAAATACATTTTAAAGCGCTCAATTGAGCTGAAATTTTATATACATGATTATTTCGGATGACAATATAATAATTTAGTTATAATTAATACAAATTAATTGATTAAAACTAATTATTTAAAGAATTCCAAATACAGCCACGTTAGCGGCCATTTTGGCGACTTGTGTCAAAATTTGAAAAGGTTTTTCTCACGTTTTAAAGCATTCAGTTGAACTGAAATTTTATATACACGATTGTTTTGGATGACAATACGATACTTGAATGATAATTAATAAAAATTAATTACCACTTAATGTTGTGATTCTGTCATATGTATATACATATTTATATTAATTGTAACTATTTTATAAAAAGTAGCTAAAATAAAAATTTTCTTTGTTGATCTAAGAAGGAATTGACTTAAATATTTTTTATATATTACTTGTTTTTTGAGCATGCTTTCTCCGTTCAGGTGCCAAAATGCAAAGAAAGAGGTTTATCCTTTTTCTGCATTTAAATCGGTACAAATATTATGGGGAAAAAACATATTCCCGTGTTCAAGTGGGGGGAAAATAAGCTGTTAGTAGAATAACATCTTTATTTTAGGAAAAAGTTTTAATCGCTCAGAAAGGCACATGTAAGCTTTTAAGATCTTATTTTACTACCAATCGCGAATAAATCAGTCAAAAATTCAAGATATAATCTTTTTAACGAGGAGTTACGAATAAATATGTCAAAATATAGGTTTCAATACTTTAATTTGGAATGAAATGAGACACGTTTAGAAATATGGTATTCGTAATTATATTTTAGAGAAAAAATATATAAGATTAAATTTTCAGCAAATATTAAATTATTATTATCATTATTACATATATAAAACAAGTAACATAAAAAAAAATTTTAAGTCAATTCCTACTTAGATCAACAAAGAAAAATTTTATTTTAACTACTTTTTAATAAATAGTTACAATTAATATAAATATGTATATACATATGACAGAATCACAACATTAAGTGGTAATTAACTTTTATTAATTATCATTAAAGTATCGTCTTACCATCCAAAACAATCGTGTATATAAAATTTCAGTTCAACTGAATGCTTTAAAACGTGAGAAAAAAAATCTTTTAAAGTTTTGACCCAAGTCGATAAAAGTGAAACCAACATGACTGTATCCGTAATTCATTAAATAATTAGTTTCAGTCAAGTAATTTTAATTAATTATAATTAAATTATCGTATTTTTACCCAAAACAATAGTGTATAGAAAATTTCAGCTCAAATGAGCACTTTAAAATGCGAGAAAAAAAAAACTTTACAATTTTTGACACAAGTCGCCAAAAATGATGCCAACGTGGCTGCATTTGAAATTCTTTGAATAATTAGTTTTAATAAATTAATTTTTATTAATTATAATTAAATTACTGTATTGTCATTCAAAATAATCATGTATGTAAAATTTCAGCTCAATTGAGCGCTTTAAAATGTATTTTATTAACGATTGAAAATTCCACCAAGATAGATAAATAAATAAATATATAGAGAGAGTGAGCTAATAGTAGGAATTGAAGAATAATATACATAAACGCGTCCACATGTGGAAAAATACATGAAATTTCATTTCCTTTTTTAATTCATGGTTTTACAGAGCAGAAATATGAATGTTATCAACTAAAAACAATTCGGATTCGGCAAAGAATTCAAACTTGCAATTCTTCATAAGCAAAATGGAGCGAAAAACGGATTTAAATCATTTCGCTAAAAATTTCCAGACAGATTTCATACGTTATTTTAGCTTATCCCAGGAACAATTGTTACGGCACCTTGACATCTTCTCAGAAAAAATATCCCAGGACCTCCTTCTAAGAATGCAGACGTTTATAAACACATGTCTTGAGTATCTACCTCTTCTCAGCGGATACTCTAAAAACTTCTAAAAATATCGTCCTCTTTGCCTTTTACCTTAAAACGACCCAGAGCCCCATATAACGAGCTTTACGATCGCCATACTTCAGATGAACCCCTGCTTCGGGTTGACATTTTGTAGCACTTTTATCACTTAAGCCGCCTTCGGTTATAGAATTGTGCTACAACATTCTTCCATTTTCAACAAGCCTAAAATATCGGTAGAATGATGTGACTGCAACCGCGATGAAATTTTCTTTTTGATTTTTATGTGTAATAGGGGAAAGAATCCCATCAAATGAATTACAAGGAAGAACGTTAAAAGTTTTGTAGAACATGTACGGAAATATATATGAAAGCTTATATTAAAAATAATCACGTCTTACAGCGGTAAAATAAAAACGTTAAAAAGTAAACAATAATTTAGACAGAATAGCATTCGTGTGTTATATTACTTGGAACACAGGTGTAGAATAATAAAATATTTTTTAAGTATTTTTTTCATTCTCTCTCTCTTTTAAATTTTTGGTAAGGTGCAAATTAACAAACATTGAAATAATATTTATTGGACTGGCAACTGTTTCAGATTTTTCTTTACTTCCAGAAATACCTTTCAAATAGTATATATTTCTCTTTTAGAATGATGTATATTTTTTATGGGTGAATCATACTTTTAAAGCAAGAATAACGGAAGCTAATAAAATGTTTGAAAAGAGTTGCAAAATAAATAGAACGAGTTTTATGTCACAATTTATTAATACATTACGAAAAAAAATAATCTTTCTCCTAAACCTTAGTTTACATATAAAGTTAAAAACTAATTTTTTAAAAAAAAAATTGAACTTAAAAACAATTTTAACAAAAAAAAATCCAATAAAAATGCAATTGTTATGATTAAAGTTCTAGAAAGTTTAAAACGTGAATACATTGCTTTATTCCGGAATTTTTCTCTTTCAAACATTTAACAAATATAGAATAAAACATTAAAATTACCGTAAAATCCGGCGTATAACACGCACTTTTAACACAAAAAATAAGATCAAAACTTACAGGTGCGCGCTATACGCCGAGTTTAAAAATGATAGCTTCCAAAATAAAAAAAAGAGACGTGCATATAAAAAAAACTTAGACTTCTACAAAGATCGGAACACTGTTTATTTAAAAGAAATGTCATACATTATGAAGTTAAAAATGTTTTTCTAGAAATATACTGCTTTTTCAAAATTCTTGTATAATACCTCGAACAAATGGTTTTAAAACATAGTAGCATTACTAATGTACATTGTAGGTTCTTTCGTAAAAAAGGAAGTGCGCGTTATACGGCGAATATACCTCAAAATTAAAAATTGCTGCTTAAAAGTGTAGGCGTTATACGCCGGATTTTACGGTATATATCCTCAACTCATACTAACTTTAAAAGTATTAGCAAAGGAAAAAGAAAAGGATTAAAAAATAACTAAAATATAAATGAAATGTAAACTAAGATACATTAATTCATTAAACGTATCGGGCTACCACTTAGTAAGGTCACACTTACAAGTAACACGAGAGCTATTGGCATCGGACCTATTTTAGAACACAAAGACGAGGACACCTGAGTTGGCACCTTACTTTTCAAGCTTCCATGCCTGTCAGTAGCGCGCACAGGAATTTTTCAAGGGGGTCCGAGATCGAAAGTTCACCATTCTTGTATCATGCTCCTTTTGATTTTGCTGATTTTCGGGAATAAAACACAGTAAAAAACTAATTATTGAATAAATAATTAGTAATAATTAATAAAATTAATCATTAATAACAAATACTTAATTAAATTTTATGTACTATGTACTATAGAATTATAATCAATCGGAAGAAATCAAGGCCTTGGGGGGTCCAGACTCCCAGGACCTCCCTTGTGTGCGCCACTGATGCCTGTCATCATAAGAAATTTGGACACCCGCAAACAGGGACGATGAAAGACCTCTTGAAGCCCTGGGCTCCTACGTAAAAGTAGGCCCTGCCTCACCTACGACCCTTAAAAGTAGACAGTAAATAGCACGTTGTCAAATACACGCACAAAAAATAACTCGAAACAAATAAATGTGCATGACTTACAATCGCACAAACTGGCTCAACCGACTGCTGTCTTTTGACTGAATGAGTAATGATGGTGCACGGTGGTAGACCTAGGCCTATACATGGACGGCAGTCATCACATACAGCCAGTTGATATATAGTCCGAAATTTCCAGTTTTTCGGAGAATACAACGGGGAATAACATTTGACCGTTGAAATTATTCGAATCATGAAGGCTGAGTCGAGAAAGAGACGAGGCCCTGGGCCCAGTTAGGCCATGCATTAAGACGTCCCTGCTCGCAGATTTAAAATATCAGGGTTGACAGATTTTTTGAAGGAACAATTCCGGCTGTGGACTAATGTCCATAACCCAGTGTATACACAAAGGGGGAGGGGAGCCCCCAATAGACCAATAGATTTTTATTTTTTACGATAGAGATTACCCAGCGCTTTCGTATACATATTTTTAGAATGTAATTCCCTCTCCCCCCCATAAGAGAGTTCTGAGTACATGACTGCCATGACCACTTCGCTGTCACAGCCACCATGATTAGTTTACAATATTTCGGTATAACTAATTAATTCATTTAAAATTATTAAATTATTATTTTGGTAAGTATTATGTATAACATTGTATTGATCAGAATAAGTACATTATTAAGAAAATATAAGATAAAAAAAAATCAATTTTGAAACGAACTTCAGATCTAACCCACAAACCAACATGTTGGTTTGTAGGTTAGTTTGTGTAAATTCTTGCATATGTATATATTCTTGAATACAAGCGAAAACTCTTAAGATAAAAATAGAGCATGGATAAAACTAAGGATCAGTGGTATTAAAATTGCCCATCATAATTTTTTTTAAAAGAGCACAGCTTTCTTGTTTTATATAATAACTATGAAATTACGTTTCCATTGAAATCATTTATTTATTGGATTATCCCAATTCATTCAGCAACGCTCTATTTAATCATAATCCGTTTACATATTGATATTTTTGAAATTACAACAAATAAATTAATTAAATAATGACCCGTTATAATTAAAAACGTAACTAATTAAGCAGATTTAATGAATGAATTGAGGAACAAAAGAAAGAAATGGTACAACAAAGGATAAAATGAAGAGGAAAAAAAGAGATTAAAAAAAATCCGATACAACAACACACAGGACTTCCAAGTATGAGAGTAACCGTATGTAGGGCAAGGTCTCCTATTGAGCCCAAGATTCTAGATGGATCAATGCGCGTCCGTTTCCATAGAAACCAACCCCTTGATGCAGGGATTGCTGGATGCAACCTAAAAATAGATCAGGATCACGAATAATTTTTCAACCGTTAATGTTATAAATGATTGGAAACTATGTTGCGAATGTATCTCAACTCGCTTTTGAAATATTTGTATTGACGTACAGGATGTTTAAACAGAAAGATATGAATGCTGTTTAATATAATTCCGTTCTAATAAAATTCTAACATTATATTAGGGTGACTGCCTATGTTCGGAGCCGTGATTTTGAAAAAAGGTATAAATGAATAATCTTTTGATATTTAGTATTAGTTGAATTTAAATGTACTAATAAAATTGTTTTTAGGAATTTTATTAGAAGAAAAAAACTATTTAAATGCTATTTTTTGGCAAAAATGAAGAAAGAATGACCTATTTTCAAAAGATTCTGCTCTTGTGAAAAAAGTTTCTATAATATACCGTAAAATCCGGAGTATAACGCGCACCTATACTTTTAAGCTGTATTTTTTAATTTTTAGGTATGAAGTCGTATAACGCGCACCCGCCTTTTTAGGAAAAAAACTGTAATGTTAGTATACAAGGCTCTTATGTTTTGAAGTAATTTACTCGAGATATTATCCTAGACTTTTGAAAAAATAGTATACTTCTGGAACTACAACTCTCTTTTACTTCATAAGACATGTCATTTCTTTTAAACAAGCAGTATTTCGATATGTATAGAAGTATAACTTTTTTTTTTATGCTCATCTCTTTTTTTTATTTATGAATCTATCGTTTTTATACCCGGCGAATAACGCGCACCCTTAAATTTCGAACTTATTTTTTGAGTTAAAAGTGCGCGTTATACGCTGGATTTTACGGTAATAATATTTTGCCTATATGCATGACAGAGGCTGAACTAGGATTTTTGAAAAATTCACATGTTTTCAAAATTAAGATCAACCGAAATAATAACAGGCTGCTTTTTGTGAATTTTTTTTATCTGATACATTAGAATATGATTAAATCCACTTCTAAATTATATATTTCAAAAATCCTACTTCAGGCCCTGTACAGAAGTATTAAAAAAAAGGCAAAATATTATTAAAGAAGAATTTTTCATGAAAGGAGAGTGTTTTGAAAATAAATTTATTTTTCTCCATTTTTTGCCAAAAAATTGCATTTAAATAATTTTTTCTTGTAATAATATTCTTAAAAACACCTTTACATGACCATTTTAAATCTACACTGTGAAACCGCCCCCAAGGGTGACCGTTTCTTTGATTATTCGCGTGAGCTAGAGGTGTAGGGTTTACAAAAGGAATAGACATTTTTAAATTCTTAATATGACTTTATTAAAAATGTAACTTAAACCTCTAACAATTTAGATAGTAATATTTATGAAAGAATCTACTATGAACAAACACACAGTAATAATTATACCGAATCGCGCAACTTGGACCACTATCAATATTTAACTCGCCTAATCTCATTTCTAATAATATTACGTCCTAATATCAAATAGTCAATCCTACCTTAATCCAATCGTAGTTTCAATCCTATGAAGAGGCGTCTGGGCGCGCGTGCAATGGTATGCACCTTGACCTAATGGTTGAATCTTCAGAGTAACTTCTACTGGCTGTCAACTCACACTTGTATCTATCTCTCACATAACATTCCCCAAATTGCCATACGACTTACTGAAACTTCTGTTATTTAAAAGCTATCTCATTTGCGTTCCGTCTTCACGTTTCACTTCTTGGGTTTTGGTTGGAAAAGAGTTGCCATTAATCTTGGCCCCGAAAGAACCCAGAGGACATGTTAAAGAAAGGACGCGTGAGCCCGTCACAATACACTAAATATATATAAAAAAAATTATACTCTTTTTTAAAATTTTAGTTAAGAACGTAACTGATCATTTTAAATCACAGTTTTCAGGACATCTTTCAATTCAGAAAAAAAAAATTATACTCCATTTTATACATGTAATACGGTTTTTAATAAAACTGTTAACATATATTTCAGGATATGTGAATACAATTAATTTTTTTTCATTACGTGTGCGGCGATTTAGAAATATTCGTTGATTTTTTTCCATCACTTTAAAGAACGATTTAACAAAGTATGAAATTATTAAAAAACATTTCTGAATTAAATTATCCCAAATGTTAAAGGAGGGAGGTGGGGCTAATTCAGAAACATTTTCTGTGTTGATTTTTTTCCCTTCATTTATACAAATTTAATGAATCTCCCATTTTCCCTACATAATTCGCTCCTGTCCTGCTTTTTCTCTCTACAAACTTTTTTTTTTTAACATTGCCTTTTCATCCTCTTTTTAACTTAATTTCCGTTTTATTACTTCACTCTATTTAATTTCAGACGAAACACTGAAAAAACTGAGGAAAGGAGAAAAAATCCGAAAAGATTTTCACCATTTTTTTTTTCCCAGCAAGTAAATTTCGCAAAGGTATATCATGAATAGTATAATTAAGAAATCTTCAAAAGAGAAAAAACATTCTTTTAATGCGTAAGCAGGTAATTGTTCTTAATTGCTAAAATAAGAAATTTCGAAGTAAAACTCTAAAAATATAAAACGATCGAATGAAAAAGCAATCAACTACAAACACAGTTTAAAAAACAAAACAACAAAATTCGATTACATCTATTCATCTTCAAAGAATAGTTTCCCATTTAATTTTAATAAATCCATTTCAATTGATATCAAAAGTCTATTATTTTCAAACAAAACAACAATTTGCTTTTTTAAAACAAATCTCTCACAAAAGGTTGATATTTTTTTCTCCTCTACTGAGATCCCATTTTCTAGAAATTAATTATCTATGAATCTCTGTGATTTTCCAATACAATAGCAGCGGTTTTTTTTATATTTTTTTTTATTATAATAATATCCTCTTAATTTTACTAATTGTTTAAAAGAGAAGGGGAGATCCATGACAATTCTTTTAAAAGAAATTTCAGCTAAATTGTATTTGGAATATATAATCTGTCTTTTATTTTTAAACACTAAAGGGTTAGGTATTGTTTGCAGTATCAATAAATTATCACAATTGACCAATTTCCAAATTAAAATAGCACAATATTTATAAACGTCCGTGTAAAGATTAGTTTCTACATGTTGGTACCGTATGTTCATTCATTCAAGCAATCAATCAACTTTATATAGCATCATCATCATCCTTGGCGTATGGCCCAGGATGGGGCCAGACATTTCCAACAACCTTTATTTGCAGTCAAGCTCCTCCAATTCCCAGTTTTAAGGACCAAACAATCATCTATTGCAACAGTTCTTAAACTGTGTTCCGCGGACCCCTGAGAGTCCATAGCGTCTTTCTAGTGGGTTCACGGAGTTTCTCATATAACGTCAAGATTTTCTCTTTTACAAACTCTTGTGAAGTTGCCCCCCTCGGGTGCCCTTCTCCTTGATTATCAGCGTGAGCTAGAGGTGTAGGAATAAATGAAGAACTAGAAATTTCCATGATCTTAATATGATTTTATTAAGACTTTAAACCTCTAACAGATTAGATAATAATATATGGGAGAGAATCTACGCGGTGGATAAACACACAATATATATAATACCGAAATAACGTAACCCGGACCACTATCAATAACAACCTCGCCTAAGCTCAATTATAATTCTATCACAGATCCGAATATTAAATAGTCACTCCTACCTTACTGTCGAATGAAGTAGCGATCAATCTGATTTTAGTTGCAGTTATGGTTCACAGGAGTTCAATGGTATGCACCTTGACTTAAGGGCTCTCTGTCACGGAATTCCTCTGTTGGCTGTCACTACACAATTAAATCACGGACTATCATAACATTCCCCAAATTGCCACACCGCTTACTCTAACTTCTGATATTTAAAAGCTTCCTAATTTGCATCTTTCCTTCACGCTTCACTTCTTGGGTTTGGTTGGAAAAGAGTTGACATTCATTCTGGCCCCAAAGAACCCAAAGGACATGTTAATGAAAAGATGCGTGAGCCCGTCACACTAATGTCATAAGATGTGTCACCATAGACCAGATTACTCAATTTCCTTTAATGAACAAACTCCAATTGAACATGTATTTTGATCAAGACTATTGTCAGGAAGGGGTGTTCAAAATCTTGGGGATTCGCGATTTTAATCTGATACTGAAAGGAGGTTCATGGTGATCGAAGGTTTAAGAACCGCTGATCTATTGCATCTATCCATCGAAGTCTAGGTCTAGCCAAAAACTTTTTTTGTGGAATGTTACTGTCGTTCATACAGACAGCATGCCCAGTCTAATTGAGGATCTTATATGCATAACCAATCTTAATGATATATAAATATTATGCATTATTATTATAATATGTAATTTTATAAACTTTACAGCAGTGTTTCTCAAACTGTGGGGCGCGTCCCCCTAGGGGGCGTGATAACCCTGCAAGGGGGGCGCGAGCATATCGGAAAATCGAAAATAAAATATTACTTAAAAAATTTTCAATTTACTAAAAGGAAGCAAAACAAAATATATTCTGACATAACAAAAAATAAAATACACATTTACTCTCATATACTGTATGATATACTATACTTATAAATGCATCCGGTAGACACAATATATTTGATATTAAATATCAATACTAAGTTAAGAACAAGCTTAATATTTACTATTGATTTTTCCATGGGCTTATCATGTACAAAATTGTATCCAAAATTTATTACTTATGGTGATAATTTGCATGGTTTATAATTAAGATCATATATTGTAGCTTTAGCATCAAAGTATCATACATTATTACTGCATTCAATACATTGTTATTGTATGGGGGGGCGCGATGAAAATTATGTTTGAAAAATGGGTCGCGAATATCGAAAGTTTGAGAAGCACTGCTTTACAGTCAATTTTTCAGAATACAGACAAAGGCTTTGTGTGAAAGGGTTAACTCAGTAGAAAAGCCTTACGTAAATATCAAGAGCAAGACTTCAGAAATGACATGAAGGTAGTGGCGCACACTGGAATATTTCAAGAGGTTGAGGGGGTGAGGGTCCAGGGTCGGGAGTCTACCATTCTCGCGTATCATACCACAATACACAGCCAAACATATTCTTTTGATTTTGTCGATTGTCGAGAACAAAAACAAAACAAAAAAAAATAATAAAAATAAATAAATTATTAAATAAATAATTAGCAATAACAAATAAAATTAATTATTTATAACAAATACTTCGATAAACTTTACGTACTTTATACATAGGATTATAAACAATCGAAAAAAATCAAGGGTTAAGGGGGTCTGGACCGGGGACACCCCTCCCCCCTTGTGTGCGCCACTGCATGAAGGTATGCAAAATGCGTAAAGTCAACGTGTGCTGTGCAATGCAACTTAAGAAGGGAAAACACATTTCCAGAAATTCGCTTCAAGTGAAAAGAAATCGCACATGCTATATTGCTACAAAAAACATCAGTATATCTTTACAGTAATAATATAATTGGCAAGCGCGCTTGAGGAAGGGCGTATTTTGAACAGCAATGTCCAAGTATTTGGAATTAATAAAAGTGTTGTATTATGAGCTAGGAAAGATATCCAAAGGACGGGTAAGAAATGTTGGTAGCGATCAGTCAAGAAAAACAAGCGATGGTCGATGTATCGTAGTGTAGACTAAAAGATATCGAAATGAAGACAGCAAAAATATTCCTAAGTAGTTTTGTATAGCCACAGGCAGTGGATTATAAAAAATTATGGCCAAAAATTTTCTTATATTTTCTTCTTTCCACAATTCGCCCATCAGCCTGAATGCTACACACCAGTGATAGCAGATCATCCGCGGAACCATTTGCAGTGGTGTAATGAACGCAAAGACTGGACATATCAATGGAGTAACGTCCTCTATATCAATGATGGTCTTTTCAGAGTGACAAACGATTCTCGGCACCAGTTGATAAAGACAGAGGTAGGGACACGCTTTCCTCCCACCATTATCAGAAAAAAAGACTGTTGGACTGATCCTGGTGTGATTCAGTGAGGGTGGCATGATGATGAAAGGGTGGACGGAACTTCACATTTTCAGCAGTGGTTCTCTTACCGGTGATCATAACCGAGATAAAGTTATCTCACTATTGTGCATCAGTTCCGAGATGCCATTAATCCAGTCTTTGCTATTGTGGGCGACTATGTAGAGTCCTTACGCTGTTTAGGAGCTTCTAGAAAATGAAAGATATTCCACAGAAAAGATATTCCAGTGTGCTCCTTTGAGAGATTTAAATCCCATTGTAGATGAACATAATGTTTTGGAAACGCTATTCCAAAACACACCAAAATGTAAATACCAAACATGTGAAAAAGATGCTCATTGAGGAGTGGGAACTCTTACCTCAAAAATGGTTGTATTCTTTGATATTGGTATGAACAGACGCTCCCATGCAATCTTTGCAGTTTAAAGGTCATACCCCTTAGACTTAGGTTAGTTGTTCTCCCTCTTGGCCTTTTCTGCTTCATTCCTTATTTTGTACTTCCTATTCTTTTATTATTATTTTTGCTTTTATACTTCTTTTATTCTTGTATCTTTAAAGAATTCCTTTTTCTCTAGTTGACTTTTTTACGAAATTATGGCGAAATCAGAGAAGTTGATTAACTTTTGCGCACTGGTGTATGTATACTGAAATGCAAAAAATCACTGGATTGCCTAGATGTAAAATCCAGATGCAATAGCAGGGCGTAAGAAATGTATAAATGGATACTGAAATAAAGGTACTCGAGAAATTTACATGAAAAGTTTTCTGTTGGGAGTTAACAGACTTTGAAAGTGAAATGTTAGTCAGAGTTACACGCTTGGGATATTCCATTTCGGAAATCGTCAGGGATGGAATTGTCCTTGAATCATTGTATCAAGGGTGTGCCGAGAATATATAATTTCTTGCATTGCTTTCCACCATGGACAATGTTGTAGCCAACCGTCTACTTCATGACCGTGACCTAGAGGCATCCATATAGAGAAGTCAATGTAACTAGGAAAGCTAACAATGATAAATACGATAAACGTAGAGAATTGTAGGGAAATTAATACTGACGAGATATAGCAGTAGATTACCGATTCGAATATCTTTACTAACAACGCACCCACGGATACAAAGCCGGTGCTGGGCTCGTAACATGTCCGTTAAATCATAGACGACTGCAAAATTGTTGCTTGGTCAAATGAACCGCAATTCCATTTAGTAGAGCTGATGGGAGGGTTCGAGTGTTACACAGACTCCAAAGGTGTCAAGGATACAAGATGACAACATACCCTCTGTGGAAGACATGGGAAATTTAGAGATGATATCACAATGATTGCTGATTTTACATAACATAGATTACGTCATCTAGACAAGTTGAACTAATCATTGACTGAAGAGGTAATGTTTAGCTCCATGGAAACGCCATTATGGACATCATGTACTCAAACTACGCCGGAATTTTCTGAATGACAATGCGCCATGTCACCCGCCCAAAATCACTTGCGATTGGTTGTGGAGCAGTCTGGACAATGGTCCGGCCATCTAGATCACCAACACCAATCCCATTGAATATGTATGGGACAGAACCAAAAGATCGGATGGTGAACAAAGTCTTTCATTAATGTTAGCATTTTAACAAATACAGACGGCGTAGAGGGAAAGAATATTCTTCAAGGCGCTTCCGACGACTTTTTGAGCCAATGCCACTTTGAATTACTGCATATCGCGCAAAAAAAGGAGGTAACACTACGAATTTTGGCCCTTTAATGCATAAATTTGAACAGACTCACAATAGCACAGCTCTTAGGTGGTTAAAACTTTCCAGAGAAGTAATTTACTTAACTTTTTTTTGCTTATCTATTTTTTATTGCTATTATTTTTTTAAGCTCATAATTACAATAAAATGCAACAAATGAGAAACAAATAAAATACATTTTCAAGGGCAAAAGAATATTTACAATTTATTCTATTTTGAAACGCGTTATCATTCCATTTCACAGAAGTATTCCTATTTCTGAAATATTCACATTCGTCACGAATATTGTTTTTCCGTCACTTTTCGTTTCATTTTAGAGAACATAGTAAACTGTCCTTCCGAAAATATTCGTGGAATAAAATACCTTGAATCACAGGAAAGAGGAAATGAATGAATGAAAAATGACGGAACGAACACGGCGATTCCCTGGAAAAACAATGAACACAATCCGGAAGTAAAAAACTTGTGATGAGAAAACGATGAATTCATCGAATTCCGAAAATATTCTATAATGAAAGAAAAAATATATATATGTGAATACTTGTCATATATTTGGATAAATATAGGAAAAAAAGTGTCCTGTTATGTGGTAATTAGAGCATAATACAAGGTCAGTCGGCTTCATCGTTACGCGTCAGAATAGTGTTGACTATAATAAGATGCAATTATATAACAAGATTTTACGCATTTGTTTTTAAACACTTAAAAATCACTCTACTGAAATAAAGGAAGCAGAAAAATGAAAATTCTTATGAAAATTATTTTTCTTCTTAAAATTCTTATTCTTTTTATTCATAAAGTTCATACTGTTCTTAAAATTCTTATTTTTATAGTTCTTAATTTTTTTTATTGTTATTATTCTTTTTAAAATTCTTATTTTCATTATTCTTTCGTAAAATGCTTATTCTTATAACTCCTTTTTAAATTAATTTTTTTAAAAAAAAATTTTTCAAAAGTAAATTTGTTTGAAAAAACATTTAAATTTAACAGAAAGACACAGAAGCGAATTGAGTCAGTGACACATTTGACATAATAAACATTTTAACGAAAGGGAATTTTATGAAATAAAAATATTAAAAGCGAAATAAGAGGAACATATGTATAGCTAAAATTATAAAAAATAATTTATTGAAAACTACATATATCAACAACAAATATAAATATCCCGCTGTAAGCATATTTTAATTTAGAAAATCACCTTAAAAATTAAATAAATTAACTATTACAACCACATTAACTATAACTGTAATTAAAAACTAAATTCTTTTAAATAACTTTATCATAGTGAGAGAGAAGAGAAATTCCCATTCTCCCCGCTTCGCAGTAACGGTATACAAAAATGTATTACGCAGTTAAGTTCTACGTAATAAATTAAGAAAAGTGAACGAACAATTGTAAAATATAATATAATTACAGAAGTAAAATCATTTTTTTAGATATTAAACGCTTGTCATAAAAATAAAACGAAAAACAGGGCATAACAGAAAATCTTATTAAATATATTTCCTGAAAGTTTCGGAAAGTCATATAGTTAACAAAGAGAGGTAATTAAATTAATATTATTAGTTAAAACAGTTTATTGCACTGCTAAACAAAAAATTTCCTATATATATATTTTAATAACTTTATAAAAAAAAAGTAAGTTTTTTTCTGGAACTTTTCAAAAATTAATTTTTTTTTATTAAAAAAAATCTTTGCAGCTGACCCCAAATAATGAGTTTTGACGTTTATAACACTGACTAAAAACGATTAAGAATTTAGAAAAGCATAGCGGAAAGTTATTTAACTTATAAAATATAAGATACGAAAAAATATTTTTTTATTGAAAACAAACTATAAATACTTTTTGTGTGTTATATTCCAACAACTGTTACATTAATGGTGTAAATACTGCCAAAGCCAAAACACAAAAAAGCGTTAAAATAAACAATCATTTACTTTCATTCCTTGAAAATAAAAAACAGTAGAAGTCTCGTAAAAGTTTGTTCTATCACATGTGGCACTTTAAAAAAAAGTTTCTTTATTGTCACATATATTTACTTAAAGAGGGAGGGGGATTAAGATGTACATTAACAGATTTTTTCGCTAAAAGTTTCATTTATATAATTCTATTTTATAATTTAAAAACACATCAAATTTATTTTTTCTCCTTTCCTTAAACTCTCTTAATTTACTTGACAAAAAGCTCCTCTTTGTACCTCGAATATCTTGTTTGTTTGTGCATCACTCGTTAATTCAAGAAAGATAACAAACTTTTCCATGGTTTACAAACAGTAACTACTTCAAATGAATATTTTTTGTAATTTCAAATTGCATTCTTTATCGTGCTGCAAGTTATGTACTCATACAAACATGTTACCTTTAACTTTAACTGTGTGCCCTGGGCTAGGGATGGCGATTCTTTCCGAAAAAGATCAATTTTTAAATCGATTCGAATCGTAACCTGATGAATCAATTCACACAAAAAATCGAGGTCTAAAAGATCGATTTTTTTTTCAAGTCTGCATTTACAATGTAAATATAAATCCATTTTATGAGAAACAAGAAAGATACCATAATAAACGATCTCTTATCAGTAAAATCAGGGAATTTTTTAGTTCAGGAAATTCTACACTTACAATTATTTTTTTTCCATATCAAAGTATCAGGTATTAAAGAAGACATTTATTTTCTAAATGCATTTGTTACATTAAAAAGTTTAGAAAATGAATAATATAGTTTATAGTTCCCAATGCTTAGTATCTAAGCTTTTTAAAAACAACAGCCAGTCAAGTCTTCTGGGATCTAAGCGGTTCCGCTCATCACTTGCGATGTTGCCGGCACTCGAAAAAAAAGGCGATCACAAGGAACCGATGATCCAACGATACTCATATACATCATGGCTATTGAGTGAACGGAATGATAAATAGAGTTTTTTTGTTCCTGCCAGTAAATTAATCCATTAACCACTAACACCGTAATATAACGGGTTTTAAAGATAATACATTTAAATAATTGTAAGCAATTTTAGGATTTTTACCAAAATAGAAAAAAATCGAATGTAATATGAAATATCGATTCACTGAATCGATTCAGTGCTACATATCGTTTTTCTTGGCCGAAGAAATCGATTCTTCGATTAATCTATCTCAGATCGCCATCTCTACCCTAGGCTTGCTTAAAACTGGAATAAAGCCCTAAAAACGAATCGTGAATTTTATCCTTACAGGCTTCTTATAAACACAAGAGAAAGTTCCAGCAATTCAGACTGATACCAAGTTAAATGCTACATGCAAAATCTAAATTCTGATTGAGTAATCACTGATAAATCCTCCCTTTTGCTTTCAAAATATTTTGAATGTTCAAAAATTTGTTTCCATTAGAAACTTTTATTTCTTATTTTGTACTTGTTGTTAGTTTACAAAATTAAATATTTAAGGATATGTTATATTAAAATATTGATTTTGAACTCAAAGAAAAAAGAAAGAATGTTTGACAATTTATGGTAGCAATTTTTAAAAATTAATTTGCATTATAAATCTTAATTACTAATTTCTCTTGTAATTTTTGAATTGTTTGTAGCTTTTAATTATAAAATGAGGAAAGAAGAATTTTTGGGACTTCATGACTCTGTTTAATGTTTGTTTTATGTGTTACTAAATTTTTCTTAGTATTAATTTTTTTTTCATTTCAAGCCATTTTTTTTTCCTTCGAAGAGATTTTTTTTGTTACTTTAATTCATCATTACACTAAAATTATATTTTTAAAAAATAAATGAGTTAATTACCGTAAAATTCAGCGTATAACGCGCACTTTTAACACAAAAAATAAGATCGCAATTCACGGGTGCGTGTTATACGCCGGTTATAAAAGTAATCCCTTGAAAATAAGAAAAAATTATAGAAAAAAATTAGACTTTACATACATCAAAAATACTGTTTATTTAAAAGAAACGACATTTCTTATGAAATTAAGAGGGTTGTAATTTAGAAGTATACTATTTTTTTTCTAAAAGCTTGGAATAATATCTCGAATAAATGACTTCAAAACAAAGAGAGCATTGTACACGTATATTTCCGGTTTCTTCGTAAAAAAGGGGGTGCGCTTTATACGGCGAATATACCTAAAAATCAAAAATTGCAGCTTGAAAGAGTAGGAGCGCGTTAAACGACGGATTTTACGGTAAATCAATTATGTTCTACCAGTTATACATAAAAATTTTGTTGCAAAATCCTCTGTTACATGGCAAGTTTAAAGGGAAAACGACAATTTAATATAAAAATATGAATAATCATTCATAAATAGGCTTATGTATAATTTTACTATATTGGTATAGTAACTATTTGGTTTATTTCGCGTATTTTTTTAGTCAATTTTTGGTACTTTACATCTTCCACCGCTGAACGATTTCGTCAAATCAAAACACATCGCCAAGTGCCGTAGTACGCAGCCAATAGTAGAAACCTTCTCGCGCAAGTTCGAATACAATAGTAATGATTTTAGGACTTTTTTTTTTTATTCGCGGTGATGTCTTTTGATTTGGCGAAATTGGTCGAAGGTATTATTTGAAAGTACCGTCAATTTCAATCGTTTTTATAAGTCATCATTACTTAAACACTTATTAATAATCCATTACTTACACTGAAGAAAAATATCACGGCAGATACACTTGTGTATTTTTTAATATGTTTATCGCTTGTATGACCGCAAACCAGTTTAACAAATAAGAAATGCGAACTTTCTGGCATAAAGATACAAAGAAAAAAAAACTCACACCTAATACCATTTAAATGTTATGTGTCATAATTGAAATCACCATCTCAAGTGCGTAAACAAAAAATTTGGCCAGATTCTTATTTAATTAGTTACCTTGTAAGTCTTTCAACCTTTGGGAAGATTAAAGATCATTTCGCACATTTTCCTTGAACTTGTTACATTATCCTCATCCGTTTTCCTTCAGAAAAAAAATTAAGAATAATTAATAGCAGAAATTAGTTAAGTCGACAAACATATTATTTTCCTCATTTGAATCGTGTCATCTTGCCATTTTCAATCAGTAATCATTATGAATCACTAGCTCATTATTTGACAGACGATTCGGATCATCGTGATTTAATTTATGTATCAGAAAATCACGTTGACAGAAGTAGGTAAGCTCTATTGCGAATAAATTTGATTCTTGTTTTGGATCGCTTCGAAGTTGAAATATGAATTGATCATTCCGAGAAATTTCAATGCATTTGTATTCATTTTCAAGCCATAAAGCGGAAACCAAAAGTTCGTTAAACTGTATACTGTGTTCGTTTCCTTTAAAACAGAATGAGTAGAAAATAAGTACAGTTGAAGATGAGAGTCAAAATAGTACAAATAACAAATAATTACGCAACGTATAAAAATATCAGTAAAAAGAAATTTGTTCTCCGGTTATCACACACATCTGGTAGGAAATATATTGTTTTCGAAGATTCTCTATTAGTTTTTCTGAAGAAATATAATTTGCACTATGAAACTATTTTGTTAAGTGTTAAAAATATATTATTTTTCATTTATTTATTTTTCTGATGGCAACGTTAGTTCTAGAATTATACAGATATTTCTTTTTTCTGTGAGTGTCAACAATGAATGTAACTATATTATTATTTGTGAATGGCTACATGCTGTTGTTCTTTTTTTTAAGCTTGTTCGACTGTATGGTAAAGAGATGTTTGAACAAAGTTTCGGTAGTCTTGAAAAGATTGTTTGTCTGTTTAAGGTATCCGACTCTCTACGTTCGGAACTATGATTTTAAAAAAGCGCATAAATGGATAATTTTCATGATATTTAGTGTCACTTAGATTAGAATACATGTATGAAATTGTTTTAAGGACATTATGACAAAAAAAATTATTTAAATACAATATTTTGGCAAAAAATTAACTTAGAATGACCTTTTTCCCAAATGTCCTTTTGTAAAAAATGCTTCTATTGTATTAATATTTTGCCTGTATATAGCTCAGACCTCTGTTCAGAGGCTCAACTACGATTTTTGAAAAATTCAAATTATTTTCAGAGTTACAATCATTTGAAATAATTATCGGCGTATTTTCTTAAAATTTCTCCCTTCTGTTATCGTAAAACATGGATAAACCGACTTCCAAGTTATGTGTTTCAAAAATTCTAGTTGAGCCTCTGTACAGAAGTCTGAGCTGAATACACAAGCAAAATATTAATACAATAGAAGCATTTCTTACAAAAGGAGAACATTTGGAAAAAAGGTTATTCTAAGTTAATTTTTTGCCAAAATATTTTACTTAAATAATTTTTTTTTTTGGTCATAACGTCCTTAAGACAATTTTATACATGTATTCTAATCTAAGTGACACTAAATATCATAAATATTATCCATTTACACGCTTTTACAAAATCACGGTTCCGAACGTAGTCGGATACCTTAAGTGGAATTACTACCCACCGAAGTAAGTTGGTTTAATTTAAACTACTTCTACTATTAGAAATGTGGCAAAAAAGTAATTTGGTATTCGTTCAGTTACGTTTTTAAAAAGCTGGTAAAGTTAGTTTAGATTTTTTAGATTTATGTTTGATACATCAAGAGCCTCCCGTATTCAAAAACAATCAGGATTTGCAAAAAAATATTTTTTTCTAAAACAATATCGAATCACAAAAAAGGGGGAAAAAATCAATAAGTTGACAAAAATTTTAGGATGTAAAATATTGAGACATTACACTTCTTTTAAAAAAATAAAAGTCAATTGGGATTTTTTTAGTGCATTTATTTATTTTTTGTTCAAACATACAGAAATAATAATTAAAAAATAAAGCAAAAATAAGTTTCAAAAAAAATAAATAAATAAAATAAAATAAAAAGATAATCCAGAAATGATACACATGAGGTAATATTTTATTCGATAGTATTTTATAGTTTGAAAAAACTTTTTAAAAAAACACTTTTATGGTTAATTGAACTAAAAAGTTAAAAAAAAATAATTCTTATATTAAGAATTAATTTTTTTACTTTTTCGTTTAATTAACCATAAAAGTGTGTTTTTTAGTCTTTTTTAAACTATAATTTATTTTTCATTTTTTAGTTCGATCTACAGTTAAAGCATGAATTTTTAGTATTTTAAACTTTCATTTATTCATGCACCTTTTTTTAAAAAAAATTTTGGCCCGCGACCGAAAAAGTTTACCCATCCCTGAGTTAGAACAAATTATTTTTTTTTTCACATACACGAGTCTTTTTTTATTATTATTTTCATTTTAAGAAAGACTGGGCAATTGTTTACATTATAAGAAATTGCTGACGCAAAAAAACGTTTTCGCTTTTAGGGTTACTCTTAATCTTTAAGTCGCCAAATCTGGTAATGGGATATTGAATTAGTCGACAATTCTGGAAATCGTTATTCCTGATAATCCTGATCAGAACAATGGCACAAAATTATGAAATTGTAGTGTCATCGCGGTCCTTGACAAGTGTACAAAATTTCGAATTAATCTGACCTTTTAAACTGGGTAAAAATCGAGTTCAAAGATTTCGTTACATACAAGTGAAACTTATAAAAGCGTGTTAATAAGGCTTGGAATGTACTAAAATTTCTTACAAAATGAATCCAGCGGTTTTAAGTCTCCCACGAAATTATGAAAGTATCACTTCATATAATATCTGATTCCTTCGACAATGATTAAGGTGCTGAAAAGTGCTACGACTTTATTGTATATTATAAAAAAAATCCCACGTTCTTATTTCTCCTTCAACTAAATACCATAAATCCGAAACAACCCAAATGAAATTTTGATCACATTTCAGTTAATTCAGTATTCTATATGCACATTATAATCGTTTTCAGTGAAAAGAAACAAGAGATTTGACAAATTTCATGTCTTTCTACCTAAATAAACACAGTAATAATGAGATCAATTAATTAATTTCTTTTTCAATTAAGATGAACTGTATTAAAGAAAAAATTTTCACCCTACCTTTTCATCATAATATTTCACTATTTCTTTTAGTAGCAACCCAATCCATGTCTTCTTTCATCGAATCTTACGGAGGTGAAAATAACTGAAAAAAAATATATATGCATATATTATTATACAGGATTTATTCCGACGAAAACAACAGTCGAAATCTTTATAATCATAAAAAATACTTCTTAGTAGTCTACAACAATACAAAAAAGTATATAAAAACTAGTAATAAAAAATTCGTTGTGCACATATGCAAGCCTAACTTTTTTTTTCTCCATCGAAAAAGTGAAAAGGCATGATAATGATAGACCACTAAAGTCAAGAAAACAAAATATTACTTTTTTAAAAAAATTATAAGTGCGTTTTTAAAAAAGAATACTTTAGGTATCCGAATACGTTTGTATCCTTAATTTTGAAAAAACGAATAAATGATATATATATTTTTTTTTATTTGTTTAGTCTCACCTGAATTAGAATATATTATTATTATGCATATATTATTATTTGAATGCAATTTTTTGGCAAAAAAAAAAAAAAAATGAAAAGAATGACATATTTCCTAAACATTCTCCTTTTACACGAAAGGCTTCAAGTAATAACAATATTTTTCCTGTGTATAGCTAAGACATATACAGAGACATATAAGACTATACAAAGTCTGAACTAGAATTTTTGCAGTATATAATTCAGAAGTAGATTTAATCGTATTTGAATATATCTTGAGTAGAGATAAATTTTGACAAAAACGCCGGTTACTATTTGGATTGATAGTAATTCAGAAAATAATATGAATTCTTCAAAAATCCTAGTTCAGCCTCCGTAGAGAAATCTTAGCTATATAAAAATAAATGTTATATATATATTTTTTTAATGAAAGCATTTTCCATAAAAGGAGAATGTTTTGAAAATATGTCATTCTTCTTTCAATTTTTGCCAAAAAATTTGCTTTTAAGTAATTTTTTCTTGTAATAATATCTTTAACGCAATTTCTTAAACATATTCTTATCCAGGTGGCACTAAATATTAAAAAAAAAGAAAGAAAGAAACGAGTCTTACAGTAGTCGCATATGATGTGTAACATCTGACATGTTATCGTGGTTAATACGCAATATTAACTTTTTCCTGAAAAAATATGAAAAAAATCGGGTATGATTGGAAATAATTTTCTATCGAATAATTATATCTTTAATGAAAATTGTATTTAATTAACAAAAGGAGTAATGTGCAATATTTTATCAAAAATAATTATTCTTGTTCAATTTGGGGAAGAGCGGAGACAATAGACTTATGATAACTAAAATATGATACATATACTTGTGATTTCAAAGTATTTAAAAACCGTTGAAAAACAGCTTCAATAACAGTACCACTGTTAGCAGTCGAAACATTTTGATTTGTGTTCATTTCGAGGAGTTCATTATTCATAAGAGCTATGAGAGTGGCTCAGCTTTTGGCAAACTAGATTTAAAGTTAAAATCACCACTCAAAATCAGGGGAAGGAGTGTAGTTTTTAAGAGAGCAAGAACCACCTGTTATATGGTAAAAGTACAAAATGCAGGAAATCTTTTAACCGTTTGATTCTAAGAAAGATACGTCCACCAAATCATGTTTGTGCCATTTTCAAAAACATTTGCCGACTTATTACCCCAATATCGTGCTAACGGATTTAGAATCAGCTTTTCCGAGTCTTCATAAGATGCCGACTTGATGACCCCATCGTGGCTAAGGTTAGGATAAGTCCAGCCAGCACCTCATTGGACCACCATGCTAAGGTACGCGATAGTCACATGCCTTACCACTCCGTCCTTTCGAAATCATACCCAACAAATATCTCAGCAACCGATAGCGAAAGATGTTACACATAAAATATAATAGATAATAAACATTATACGCTTCAAAACGAGATTCCGGAAAATAGTAGATTAATATCATTTAGCCTTAAGCTTTAAATATAAAAAATACAAAGCATCCAAATGCCAAAGATAGACATCTGCGGTAGACAGATTTAGAACTGATATGAAATAATCCAAGTCGATAGCCCGGTGAGTTTGAAGACTAATAAACCCACTTCTGCGAAGAAAACCTCAATGCTGTCTTTCCCCTTTTAAAATCATTCCTAATCATGTCCAGAAAATAGTATCCCCACCATGTGTAACAATATCAACAATGGCCATTGACGCGATACAATGTAACGAACCCTCGGCCGTCTCTAGCCAAGCATAAAACTCGAGAGGGAGAAAAAAGGTCTCTGTCAATAACAGACCAAAAGTAACTATAACTGTTGCTATTACTTCTTCAGAGCAGTGGAGCAGAGAAGGAAAACTTGAATGAACTGGCCACCGGTAAAAGTGTCTGGGCATGAGAAGGGATGCGCATGAGTCATGTTCGAATAGAAAAGGTGAAGGTTATCACCTGTGGAAAGAAGCAGTTTCTTTTCGAACATCCTGTCACGGAACCAACGGGGCATATATTAGTACTGTCTATCACAAGGTACAAGAGGGGAGAAAAGTGTGTCCTTTTTCTTCTTTTAATGAAGTGCTTTTGGTTGGGTTGTTGATACTTCTGGTTAAGCTTGGTTGGATGTTTGATAAGTCCACAAACTTTACACAGCAAGGCTTTTACAACGCGTATTGATCAAGAAACACTCTTTCGAAATTGAGGAACGGAATGAGTAACAGATAAGGAAATGATATCAAAACAAATTTTAAAATACGCCTTACAACTACGTTATTTACGAATACTGCATGTGATCTCTCTCTCTCTCAGCAGATTCATAAATAACATTTTTTTTTTTTTTAACATCATTTATTCTCTAGTACTAAATGTTATTCAGACTCGGATTTGGCTTAGATGATACGTCATTTTCAATCGATACATCGAAGATGTAATTATTTAAATATTAATTCTATTTCGAAATCAAATTTTATTTCCACGTATGAGAAATGCATACTCATTAGTTGTTTTGATTCCGAAACCTGTTATTTATATAAGTTTTAAAGAAATGACGTGTCGTTATTTAACATTTTTTGGGAAAATTAAAAAAGATGCAAATGTGTTTAATGACGAATATGGAAGTTTAAATATTTTTTCTTCTTGTCAATCATCAGTGGCGTAACCGTACACCCAGGGACGTCTTAAGGCGGGCCAAGGGCCTCCGTGGTAATGGGGGCCTCGTCTCGTTTCGACTCAATAAGATCATAATTCAAATAATTTCAAGTCAAATGTTATTTCCGGTTGTATTCTTCAAAAAACTGGAAATTTCGGACAATATGTCAATGATGACAGCTATCCATATACAGACCTATGCCTATCACCATTCACCATCATCAGTGGCGCACACAACGGGGGGTCCGTACCCCTACCCCAAAGCTCTTGATTTTTTTCCGATTGACTATAAGTTCTAAGTATATAGTACGTAAAATTTAATTAAATATTTGTTATTAATAATTAATTTTATTAATTAATGCTAATTATTTATTCAATAATTAGTTTTTTATTGTGTTTTGTTCCCGAAAATCGACAAAATCAAAAGGAGCCTGATACAAGAATGGTGAACTTTCGACTCCGGACTTTCGACTCCCCTTGAAAAATTCCTGTGTGCGCTACTACCATTATTACTCATTCAGTCAAAAGGCGGCAGTCGGCCAAGCCGGTTTGCGCGATTGTAAACCATGCACATTTATTTGTTTCGGGTTATTGTTTGTACAAGTATTTGACAACTATGCTATGCCTGCCTACTTTCAAGGGTCATAGGTAGGGCCTACATTTGTGTAAGAGCCCAGGGCCTCAAGAAGCCTTAAGACGTCCCTGCGTACACTCCTGCATCGCGGAAGGGGGGCCAAAGCCTGCTGACGCCAAGTACGAACCCTTTGTAAGATCGGGCTTGGGTTCCAAAACCTGACTTTGCAGGGGAGGACTAATATTCTTCGCTACACTACTGTCAATCATAAACATAAGGCAATTTTTGCATAAACATTCTAGTCTTGAATTGCAATAGGGAGAATGATAGGCATGTTATAATCACAGAGGGAAAGTGAAGGGAAATAGAAGTTATTTTAGAAATTGCGCAGGTGGTTATAGAGAAAAGTTTGGGACAAGCAAGTCGCAGATTAACGAACTGTAAGCCACAAAGATAACCTTTCTCTAGCACAATTACGAATAAATCTATCAAAACATAGTTTAATCTTTTTAACGCGGAAAATGAAATGAGAATGACGTTTAGAAAAACGGATTTGGTAATTTATATTTAGAGAAAAATTGCATAATATTCGAATTTGAATTAATTTTAAGAAGTGAAATTGTTACATATATGTTTATAAAAACAGTTCAATAAATCATCAATAATATTCCAACAATCAAAGTTCGATCCTTGTCTATGCTGATACACTGAAAAGCGTATTTTAAAACATGTATAAGTTATTGAAATAACACAAAAACAAAATTCTTAATAAACCAAAAGCGACTTAGAACATTCTAAGCAAGAAATGTCTACAATAACATCCTTTTTTTTAATAACAAGTTATTAAACAGGATTTCGAACAAGTTAGCCATATCTACGATGATCAGAGATTCAGTATTTAAAGAACGCGAATATGTGTTCTTCCAAATCCGGGTTGCAATTCCCGGTACAGAATGTTCAGAATTAAGACTTTGAGCTACGTGCGACGCAGCAGATAAGCCTGCTTACAATTTCACAAAAATCGCTACTGTATAAGTAAAAAGCCGCTACAGAAACAAAGACATCTCTTGTTGCCAAGAGGAGAAAAGTTATGCGGGCAATTCAGTTATCGCTTTTGTCGGCCCGGAGCTTTATTTTAAGCTTCTCTTTTTCGGTCGACCCTCGCTCACAATTCTAATCCGTGAGAACTAAAACTTTCCTGACCCCGTGCGCCCTCAGAGAAGCGTTACTTCAAAATAGCTTTTGTGCACCGAGCGCTTTTGTTAATTACGGAAGATGACCCAGCTGATTGGTTCGTTCGCTACGGTTACAGCATACGATCAGTTCTGAACTTGATTCATTATGTACGATTGGTTTAATCGTAATAAAATAATCGATTATGTAATTGGTTTTTAATTCGTGCACCTTGAACCGCGCTATGAGCTATTTATTTATTTAGTGCAATTATTGGTTGGGTAGCAAAATAGGCGGTTAGAAGATATGTTAAGAAATCGTTATTTGCAGGAATAATTAGATATTGGGGCAAAGATTATGGGTAACAAAATACACAAATTGGGAATCAACCTACAAATTGTATCATTGGATAATTCAACATTGGTTATAATATTTAATTTATTCAGACAAACATTTATACATACGTCAGTGATCAGTAGCGCACACAAAAATTTTTCAAGGGGGTCCAGGGTCGAAAGTCCACCATTTTGGTATCATGCTCCAAAACGCCGCACAACATATTCTTTTGATTTTGTCGATTTTCGGGAACAAAAACAATACAAAATTAATTATTTAATAAATAATTAGCATTAATTAATCAAATTAATTATTAGTAACAAATATATAATTAAATTTTACGTAATATATACATAGGATTATAACCAAACGAAAAAAAATCAAGGGCTATGGGGGTATCCGGACCCCTAGGACACCCCCCTTGTGTGCGCCACTGTCAGTGATTCATTATTCTGTTTATTTATTAATGTTGCATTTCGAAACTAACAAGAGCTATTTGCGACAGACCGTGTAATTTTGAACTTGGGCACGACATCTGCACACTCGCACCATACTCTCCAAACTCCCACATAACGCCAATGTGAAGACTACATTTTTTAAAAGTTAGGTTTGCTATACACATTTTAAGGTTATGCGAAGCATTTTAATTTTTTTTTTCCCCATTTACTTTCAGTGCGTTTTATGTCATTGAAATCTAATACTAACATTAGAAAAGCTGAAAATAAAATGAGCTTACTTTTAATGAAATGGATAAAAACTCGAAAGTTCCTACAACCATAAACGAGGAAGAGCATTATTTTAACCCCCTTCCTTTAAATATATTCTTTTGGAAAATTCTGAAACAATGTAATTTAATAAACTGAAAATTATTTAAAAGGAAAGATCCTAGCTCTGTTTAAAATTTTTTAGAAATTAAAAACAGTGATAAAACTTTTGATAAAAACAAGAAATTATTCATGAAAAATCAAAGTTTCACTGCTTCATCCCAGTTTCATACTTATGACCCAAAATGCGAAATTTTAATCAGCAATCTTTCAGGTGTATAAATACGCCCATAAAATTTCGTCTTTCTAACTCACAACTCCTTCTTTTAGTGTTAATATTTTATCCCCATCACTGTATACATCAGTGTTTAAATTCAAAATATTTATTTATTTATTATTATTATTATTATTATTTTGATAAAACACAAACATGTTAAAACTTTAAAAATACAAATTAGCCTTATTTTCTAATTAACCCTTTAAACAATATGAGTTTTAATGGCAATGTAATTAACTGATGATTTACAACCATATAGAGAAATTTTTAACACTAAATATTTCTAGATATATTCTTTTGAAAATGGAACAATGAAATTAATAAACAAAATTATTTAAAGAATTTCTCTAGCTCTTTTAAAAAATTTTTTTTTTGCTATTTATAAATAGATATTAAATATAAAACATAAATTATTCTGAAAAATCAAAGTTCATTGCTTCATCCCAGTTTCATACTTTACTAAAATTGCAATTATCAATAAGCAATCTTCAGGTGTATAAATCGCCCATAAAATTTCAGCTTCTAACTCAAACTCTTCTTAGGTTATATTTTTATCCCCTTGTATACAAGTTTAAAAAAGTTTATATTAATTCTTGATAAAAACAAACATGCTCAAACTTTAAATTTGCAATTCTTTAATAATTAGTTTTAATCAATAAAATCATTAAGTATATTAAGTTCTTATACTCAAGAATAGTTTTTGAATATACATTTCATTCAATTGAGATTTAAATGTATTTTATTAACGATCAAAATTCCCAAATAAATAAATAATTTATAGATGTGCTATGTCTAAATGGGAAAGAAGAAAACAAATCGTCGAAAGAAAAACGTTAGTCTAAAATTTTAAAATTTTCAAAATATATCGCAATGGTAATGGCATTTAAAAACTTCCATACATATTTTCAGACTGATCACTAAGGCATGAGAGTCACCAAATGTCGTTTAAAATTGTCACTTGAAAGTATTTTCGAAATAACGATACAAGGTTTTGCAGAAATATTTTCAATAAATGTGTGAAAATGAAAGTGTTCAACGGTTTTGAAGTCACGATTAAATTTTAAATAATACACTATCGAGATCATAAATTAATGGATATAAAAATTAACCCGCCCATTCTTTAGACTCGCCCATGAATACATGAACCGATAATCAGCAGTACATTCTAAGAAAGTTTTATGGGGCAGCCCGCCCGACTGAAAATTTGGCAAACGCCCTTGAGTACTTTTTAAGCCTATTAACTAAGCGAGATTATTTCCTTCTGAAACGGCATCTTTTCAAATTTATGATTTTTGATTAAAATTTCAGAGTTTTAATTTCTCATTGAACAAAACGAAATTTTTCAAGAAACAAATGCCTCCGGTGAAAAATATAACTATCAAGATTTTGCTTTTAGCGATGTAATAATAACAATAATAAGTCTTGACAGTAGTGAATTACGTCCCCAAACTCACGTACGCCTAAGAAAACAGAGAAGCTAACATTTCTCAAACAACTCTAGAAACCCATCACGAGCAATTTATATCCCGAAGAAAGAGAAAATAAATTGAATTGAAAACGTGTCCCCACAAATTATTCACCACCTCACGAACATCCAGGAGAGACCAGTGAGTTAAGTACACAACAAAGACATTTTATGCGCGACAAATGCAAACTCTCCACTTCCACATAAATACGTCCCCCGCCTGTCAATAACAACAGCAGCAGGGGTGAGGAGGAGAGTGACAAAGAGGTGCAATATTTTTCGTTACATCTGCAGCCTCCCCGAAATAAGTCCCGAACCGAAACATTGGAAAGGAAAGCCGGAATAATGAATGGTTGTGGAGCCAGATGTGGCACTTCTGCAAGAAGCCCTCACTCTGCAACTTACCTCATCATGGAGACGGGTGTCCTAAATATAGAATAATCTCGAAACGATTCTGCTGTTGGAAGATAGAGCAATGACTCTAATAGATGGATTTTGTAGTTTACACGAGCAAATATGTATAACAGTAGCAATTTACAATTGTTTTTTAATGGATATGTATTAAATACTATTGCATTTTGTGTGTGTTAGCATACATATAATAATATCGCATGATTTAAGTCTACCCACGCGGTGACCAGGTAAAAATCCCACATTTGCAGCTCCAATGTAACCCATACACAGGGACGTCTTAAGGCATAGGCCCATGCCTAAATCGTCCCAATGGGGGGCTCGTATCGTTCTCAACTCAGCCTTAATAAGATCAAGATTCAAATAATTTGAAAGGTCAAATGTTAGTTCCGGTTGCATTCTCCGAAAAACTGGGAATTTCGGACGATATGTTAAGTGACTATATGTGGTGCCATCGTCCAAGTATAGGCCTAGCCTATCACCGTGCATCATCAATACTCATTCAGTCAAAAGGCGGCAGTCGGTCCATTCGGTTTGTGACGATTGTAAGTCATAACATTTACACGAGTTTCTGACAACGTATGCTATGTACTGACGACCTTCACGGGTCATAGATGGGGCCTACATTTCTGTAAGGCCCAGGGCTTCCAAGAAGTCTTAAGATGTCCTTTCCCATACATGTCGCAACAGGTAACTAAAATGGATACCTAGAGTCCGGGGGTATTGCAGAGCACTTTGTCCCAGTAAATTACATCAAGGAACTGATCCTCCAGGTTAGTGGTTGGGCATGGGGCTAACAACCCGAACCTATTAAAAAACACTTATTTCGATGCCTGAACTAGAAGATACCCTATGTCCTTGCAGACGAACTTAGAAAGTGATAAAGGACTTGAGTTTTGGTTCACGGAGCTTTCATAGGTGCTATAGAGGAGGATTGTTTGGTCCCTTGGGTGCCCGTATAGATGGTTGGAAACGTCTGGCTCACAGAAGGCCTTAGCCTATCCTGGGCTATCGCACCATTGATTGTGGATGGATGATTTAAACATACATTTCAAAATTAAAGGCTAATACAGGAATAAATAAAATTTAAGTTAAAATTTACGCGAATCATCAGTCGAGGGAGCTAAGTGATTATCAATGGAACATACGATGTCCGACGATGTTAGGCAACGAGTTTGTGTGAGTGACGAGGCATTCAATCTAGCTGCGTATTCAAATGCTGATTTCTCTAAAACCTGTTGTGTAAAGGGGCTGGTGTACGTTAAATCTGTCGGAGCTCAAAGTCCTACGTTGCCGTAGATGTGGAGAGTGGGGTGGTCGCACAGGTTTTGATTTTGTCATCAAACCATGGTTCAAAATTACGACGCGTAGTTGGAGGACGTATAAGAATGCTTTAAGCACTAGTTGGTGAGTGAAAACCCCCTGGGTATATATAATAAAGGATATTTCCTAATTCTTTCCTCCCCTCAGGGGGCTCACCTTCTTTAGGTGGGTACGGGTGTCACAATCCCGAGGTACCCTCTCTAGTGATATTTTCCTTTTCCCAAGGGGTTTACTATCTTTGGTAAACACGGGTGTCACGACCCCGGGGTAGCCCAGTGATCCTTCTCTATTTTCGACCCTCCATCTTGTCATCCAATTTCTTCTTTTCTCGTCCAGACCACAGACCTATGAATGTTTGGCGCAGTATAGCCAAAACTGGCTCTTGCGCCATAAAACACGAAACTCAACTCAACTCAAACCTAATTCTTTCTTACTTTTGAAAAGACTTCAGCCAGATACAACAAAAAAAAAGTACGTACTAATTGATAAATAATGCTTCCCTGTTTGCAGTTACAGCTTTTGCATCAAGATAGCATTGGTAAGAGAAGCTGTTATTAAAATGGTACTTGTTGCTTCTTACTAAGTATACTGCGGTTTGAAATTCGATAAATATCATTTGGTTGTTGTAGTATACAATGTAATTTTTATACCAAACACCAAATAGAAGCATCTATAGACAAGACATTTCATGCGTGGCCCAAGTTTAACAAAACATGATGCCAGCGAGATGTAAAAAGAGCAACTTGGTCAGATGTATTAAATGAGATTGTAAGCCTAGATGCAAAACAATTGCCTAGAGATATAAAAAGTCAACACGTTGTGCAAGTTGAGCATTGAAGATGCCTCCTACAGCCATAAGATGCATTTTTCATTAACTTCCATGTAAAACAGTACTAAGAAACTATTGCAAACGAAAAGACATGTTGAAACGAGTGCAGCGAAAATTGGCTGTTAAAATCTATATAAAAAACGTTACCAAAGGCACACATACCTAAAAACTGTAAAGCGTCATTCTTTAATAATTTTTTCATCCTGTAATATTTCTCTCTATAACTAATCTTCAAACTTTGGCGAGAAATCTTGTAAGTAGTTATTACTTCAAAACTTAATCGAAAGAGAAAAATTTTAGATCTCGCAGGAAATTTATTTGCCTTTCATGCGTTTGTAACGGTGGTATCTATATAAGCCAGTAACAGCCTCCAGAGTGAGGTGATCATTTTGGTTTAGTGGTATATTACGTGTTTACGGACCCAAAGGTCGCGAGTTCTATCGTCCACATTGGTGACCTTGACTCTGAACAAAGGAAAAAACACAACTTTCGCACAGCTGTCGTGGAGCCATCTACCCGCCGCAAGAGCATTCAAAAGCCGTCAGATCCACTTGACACAACAATCAAAGCCACCAGACACACTTGAAGCAACAATCAAAGCCGTCAGACACACTTGACGCAACAATCAAAGCCGTCAGACACACTTGACGCAACAGCAACAACTCACACGCTCACGATAACAACTATATTGTTCGTTAGCCTATCCACCGACTCACTGGTAGGGGAGTGTGTAGCAGTGGTATCTATATAAGCCAGTAACAGCCTCTGAACTGAGGTGATCATTTTGGTCTATTAGGTCGTGAGTTCTGTCCTCCTCACGTTTAAATAGCAACTTACTCCAATGAATATCTCCAACACAGAAATCTATTCAGAATAAATTTTCATGTATTTTCATACTTGAATGACAAACATTTGTAAAATCAAAGTTTACCCAATGAATTTGTCTTCTAGTTTCGTAAAAAATCGCGAATCTGCATGACAGCACTTAGATTCATATTTACGAGCTCATATGGCGTAGCCTACACGAACGAGATGCATCTGTCGCAATTTTGAATGCAGTTACGGTGTTTTGGCCCCCGGAGAAGAAAGTAGATATTATATCTTTTGTTTATTTTAAGAGTACGCGTTTGTTTTTAAAATACATTACTTAATTCTTCTCAATCTTCGTCAAGTTATTTGTCGACGTGTTGATACGGAAGGAATACACGCGGAAATTTTTTCGCGCATGTGCGAAGACGATAACAGCATTTGGCGACAGTTCTTGATTTGGCGATATCATTGATTTGGTGAAATTAGTCGACGGTATACTACGTAAGAACCGTTTATACAAATAGCAGCTATTTTGTATGCCCTTTAATCTTGATGAAAGAACAAAACAAAAATCCACATCCTATACAATCTATGAAATTTAATCCTGTAGTCTAAAAAAAAATCTTTTTAGGAATAAGTTTTTAAACTATTAATATTCTACTTCATTTTTTATTCCTCTAAAGCTATAACAACTTTTCAAACATTCCAAGCATCATAATAAATCAAAAAATCCTTATTCTGGTTAAAATCGGTTCATGTTCTTACCTTCTTCAATTTTTATTTGCAAAAAACAAAAACACACATGGATTTCTGTTTTTCAAAAGCAATCTAAATCTTAGAAGTTATGTTTTTGTTCTTTCAGATTTTTAGAATAAATCTGGAGTGTTTACTTTTAAAGAAGATTCTTACGAAATGACTATTCCTCTGCCTTCATTATAGATTTCAACATGTCTGCTTACCTTTTTATTTACTTATAAGTTAACCTTGAGCAACACATAAAAAAGTCCGATTAAGAATTTTTTAATGATTTAAAAATATTTTCAATTCAAAAAGGATTATATATATATATATATAATTGATTTCATAACGAAAATTAGCTTTCGTTTCCATTTCCAATTTCAATTTATTTCCCATCATTTTCTAAGGTATTTTCAAATGTCTCAGATAAGTGGGAGACTCGTTCTTTTTTCCCAACTAAAGCAGAAATTTCATTTTAAAATCTTTAAAAAAAAAATCACGAATTTCATATTTTGTAGCCAGATAGATGCATGGCTTTCTTTTCAATAAATTTCAGATCAATTCTTTTCAACTTAGATCATTAAAAAAACAGCAAATAGATGATTTTTTTAGTTTAACAAATAGGTAATTTTTTTGGCCATTTCGAAGGATAACATACGGAATGTTTGGCACACCTGAAGAAAAAAATGATACAAATAGAATTTGTTGGCATTCATAATGTATCGATCTTTTTACGTTCACAAAGTCAAAATATGACATTTACTACGGGCTTGATTCATGAAGTCACATGATAAAAACAAACACGTGTTTTCCATTGAATTCAAAACAAACATTAAACTAATGAGGTTGATTCATGTGACGTCATAGTCACATGATAGTGAAAGCCACGTGATTTAGCTTAATATTCAAACTCGTGACGTCATAGTCTACATAAAATTATCTTGTGTTCCAACTAATCAGTTCACGCGCTCCGGTTTGCCAAGTTTTGTCTTTGCAGAAACTTCTCTTAAGAAGTCATATGTATAAAATGCATTTTATTTAAAAGTATAAGCATAAAATAGATTTTTTAAATTTAAAATATCTTTTGAAATTTTTTCTTAACATTTTAACATCTTTTTAATTCTGAATTTATCTGAGTTTTACAAATAGAACAAGTACAATTAATTAAATGTTTGTTTTGAATTCAATGGAAAACACGTGTTTGTTTTATCATGTGACTTCATGAATCAAGCCCATTGTATTGTTCTATTGTAAAACTCAACTATAAATTTAAATTTAAGATGTTTAAATTTTAGAAAAAATTTCTTCAAAAAAGATTTTTAATTAAAAATCGTATTTATGCTTATACTTTTAAATAAAATCATTTTGTATGCATAAGTACTTTTAAAAGAAAGTTTCTGCAAACTCGCTTTAACACCGGAGCGCGTGAACTGATTAGTTGGAAACAAAGATAAAGTTTTACGTGTGAACTATGACGTCACATGAGTTCTTTATAATTGATTGAATGTGAGTGAGTGAGAGAGGTTTTATGCGCAAGAGCAATTTTGGCTATGTGGCAAACATTTGTTTAAAAATTTAAAATGTTTATAAAATATTTAAAAATTAATGAAATACAGTTCTAAAAGTTAAAATTTCTAATCACATAAAACCGTTTTCAAGTAATTAAAGAAAAAAATTTGGGGGGGAGTTGCCCCACAAGTCAACCCTTATTTTAAAAATAAAAAAACAATTGAAAAGAAAAATGGAAATTTATTTTTAAAAACAAAGTCGGAATACATGTTGTTAAAAAATTGCTTCTATTTTTCCCTGAATTGGGTTGGAGTTAACGCGGGATATTTTTTTCGGGATTGTTTAAAAAACTTTCTTTTATGGGGGGTTTATCCGTGGGTTTCTGGCTCAAGTTCTTCCCCCATGTCATACATAAGCATGTTTCGTCATCAGTAGTATACTCCGTAGGTGCTGGCTTTTTTTAGGGTGGGCCTTTTTTATTTCTATTTTTTGGTTTCTGTATTTTTTTGGGAGTTTTTCCTATTTCTCAATTTTTCTTTTTACACTTTTGGGATTTCTGATGCATTGGGAATGTTCACTATTGGATGTAGGGGGGAAACTTTTGGAAAGGGAAAAATTTAATGGTTGAATTTCAGTTAAAAGTGCAGTAAATTTTTTAAAGGGGGTTTTGGGGGGGGGTTTCAGTTTCAAAAGATGTATTTGTAGTGGAAAGTGGGTTAGATAAAAGGGAAGGGGAAATGATGGATGAAGAGGGGGTTCAATAGGGGGTGATCGTTTTTTTCCCGGAACCCACGGCTAGAACAGGAATTGGTGGGAGGCTGTGACATTGCTGCTGAAATTTTAAAACATGGGGGAAGGCAAAGAAGTTGTGTTTGGGATTTAAAGGGAAGGGTATTTTGAGGTGGGGGTTTTAATGTATTTTTTTTAGGGGGGGGAAAAAAATGGCTGGAGTAATTTTAATGGTGGGCATTTTTTTTTTGTGATATTTTCATCTGTTTGGGTGGAATTTTTTAAAATTGGGGTTTTAGGCCTGGGCATTGGGTTTGGGAAACCAACTTGGCACTATTAATTTTCGAGCTTCGGGATAGGGGGAAAATTTTTCCCTTTTTTGATTTCTTAAAATTTTTTTCCTTTTTCCTTTTTAAAACAGAGTTTAGAATCAGCAGTAGGGGGTTTGAAAACAGTTAATACATTTAGCTCTGGGGACCAATCTGTGGAAGCATGTCCAACAGATGAAATCTAAACAAGAAAGGTTGCCACGGGAAGTTTGGAAAGTGTAAACCTCTGGGCACTTGAAACAGCAAAAAGGGGTTCGGAATGTACGGGCCAAATTTTTTACAGTTAAGGGTAGCCAAATTTTTCCAATTTTGTCGGTAGTTTAGGGCGGGTTAAATGTTAAAATTATATGTTTGGTCAAATTTGGGGTATTTTTTTTTAACCTTTTCCCTTCTGACCTGAATAACACCCTGACCAAAAAACCCCATCAAGGATTTCCGCATCAGTAGTGGTCAACAGGTCAGGTTTTTAAAAATGACACCTCTGCAAGAGTTTAGAGATTTTTGGGGGAGTTACCCCCTTAATGCCCCAATTTTAAAAAGGTTTTGGGAGTGGGGAGAAAAGACTTTTTTTGTACAGCGGTTGTTTCAATAAGTAGACCCCCGGGAACCCAATCTTTTTCCGGGATTTCGGTTCCCCCCCTTCTGATTGGGGCTTTATGGATAGCAAATGGCTTTTTGGACATTTCTTTTGTTAGGTAAAGAAATAAGAAAAAATCGGGTTTTTTAAAAACTGTATCAATGTTAAGATTGGGTAAATACAAGGCCTTTCCCCGGGGCACGGCAGTATTGGACCCCATAGAAACGCTATACAACTTCATCCTGGCGTGCCTCCCCCCAAACCACGGGGGCCCAAAAAGGGGCTTTGGCCGGTCATCTGGCCCCGGGCACGGCGTTTACCTGGAGTAAAACCCAGAATATAATGCTAATTTCCAGGGGGGAGGATCCAACGGGAAAACCCCGCCCCCCTTTATTTTGCAGCACAAACCCCTTTTACAGAAATTTCCCCCTTCGGGGACACCAAAGAGGGGTACTACCAGCCGTTTGGGACGGGCGGGCTCACCCTGCCCCCCGTCTACAGTGAAGCGTGGGAAAAGGGGGCGAAAAAAGGGGATCCCCAGAACGCCTTTTTCCTTTCCTCGGGACGCCGCCACGGTAAACATGCGGGCCCGGAAAACCAACGTTGTTACCCGGGAAAACAAAAAAAAAAAAATATTAAAAAGTTTTTAAAAGAAATATACGAAAAAAAAATTAAATTAACGCAATAGAAAATCTAAATCATAATATGTTAGTAGAAAAATGTAATTTTTTTCATAAAGAAAAAAAAATTTGAACAAACATTCTTTTTTTCTACTATAGGTCTGTAGTCGGGACGGGAAAAAAAAAAAGGGAAATTTGAATGGCAAAAAAAGGGGGCCGAAAATAGAAAAGGATCACTAGGGAAAATTTTTGGGTTCGTAAATTTTTTCCAAGATAGAAAAACTCCTTGGGAAAAAAAGGAAAAGATCACTGGGGGGAAACCTGGGGGAGGGGAAAGTACTCACCTAAAGAAGGTGACCCCCCTGGGGGGTTGAATTGATTGGCTGGGAATCAGGGGAAAGTTTACTATCATGTTTTTTAAGACGTCCAGGGAATAAAATTCATTGGCATTTTAAAAATTTAAAAAAAAATCTCTCGGGTTGGGTCTTTCCCTCTCATGTAAAACAAAACCTAGAATTTTTTAGACATTCTTTTCCAAACAAATCTTCAATATTTTATATACCGTAAAATGCGGCGTATAACATGCACTTTTAACACAAAAAATAAGATCAAAAATTATGGGTGCGCGTTATATACGCCGGGTATCAAAATAATAGATTCAAAAATAAAAAAAGAGATAAGCATAAAAAAAAGAATTAGTCTTTTACATAGATCGGAATACTGTTTATTTAAAAGAAATTATATACCTAATGAACTTAAAAGGTGGTAGTTCTAGAAATGTACTATTTTTTTCAAAATCCTGGGATAATACCTCGAATAAAAGACTTCAAAGCATAAGAGTATTGCATACGTACACTTCCCAAAACTTTTCGTAAAAAAAGGGTGTAAGCGTTATAAGGTGGGAAAATACCTAAAAAAATTTAAAAAAACAGCTTGAAAATATAAGTGCGCGTTGTACATCGGATTTTACGGTAAATAAGAAGCATAAATACAAATGCATCAATTACATAATTTTAAACCACAACAAAAGCTGTGTTTTATTTCAAGATCAAGGATGGGGATAATTTTCCCCTTTTAAAGAAAAGAAACCTTTTTAAAAAGCAGCTTTGCAACTTTTCTCAAGTCAAAAGGTTAAGAATTCTTTCATAAATTGATAATCCCACATGAACAAGGTTTAAAAAAATCAAAAAAAAATATCCTTTTTTTTTTGTCATGAGGCCGGGGAAAATCAGCAAAAAAAATAAAAAAAAACATATCTCAATCAACCGATGGGAGTAAGTGGGAAAAAACTAGTGGGACTTTTTGACCCCTATCCTTCAGGTTGCTTTAAAACTGAACACAGACAGTAAATTCTGTCTTGAAAGCCTACAACACCCGAAACTGGGAAAATTTTTTGGAATATGACTTTTTGTGTGTGTAAATATACATAAATTTATACTTTCCCGATTTACTTTCGGGAAAAAAGACCCTCCCAAAAAAAAAGAGTTCCAATATGTGCATTTAAAATCCTACAATGCACAAAAGGAAAAAAGGGACTTTTCAGTTTCGCCGGCGCAAATCTCGCCAAGCAGCCATTATTGGGGACAACACCAAAAATATATATAAAAAAAAAATTTTAAAAAAAGGTAATAAATGTTAAATTCTCATTGGTTTTTTATCTATTTTTTTTATGAATTTATGAAAAAGGCGGGAAAGATAAGAAAAGAAAAAACTTGTTTTTTAAAACGTAGTTTTTGTGAAACTATTAATTTTCTATTTGAAACAATTTAATTCATTCCTAAATAAAAAAAACGTTCTTATGACGCATCTTTTTTCATTAATCTTTTTAAAAGTGAAAAATTCACATACAATGGGAAAAATCTCAAATTTAAAGAATGGGAATATGATAAATAAATGCATGTATTATAAAAAAACTAGAACAAATTTTTTCCCTCTTAAAATTAAGTAAAAGATAGCCTTAAAAAGGAAATTTACAGCCAATCATGCGTTTAATAGAATGAGTTAACTATATCGAAAAAAAAATTTTTCCTTTTTAATATCATCCCGCAAACAAAAACAGCAATTTAAAACGATTTGTAAAAAAGTTTTTATTATTATCACCAAAAAGCAGGGGACGAGTAACCGCAGAACAAGACGTTTTTAATTGCGACATTCACCCATGCGGCGAAAAGTACAGATGTTAATATGATGGTTTATGAATCAAACTCTTTTGGATAGTAAACGTGGGAAAAAGAAGGGCTCAACAAATGAAAGAAGGGTGTGGTTTAAACGGGTTAAACGGGCCCATTGGGACATTCGTTCTTATCCCCTTTTTCCCCAATGGGGAAAAAATTAAAAAACCCTCCCTTGTTACTCAGCGTCAGAAAAGCCACTGACCAGGACAATGTCTCAAGAAGTAATGGATTATCATTTAGGATTTTATGCACGTACAGAGTTTAATAAAAGGTTTGGGGATTAGAAACATTTTAAAATAAGATTCAAGTGGATATAGTTGACCTAAAAAAAAACCAACCCCAACTTTTTTGGGGGGCGGGGTTTTTTGTAGTACCGCGTTTTGCCACTGGGGGTTTATAGAGCTAACACTTCCCGAGTTATTTAAGCCGAGTACCGTCGATTAAAAGGGAAAAAATTGGGGGGTTTAAATTTATGTGACGCCATAGTCCCCATGATGGAAAACCACGTGATTCTAGCCAACAACCCAAAAAAATCATGTGACATCATTTGTCACGATAAAACCCGTCTTGTGGTTCCAACTAATCAGTTCACGCGCTCCGGTGTTCCCAAATTTTGCTCTTTTGCGAAACTTTCTCTTTTAAAAAAACTATGTATACAAAAAGCATTTTATTTTTAAAAATATAAGCAAAAAAAAAGACTTTTTTAAAATTTAAAAAAAACTTTTTAAGAAATTTTTTTTTTTAATATTTAAACATCTTTTCCCAAAAATTTAAATTTTTTTCTGAGTTTTCCCCAAAAAGAACAAGTAGAATTGTTTAATGTTTGTTTTGAATTCAATGGAAAACACGTGTTTGTTTTTATCATGTGACTTCATGAATCAAGCCCATTTCGGCAGACTTTATAATGACAACAGTTTGGTGTGATCGTCGTTTTTGCAATGGCTGATTTTCGTGAACAACGTGGGTGAAGTTCTGCTTTTTGCTCGGAACAAGTGGAACGGAAACTTTTTAAGTGTTAAAAACTGCGTACAAGGACGATGCTATGGGGAAAAACTCAAATGCTTTAGTAGTTTTCCTGGTTCAAAAACGGTGAAATGTCAATTGACGACAAACCTCGTTCTGGACGCCGGTCCAAGGTCCGAACACATCATGAAAATGTTGAAAAAATTCGTGAAATCATCAAGGATCGACGACGGAGTGACTTGGAGCTAATCTCAGCGAATTTTGACAATGTCCTTGCTAACAGAGCCTAATCCGTGCGACAATTCTTGATTAAAAATGGTATGAACCTGTTCCTCACCCCCTAAATACTGAGCCGATCTTGCCGCATGCAACAAACTTGTTTTTTTCAAAGTGACATTGAAGAAAAGCGTTTTGCTGATGTTACAAAGGTGAATAAGACAACAAAGGCGCTGTCAAGCATCACAAGAGATGAATTTAAACAATGTTTTGAAAAATGGAACGAAAGATTATATATTAGTCTATTAATGCAAGTGGAGATTACTTTAAAAGGAGTTAAAGGTTTGTGCTTAAAAATTGTACAAATAAGTTTGCTTTTTTTGGGTACCCCCTCGTATTTCCCAGTATCCAAGGCGGCGGAAATCAGAGAATGATCGATATTTTCAAAGTTAGGAACGATTTTTCTGTCTAATAGTGGTTTTAATCATTTTCTAAGGCTTTTGTTCCTCATGAACCAGTTAGTATTTAGAATTTGTCTTAAATAACACTTTTGTGATGTTTCTAACAAATTATAGCGAGTCTTTTTTGCATGTCTTCAGACTGGAGCGGCGTAGGTCAGAACTGGTCTGAGGATCAGGACGTAGATAGGCCTTTTTACTCTATTTCAAAAAGATTTTCTTAAAATTAAACGGTATAAACTACATACGACTAGTTTAAATTTACTTTTAATACGTAGGATGTGATGTTTAAATCAAGTATTACATCAAGATACTTTTATGAGTTGAGATCAGGGTATAGCATTGTTATTAACCTTTTCGGGATGAAGGACTCAAAAGCGTGCTTACCGCCAGTGCCGGAGGTTTCCGTCGCGAGTGTCACTCACAGGCTGGATGGTTTTGTGTAGTTAAGCCTAAATCCATAAAAATACCGAAATATAAACGCGTTGTTCAATATTATTCTATATATTATACGAACGGCATATGCTTTATATATTTCGTTATTAACATATTTTATTTACTTTAGCCACTTTCAATTTAAGTACAAGTTTTTACACATTTTATTGTCAGCATTTGTAAAAGTCGACCTTGTAAAAAAGTAAGGAGGGGAGAAGACCAATTTTGTCTACCAGATCTAATTATCCATTAAAAACTAGACTGCAAACCCAAATCAAATGCTTTAGCGAAAATAAATCTCTCATCTTCACATTCGAGGGGTTTTCTGACTTTATAGGGGAAGAATAGCTATTCAGAGCCATTTTCCAGTCATTAAACTAGTCCTCAAGGAGAAAAATGTGTCTTATTTGAGTGGTGAGATATTAATTTTGGTTTTTGATAATGTGACAATATCGCAATGTCATCTGCATATATGCATATAATGATGCAGTCTGATTTTGGGATATCGTCAACACAGAGGTTAAATAGAGTTGGTCCAAGAATGATACCCTTCGGAACTCCAGCTTAGATAAATCTTGGGTTTGAGAGAGTATTTTTTAATTTTTCTGAGTAATTTCTATTAACAAGATAGGAGTTAATTAGTGGGATTAGTGTGTGAATGGGGGGGGGGGGTTAATTTTGATGATTCTAATAATTAGCTGGTGTTTCATACTCTATCATAAGCCTTCTTACAATCAGGAAAACCACCCATGCATGTTTTCCTATAATTTGTCCAGATTTAATATATTCTACGGTTTTTGAACAGTTGGTGAAACGTGGAAAGCTCAGTTCGAGAGCCGTGCTCCTCCGGGAATAATATAACATTACAATCTAAACTTTCATTAAAAGTCTATTGAGAATAAGTTTTCTGCTAATTTGCTTAGCACTGAGAAGAGATATCGGTCGACAGCTCTCTGTTGGTGGGATCTTTCCCAAATTGGATAATTGGAATCACCGACGCAGTAACACTGGCAAAATAACTGCTGGTGTTTCATGGTTGATTTGTTCCTTTCGAATGGGCAGTTGAAAGCTCGTTGTGAAAATAATTACAGCGGACGGTTTGGCTTGTAAATATATATGCACTTTTACGTAATATTTATTATTCAATGATACCCGTGAGAACATAAAATGTGTTCCTTCAAAAGAGGTGACAATCGTCACGGGGGAATACGATATCGAATCCAAAATGTCGGAAGCTATATTTTAGTAAAATCGTGCTGTCTACTACAGCGGAAAGTGTTTTTGAAATGTTAGCGGTGCAATGCCATCTTAAAAAAGAATATTCATTACTGAACTAAATGATGCGATAAATTTTAAGAACCATCTTACTCCATTTTAAGAATAACGGAATGTAAATAGCAATTACGTATTCCATTGGATTTTTTTTTTAAAAAAAATTTGTTTCCAAAAAGATGAGATTTTGGTTGATAGTAATTTAATTATAGAAATGTTTTTCACAGTAATATGATCCTATACCAAGCATGAAGGGATAATTACAATGTATATATACGAGTTTTAAAAAGAGTCCAATATATGTAAAGTGTCCAATATATCACTTTGATTATTATTTAGATTTTTCAACTTTGCTCTATCATTTCTCTACCACCCCTTGAAAACCTGAACAATAAGTAGTACTAAATCTATAAGTAACAAGAGAATTCATCTCGTTCCTTACGAATATCCAGTGTTCTTTATATTTCCAAGACATATAGTAATTGACCAAATCGAATTTTCTTTCATTTACTGCCTGCTAAGTGTTTCAGATTAAAATATTTAAATTAAATAATTTTATTTAAAATTTTCTATCGACTCTTTGAAAAGCTGTTAAAAAGTTCCTAGCAATACAAATCAAGTACTATTACAAAAAAAAAATTAATAATAATGATTTTAGTATGACATTTAAAAGCTTACCATCAAACACGAAAATTAAATAATGAAACTAAAAATGAGAAAATCCTTTAAAGAAATGAAAATTTAAAAATGCTTGCTACAAAATTGCGAAACTCATGCAAAATATAAGTAAAGTTATCGAGTAAAAATATCATAGCAAATAAAACAGCATCAGAAAAGAATTAGAAAGCCCGATTTACAACGTGAAAGTTTTCTAGATGTGGGAAGTAGAACAAGCCAAAATATATTTTGAACTTCATTAAAACATTCTCATTCAGTCTCTATTTCATTAAATTTAACATTAACTTACTTAATATTAACTAAACACAATAACACGAATGTCTTTGTTCTTCAAGCAATTATTCTTTCTTTTGAAATGTTCATTTCTACAAAGAATCTTTTAAAAGTAAAAAGGGGAAGGACTCTTAACCTTATCAGGCATTTTTCAAAACATCATTGACTTTAAAATTGGCTTTATTTCAAAGACAAAGCACCAGTTCAGTTAGCGTGGGTGCATATCTATTGTTTAATAAATTTCAAACCTGTCAGCAGTCCTTGAATGGCTTCAAACAGAATCAGATGGTATCGCGTAAAATCTGCATAATTTCATAAACCAGGCTCGCCCAACTCGTAAAACAAGTGTACCCATGGAATCCATTAAACAATTCCATGCGGATAATAACGATTCTAGAAAATTTTTATTCTTATTTATGATTGTTACTTTTATATATATCTATTTAAAGTTGAAAAAATATATCCGCGCGCGCGATACACAACCAAGCGCTGCACGCTTTTTTGAAATAATTTTTTTTAACACCAAAATATCTTTCTAGAACAAAGTGTTCGGAGCAATAAATTACTTCAAAACTTGTCTAATATATTGATATTTAACAGAATAATTCTTATCATAACAAAATGCGAATAGTATGAACATTTAGATCAGAGGTTGTCTACCTTTCTTTTTTAATGAACAGAAAGCCCACTTACCCCATTTCTAGAAATGGACTAATCTCTTCGCAAATCCTTTTTCTGTTTGTGCAAGCATAATAAGCGTAAATACATTAAAATACAAATACGTATTTATGTAGGATATTCCATTTGTAAGAAGTTAGATCATATCACATTTACCGAGGTCGGCAATTCTAATCAAAACAGTATTCCACATCAACGCCATCTAGCGTCCTTTTTAAAAAACGCCGACATGAACCTTTTTCGCCAGAGGCCCACTAACATTCGTTGAGAGAAGTCGTGTTTCGCGCGTCAGCGCATTTTCGTCCGCGCCAGGCGGTAAATCTTAATAGTACCATAACGAGTTCTATCATTCGTCCGCGCCAGGCGGTAAGTCTTATTAGCACCATAATGAATTCTATTTAATCTCAATTGCCTCCCTTAAAGTAATGTGATCTAACTTCCCTATTCTTCCGAAATATGCTTATCTAACTTTCCTATTCTTTTGAAATATTCCCCATGTAAATACTCCCTTATAATTCTTAATAAATTGTTTAGTTTTCAACTAGTTTCTTTCTTGAACTATGTTGTCTACTTTATTCCGAAATTAACCAACACACCCTAAAAACCCCTAGACACCACGCCATAAAAACCCCGCCATCTGAAGAATCCAATCTTTTTGGAAGATTTCGGTTGGATTCCCACATTTATGTATATAAGATCTATATTCATTGCATCGATAATTTAAAACAGCAATAAAAGTTAATTTTTATTATTTTTCTAATTTATTATATTCATGCATAAGAAATTTCATTTGTCTAAAAAAGAAATATTAAATTGTGATGGAATAGTTTTGAAGACATAAATAATTAATACTTTGTAAATTACTGTATACACAATAATCCCTCTTTATTAATGTAGGTTATTGTTGCCACGAAAACAGGGCATAAATGGAAACATATAAAACCTTTTTGAAATTAAAATAGCATTCTTAAATATATTACTCTTAAGAATAGAAGTTTCGAACCGAGAGAAACCACTTTTAATTCGTGAATGTAACACTGATACTAAAAGGAATTCGAATTTTCCTGCGCAAAAGTAAACTACAGTATTATTTTTTTTTAAAGCAGTAAAGTGCATTCGAAAAAACAAGCGCGAACAGATATTTCCGAGGAATTATATTTTTATATTTTTCTTCCGAATTTGAAAATATATTTGCGTATACTTATTGAATTTTTTATGGCTTTACATATCTCTAAAAATATTTAAAAATACTTTATAAAATCAAAGGAAAAATCTAATTCTACAGAAACCTTCATTACTTACTTTTTCGTTTGGGCAATCGTTTCATTTACATCCAAGCAAATACAATTATCTAGTTTTCAAGAGAAAAAAATTCTATAAGATTAACATTGCGTTCACGAATTAAAAAAAAAAGAATAATAGGTAAAAGAGAACTTTAATAGTTCTTTTTTAAATTGTTCAGTCAACGAACTGAAAATAACTGATCAGAGAAAAATGCGCGCCGTGCTATCGATTTATACAAGAACTTTATTACATAACTCTAAAAAAAAAATGTGTGTATAACTTAAGACATAACTAAAATATAAGATAACTTTCCATGTAGTATCATTCAAAATCAATGTATTTATTTTCTCATTATGTGGGCATGCTTGTCCTTGGGAACAAACCTTAAAAAACGAGTTTTGATCTGTATGTTCCTCTTTGTATTACAGATAAGAAGTACAAGTTCACTTGATAGTTACTACATCACACAATATACCTATAGTTTTTGTCAAAGCAGCTAACTTTAATTGAACTATCTTATGGATAATCTAATCTAATCTGAAAAATTAAAATGCTCTAGAAAAATTTCATGCACAACACACTACTTATTTTTTAATTGTTATTGCTTTTGATAATTGTAGAATGAGTTTACACTTTGAAAATGAGTAATACAGTATTATAAGTCAGTTCTAAAACTTGATGGAAAAATAATCTTTTCAATAAAAGAATAAGGGCTGAATTTTATCTGGACAAGAAAAAAAAAAAAAGAGGGGGGGGGGGAGGAATGTTTCAAATGAAAACAGCCAATACTCTTAAAAGTATATTAATATTTATATATTACAGAAATGAAAATTATACTAGAAAAAACTATACTTGAAATACTTCTTATTAGCAAAAAATGTTACTAGATTTTATCTAAAAATAACATTTTATTTAATACAAGAAACGGAAAACAATAAATAGAGAGGAATTTTTTTTTTTAATTTCACAATTGGAATAAAGAAAAATTCATAATTTCTGGTATACTAAAGATATACAGAAACTACAAGCAAATTTTGACATTAGAAGTTCCAAGAAGAAATATCAAATATTCATTTATTATTCAATAACCTTATATGATCCCAATGAAAATGTTTTTAGTTAACTAAAATATAATCAAATAAAACAAAAGCAAAAATTCCTAAAAAAATATATTCATAAAATAAGGTGGAATCTTTATGATAAAAATAATATATTCCGAGGACCTATCGCTATCGAATTGGTATCGCTGACTCACCTGACTGTACTCTTTGTGACTCTGGTCAGCCTATGACTGCTGAACATTTGGATGTGTGCCTAGCACTAAAAAGTTTTGATTGTATTGTCAAAAAATATTGGAGAGCACATGCACTAATGGCATAGGTGCTATTTTGTAGTGTGTGGCATTTGAAATAAAATATATTCCAGACTGTTACATATTCTAAAGTCAATGTATACACAATATATTTTCAAGAACTTATAATTCTTACTCAGCATCACACAAGATATTGAATAGTCGAAGTCAGTGATTAATCGATAAAATATGCTATGGAATCAATATACCATGAGTTTAAAAAAGAAGTTTTATAATTAATAAACCAATTTCTCAAAACAGATACATAGAAATACAGATTTCATTAAATTATTTTAAAACACTAAAATAGAATAAAAATATACTTATATTGATAATTTGAAAAGCCTAGATAATTAATAAGTAGAATTACATACACATTACAATTAAAACAGTAAAAAGACTGGATGAAAATACTTTGGTATGTATTATAAGCAAAAAAGTAACTACAGCAAAAATATACTATGTAAAGTAAAGATTTTAATTTAATATAATCTTGTCAGATTGAAATAATGTATTCCATGAAAGAAAGCAAAAGATTTGCTTAAAACTGCAAAGTCTATGTGAGAGCTAAATGCAATTGGTGATTTGAAATTAATAGCAGAAATTGCAGTAAATACAATAAAACATTCAAATATAAAACTGAAAAAAAATTATAACTATGTCATCATAATGTGTAAAAAAATAATAATCATTTTAAGCAATATTTTAACAAATGCAAGTAATGTTCAAAGACTAACTAAAATTTTAAAAAAAAAGTGGAAGTAAAAAGAAAAACATCAGTTAGTATCACACTAAAATACAATATTTTAATTAAACTGCTGAAATTTTACTTATTATACTAATTTAAATTTAAAACTAGTGTGTTGCTCTACACACATAGTTGAAATTAGATTAGTAAACATTTTAGCAAAATAAATCATACCTATTTTCGGAGAAATTCATATACAGAATTGAATTGGTATTAAGTAAAAAAGGCAAAGATTTATATGGGATTTGTTAAAAAATTTAGAGAACTTTTACGTTACAATAAATATATTACGAAATGATTTTTAACAATGGAACTATTTCAAATGAATTATCTGCACTATTTTTTCTAAGAAACACATTTTCATATTTAATGTTACGTAAATTTTTTTTACAGCAAACGATATTACAAAAATTATATTACCATAGAATTTACCAATTTATAGTTATTCCAAATAATTAATTCTAAATCGATAAATTGTAAGCAAATTTCATTAACTTACTACTTTAGGAACCATTTCTTGAATCTAACACTTCTTTTATTTCAAAATAATTATCAAAAATATTCCTAACCATTTATCAACATTAACAATCCATTACGGCATTGACATATAGGATTGTAAACAATAAAGAGTTGCCGCGAAACCTGCGCACATACTTAGATGGTAGTGTCATCTATCTTTAGAAATAGAAACTACACACACGGAACCTAAGCAGTCGAGGTTCATTTAAAGTTTCGCATTTTCTACCTAATTAGTTTATTCTTTAGTTTTCAATCTAATTAGTTTGATTCAAATTAACAGCTTTTTAAAGCATTATAAAAAATTTAGTGATGGATATCGTAATGCTGAATCAATGTAAAGAGATGAGAACAAAATTTCAGCTGATGCCTCACACTTATATTCGCCAAGCGGTATATTGTTGAGGTTGGTTAGTTAAGGCTCATTATTCTTCACGATAGGTCTTAAGACAAGAATTGGGAACAAATTTTGCAAGGAATAGCTTTAGAGGTATTAAGGGGAGTCTCCATTGTTCTAACAGGCATATTAACCCAATTACACGGACAAATATTAAGCAGAACCTAACTCTAACTCACAATCGGCTACCACAGTTTTGACTTTGAGGGAGTACATTTGCAATTACTAAAAAATTGTTTCACAATTTATAAAATATTGTATTATTGAATCATATGTTTTATTGATATGCAAAATGGTTGCAATTCAATGATGGCATTTATTTTAATTTTTTTGTGATCGTTTTTATTTTAAGATTACTTTTTTTCTTTCCTTCTTTTCTAAATGTATTTATTATCGGACGCCAACAATAACAGGAAATAATCGTAATAAAAAAATAGATTAAAATATTGAACACCCTGCAAGACTTCGAAATATTTTAATACATATTTAATTCAAGTGGTATTTTACTGAAAAGGTTTTTCCTGAACAATAATTCTGATTTAAATCAAAAGTGTAATCTAAAAAGCTTTTGTGTGTGTGTAGTTCAGATTGTTAATTAAAATGTGACTATAAAAATGAAACAGTTTAATTCTTTTTCAGATTAAGGAAAATCCAATCATCGCAAATGTGTGAATATACTAAACATCCTTATGTGAACAATTGCCTTTTAAGTTGTATAAACTTAATGACTAGTGGCTTGGCATTTTTCTTTTTTTGATTTACATAAAACAAAAATTGTATGTATTACTATGAAAAACCAACAGTTGATGATTGTGTATTAATGAAAAAAAAATATAAACATATAATAATCATAAGTTATTTTTGTTTTCAGTAGCATTTTATAAGTATTTAATATATGCAGATTATTACACATTCATTATATTCGCATACCAAAGTTTACTTTATTTTGTTCTTAAATTTACTGGTGAAAAAAAAAAGTTGGAATCAACGATCTATTATAAGATAATGATGGTAAAACTTGCTCATTTGTAAACCATATATATAAAAAAGGCCTTATTAATTTTAATAAAATTTTAAAATAAAAACTTCCCATACACAATTTAAGTTTTCAAAAATTCCAATGTTTCATTGGATGCTATATTTTTATTTCATTCTTAAAAATCAATAAAACCATAATAAAGAACTTTAAAATAAAAAAAAATTAAAGTAAATATTAATACAATACAATGAAATAAGTTCAAAAAATAAAAACTGATTTGATTCTCAAAATATTTGAAGTTGTTCACTAGAATATACAAACAGTGACGCACACAAGGGAGAGGAGGATCCCCAGGTCTGGAACCTCCAAAGCCCTTGATTTTTTTTCGATTGATTTTAATAATTAATTTTATAAATTAATGTTAATTGTTTACTGTTTTTTGTTCCTGAAAATCGACAAAATCAAAAGAATATGTTGGGCGGCGTATTGGAGTATGATACGAGAATGATGGACTTTTGACCCTGGACCCCCTCCCCCTTGAAAAATTCTTGTGTGCGCCACTGACAAACATTATGTCAAAATTTAAAAAAAAATTCTGATAATATAACAAAAGGAAGTGTTTTCTCATTAACAAAAAGAAAAAAATGTATTTGACATTTGTATTTTTAGATTTAATATAAAATAATTCATTTTCATTACATACTTTATCATATATTAAATTATTGCAGGTTGTGTACATATATTGAAAAATGAGACATAACACTAAGTATTTGATAGGAACACATAAAAAAACACATATAAGTATAATTTGATATTTATTAACATTCTTATAATAGCTTCTAAATTTCGCAGCATTTTTCTGAACTAGAAAGATACAATTTTCGCTCAAAAATTTGTTAGCATGAAGGTAGCATAACTTCTATTTACACATCATGCTAAGCTTTTTAGTATATATAAATAAAATATAAAATCACATTTTGCACAAGTACAAATAACTAAATTTAGATATATTTATTTTAAGTAAAAATAAGGCCACACATGATTTTGCATTTGTTATTGAGCCTTTTCATATAAACATTTTAAAAAATGCACAAACTACTACATTATATAACATTGTTTTGGCACATCTAAATTGGAAACACTAATGTAACATAATATTTTTGAAGATATTGAAATAATACAAGGTTATGAAAACAAGAAAGCTGAACAATCAAAATGAAATTGAAACCAAATATATATCTTGTCTATAGTATTATTAAATTAGAATAAACAAAAAAAAAAAAAATGTACAGCACTGAATAAGCATTACAAGCAAGGTCGAATTTGCTTTGAACCTAGACCAGGGCTAAAGGGAGAGGGCAAAATCTGAGAGAATTAACCAATCAAATCTTTATAAAATGACTGGCTAGTTCTGTTTAATATTTAAAAATATAAATTAACTTGCTAACATTATAAAACAACCCTTTTTTAAATAAGTGGGTTGTAAAATTAAACCTTTGGTCAAGGTTGCAGAAATGTGTAAGTCCGTCCATGATTGCAAGGCCTTAACATGTAGCAAAAACACAAAACTTTGTAATAACAAAAATATAATTATACATATATTTATATAAAATAAAGGTTTTTAACTCTTGAATAATTTAAATAGTACCAGAGTACATAAATATTAATTAACTGAGTTATTTTATATCAATAAATATAGCTGCATAACATAAATACAATAGCTGTCATTTTTTTAAACTTTTCATCCCTAGATATAAATAATTCAGTTTTTATATTCTGTACATACAAAATAAATTTTAAAAACATCTTTTATATAAGCCAACTACACACAAAAACAATACATCAACTGTAATGGAATTATTTTAGGATTTGTAGAACTTTTTAAAACTTAACAAGTACAATCTGACTTAAGAAATTGTACTCTTACATACAAATACATATAAACATAATATAAAAAGTTGTCATTTATTTTTAAAAAGTACAGAAAAAATCCTATTTCTAATATTTTAAATATTAAATCAGGAATTACTACAAATTAAAAAATTTCCTAATTTGTTGAAATTTCAAAATCAATATTCTATTTCAAGAATTATATTTCAATGTGGCTCCATAAACATAAATGTCACATCAATATATTTTTTAAAATATAACACTTAATGAAAATAACTATACAATTTGGAAGAAAAATTCAGCAAATCTCTAAAAATGAAATATACTGCTATATATAAACGTTAATAATAATAATAATAAAAAACAATAACAAAAACTATATTTTCCAAAAATTGAAATACAAGAAAAATTATATAATAAATCTGTTATAAATTAAAATTTACATTCTTTGTTTTTTGGGATTAATAATGCACACATACTTTGCAAATAATTTTTTAAAAAAGATAAAACACAAGCAGATAAAAAAAATTCCTTAGAGCAGTGATAAATAGGAGTCTGTATTAATATTTTAATAAATTAATATATTATATATTAATATTTATGTTATTTAATTCACTTTACATCAAAATTGTTCAGTATTTTTTTTACTGATCAATCGAAGTTTGATATGTAATTTAAAGCTACATTTACACATACTTTGATTTGTTTTAATATTCATATAACTCCTTCACTTCGTTTTAGTCAAATATGACTCAAGTCAACAAAGATTTTAAAAATGTAATAATATTTAAAAAATCAAGCAGAAAAAAATATTTAAGTAGTACATCAAATTAGCATGAATATCTAATTATAAATTCAAAAATGAATATTTTAAACTATTATAAAATTTAACACTGAATTAAAAATGAATTACTTTTTAAAACAAATGTGACTCAATAATTCAGAGGTTTCATAAATGTAGAGCTTAAAAGTATGCAAGAAATGCAATACAAAAACTGCTACAATAAGTATAGATATTTATATATTTTACTATGTTGAAATGATTTTTTATAAACTTTTACACCAATTTAACATTTTAAAGAAAAAGATAGGAACATAAAATTATGATAAAGATATGCAACGATGAAAAGCAAAGTGAGAGTAAGAAAAACAATAGCATACATTCTTATACATTCACCAAAAAAAAAAAATAAATAACTTATCACAAAATATTATAATAAATATTAAAAATTTTAAAATAACATGATTAAAATATTTTTATCCATGATTAAATACCAACTATTAAAATACCTTGAATTTTTTTTTTAAAAAATTTAAATTTTATACAAGAACATTACATTAAGAATCTTTATGTATACTTAAGTTAAATATAACAAAGTTTTTCCTTCGTTCTCAAGCGTACAATAAATTTAACAACATTGGAATGAATGCAATAGAAATACCAACACGAGAATTAGGAATGTTATCATAAAATGAAATAAAAAAGGAAGTCATATGTATTTAATTTCTCACTCTTTAATGCATTCAAAGCATGTCTTTTCAAATAATTAAAATACATATGGCAAAATCCAAAACTTATCATGGAAGACTTATGTAAGTGTATAATTAAATATTATTGATGCTTTTCCATGCAATTTTCTAAGTGCATAAAAATTTAGGAATATATAACAGCACATTTTTCAAACACAATATAAAACTTGCAATGTTTTTCTATTCTACAGTTTCTGCTTTGATTTTGAAAAGAAGCAATTTTAAAACTTTAAAAGCAACAATCTGATTTAACTAAAATATCTATGATATCTGAATGACTAACAATACAAAATATAAATTCACAAACATATTTTAATTGTATTACATAATTCTTTGAAGCAAATACTGCTATTCAAAAATATAATTGTCTCTTTACAAAAACCTCTCATGAAAACAGAATATAAATGAAATGATTATTCTATACTTTGATATTAATTTGTCAATAATTAAGAGTTCCTTTTCAAAAGTTCAAAAGAATCATCCAAATCAATTAAATCCTGAGTTAAATTATTAAAATGCTCTACTATCAACTATGAAAATAATGGGAATATAAATATTTTTAACTAGTAATGCATTATCTAATAAGTGTATTAAGAAAGAGCTAGACTAAATTTCAAGTGCATTAAAAAATTTTGCAAAGATTTTGTTGTTGCTGGAGCAGACATAGTTATACAAAGCTATATTTCAAAGATAACAATCTGTTATTTTTCATCTTTGATTAATTAAAAAAACTTGCACACATCTTTCATAAAAATCTACTCGCACACAATTATAAACATACCACATTATAGAGCTTAAAATACATAATAAATTTATGAGCACATTGATGTATATATTGAAACAATTTCTAATAGAACATTTCAGTTCCTAAATAAAATTCTCAATGAGGAAATATTTATATCTATCAAAATTGTTTAATAACTGAGCTTTGGGTACATAAAACATCACAGGGAAGCATTTCAACATTTATGTCACACTGAGTGGTCGAAGGAACATCAAATTTTAAAATTTGATGATGAATCTTTTATCAGGAAAGGCACATTTTATACTTATTTTTTATATACACACTTATAAATCTCAATGATTTAGTGCATCAAAAACACTACACATGGAATGTATAACGGATAATTGAATAAACCCTTTTAATTTATGAAAAAGAATGTCAAGATAATTCATTAAAAATTTTATATAAATATTAGATTTATATATTTAATTAAGAAAAACAATGTTTAATCAAAAGTTGCAATTTTATTAAAGTTCAACTTAATGATTAAAAATAGCAAAAATAACTAAAATTTAATATTTCAATGAGAATAAACTACAATACATTCTCATAAAATTTAACAAAAGGAGAAGAATATCTTCACAGTACAATAAATGCTAACATTTATAAATATATATATATATATAACATATAATTTTCTTTAATAATCAACATTTCATTAAGTTTCTTTGCAAAAATTACACTTTGAAAAATGCAAGTTATTTCATACATTCAACAACATTCTTGTATTGAAAAAAATATTTTTTTTCAATATTTTTAATATTAAATTAATACCTATTATCACTTATTTTTTCTTTAAAAAATGTTACATTAAATTGTGATGTCAAATGAAGGAAAAATACCGTAGATGATATCGTACTTTCATGTTTCATAAAAGGATTTCCGAATCTAATTCAATATTTGCAGAGGAAATTCAAACTTTTATAGCATTAATTCATCATAAGTAGCAGTTATAACTAGGGTTCGATTTTCGAGGAGAGAATGAGCCAAAAAATCATTTCCAAACTTCTCAAATTCAAAATTAAATACAGAAGAAAATATGTTGTACAGTGACACAGATAAATGTAAAATAAATAATTTTGACACCTATATCAGAATTTATTCTTACATATAGTTACTTGAAAAATAATTTTTGACTCTTAAAATTTTAATGAATATTATTTAAAAAGAATAATGCAATACATACTATGAGAACAATTATACCATTGACAATATAAAGGATAACAATAATATTAGGTTTAAATTATTTGGCATGCTTCAAAATTCTGAATTTTTTTGATAAGCATATTTTGAGGGGGAAAATTGGCAAGTACAAATTTACAGTGTTAGATTAAATGTAATTTTTAAAATTGGAATAAACATCTAATGATTTTCAATCAAAGTGATGCTTAAAATTTTTGACATGAAATTAGTTAAAAGCTGTTATAATGCTTTTTTTTAGTTTAGGACAAACATGACAAAAATAAATTTATTTTATGTTAAAAAAAATTCTGAATTTGATCTATCTTTAAATAAATATACAAAAAATTAACAAATTATTAAAGTTGAAAGGGCAAAATTATAATTATATATAAAGTAGCCCAAGTCCTTTTTGTCAAAAAATGGTCTATGGTTGCAAAAGAATTTGACACCCTTAGTTTTAATATAGACATCACTGTTTAATTCAGAAACTGACTTAGTATAATTTTGCTTAAAAACAAATGCATCTGCAGAAAGATGAGTTTGAACTGTTAAAGATTGCATTTGGAAGACGCATATAATTATGAAATAGTATTTACAAAACCGAAAGCACAGCAAAGAAAATTTGAATACAAAATGAAAAATTTGAGCCACCACACAAAGAAACAAACTAATATTAATAATACCAATAATTCTTATAGTTATATTTATGACAATTTGTGATTAAATTTATCAAAAACAGTTTTACTACTCACAAGATATTTAATTTTAAAAAAAATATGTAATAAGAAGGCTAAAATTAAAAATTAATTTATTTTTAGAAATAATATGAATGTGGCAGGAATATAGGAACACATTGTGGTTTAATACTTTTGGTTATACACATAGGCAACATGAATTTCGGATGAAAATACAATGGAACTTTAAGGTCCTGAATACACAAAAAGATATTTTCGTATACATATTTTATGTATTATATAAATTTTCATGATACAAATTTGTTTATTAAAATCTTTCAATATCAAATTATCCATGAAAGTTTGGAATTACAAAACAATATAAATATATTAAATGATATAATTTAATTAGAAGATTCTCTTTTTGAATTAGATAAACAAAATTAGTATACAAATAGCAAACATACATCAAATGTTCACAACAAGTATATGAAAAAAAGGCTTTCAGAAAAGGTGTTCTCTATTTTGCAAGAAATAAAATACGAGACAATACAGATATTTAAAGAAAATAAGTTTGTAAATAATGAATGTTCACATAACTATTCCAAAATAACTCACTAGAATATTTTATTAAGCCTATTTTTGGAGAAAATACTTCATAGAAAAATGCAAAGCTTGAACATTATTACAAAACCGAAAGAAACTGTAATAAGACTTAATAATATGAAGAATTTGAAATATAATATTGTAAAATATACAAAATAATAATCTATTTTATAGATTTTTTTAATAATGTTTTGCTATTTTATTTAATAGAAAACATTTAAATTTTAGATTTTACAAACTTAGAAAAACACATTAATAGACACGACAGAATAAATAAACAAGTGTTGAATGGATAATTTACAAATACAGAGCAAATATATATAAAAATAAATAGTATGAGGAAAAGTCAGAAAGTAAAAGGACTTTTGCAATTTCTCTTTCCAAGGTTCGGCAACAGCGCTGAATGGGGGAAAGTCGGCAACACTTCTTTACAAGGTATCATTCATCTTGCCTCAATAATTGTTGGAGTGTAGCAGACTGCTCAACGTGGCAGCTCCATTTTTTTATCTGCACCAAAAAGGAAAGGAGTTTTGTTTAGTCAAACTTTTTGTTTGTGGAAGGTGGAAGGACCAGTGCTGAATACTAGCCCCCTTTCCCATCATTATACCCTCAACGACTTGCACATGGCCCTCAGTGGTTGACGTCAATGGATTGCCCTATCTTTTGTCATCACATAAGGAAGCTCTTCCCTCTTTGAAGCGCTTTATCCATTTATAGATCTGGCTTCATGATAAACTGTCACCATGCTGCCCTTGCATATGATGAATAATTTCTGCAGGTTTCACATCTTCCACAAACAAAAAACAAATCACTGTCCTTTCTTCCTTGATGCATATTAACAATGGAGTTGACTTGTTGAACGGTTTGCTACACCTAAACGATTACAAGGGAAGATGAGTGACACATTGAGTAGAAGTGTTGCCAACTACCCCTCATTCAGCACTGGATACTATCTGTTGCCAAACCTTAAAAAGAGAAATTGCAAAAGTCCTTTACTTTTTGACTTTCCCTCATATTTAAAAACTAAATGTAATTTATAATAGAAAAAACATTAAATCAGTGTATATAAAAATAAGGTATTATAAGACTCCATAAAATTTTAAATACACATATCACAGGGATAATCAAGGAAAGAAATATTTTTAAATAAATTTGAAACGAAAACTGCCTTTATATATCCCATTAAAAACAATTAATCAAAGAAAAATTGAAGAGCAATATTTAAATTTTTTCTAAATTTTAAACTAAAGGATAATTCTGACTGTATCAATTATAAAAACCTAAATCTGTATGTATTATAAAAGAAAAATTAAAGCTATATCAATTATAAAAGAAAAAAATAAAGCTTTAGCTACCACAAAAAAATTAAAGCTGCATTTATCATTAAAAATACTTTTTTATATTTAAAATAACATTACTTATCCATAATATTAAAATTATTTTGGCAAAAAAAAGGCACATATAATTACAACTTAATCTTCACTAAAGAACAATCTCCATAAATAGGCTTATCACAGGAAATATATAATCTCTTCGTAGTAAAATGGATTAATTTATTCTAAGGTACATCAATAAGCCTTATTCAAGATTTATTGTTTGCTGTGAGCCATGTAAGACCTTCATAAAGACCATCACCAGTTGTAGCACAAGATGGTTGAACATACCAGACACGATCCCGTATTCTAGTAAGACCCAACTTTTCTTGTACTTCATGAGGCTTCATGGCTAAACAGAAAGAAACAAAAATTGTGATCATGTTTCAAAAGGAGAAGAGTTTGATTCCTATTAACATCACACTTTGAAACTGCACTAAGGCTACTGGTGACAAATTTCCCAATTTTAAACCTCAGTTAAGTAACTAGGATGACATTTGAATAAGAGGATTACAAGCCTTGACAGATTAAAATGCATCCTATCTTTTGCAGGGCAAGTCTTCAGTGGCATAAAAACTTGAACATATGACTCACCAAACAGAAGTTTGAAAAAACTTAGAAATTAAGATATTTTATTATTGTTCAACACAAATATTCCAACTATGCTTAAAAGAAAAGAATTCATCTGACTTTAGAAAGAAAATTTGATTCATTATTTGTCAAACAGAATGAAAACTTTGAAGCAGGAAAAATGTGATGCAGAATATGGGTAATTCCCATAAGAATATAACAAAATTTCACTTCATTCTTTTTGATCAGTGAAAAATCAAATTAGGCAAAAGATAACTGAAAATCTGGAATACAGAAACAAACAGGCACATATAAAAATGTATTGTCCAACTAATATAATTTACAGACAATAATTACACGGGGTGTCTGAAAAATATGACTACATTTTCAAACATTGATTACAAAAAAAAAAGGTATTCACTTACAGGGGTTTTTTTGTTCCTTAAAGAAATTAGTTTTTTTCACTATGTTTTATTGCATGATTTCATTGTGTCCACCATCAGTTATCCACAATACATTGAGTCCATTTGAGGTTTCTAGTCACATTTCTATGAAGCATTGCAAGATCAACAATCTGTGTGACCACTGTAATTCGACTTTTCATTTCATCAGTGTCACTAATTGAACATTGGTAAACAATATTTTACTCATATCCCTACAAGAAGTCCAAGTGTTTGATCTCAAGATCTGGGTAGCTACACTATTAGATTTCCTCTTTCCATCCATCGACTGGGGAACTTTTTCTTATTTCCAAACTCCAGTGTGGTGGTGCCTCATTTAAGCTATACATGTATTGCAGATTTAAATTCAATAAGCCATGCTACAGCTTGCACTGCCGCCCATCCAGTATAGTGGTTAATGACGATGACTGAGGTGTCGAAGGACCTGGGTTCAAATCCTAGAGAAAGCATGGATGTTTGCAAATGTATTGTGCCTTTGTGGCATGGGGGTACTTTAAATAGCCGCAAGTCCTCTCATGAGGTTGGTGGAAGAGGAAAAGAGGTGAGAGGCCCCAGACCACCCCTAGGGTGTTCTCCCTCAAAATTGAAAGTTATAGGCTCATAGCTCTTACCTCCATATCTTGTAAAATAATGGAAAAAATGTTTTTAAAGAGACTTTCGTTAAATCTAAATTCTGTGACCTAGGGAACAGTATGGTTTTAAATCAGGTGCTGTATTTTAGTCAAAAGATCCATGACACTCACAATTTAAAACCTACTCACCACACTGTTGCAGCTTTTCTAGATCTTTCTAAAGCATTCAACATAGTCTGGAGATAGAAACTTATTACTAAACTCTGATTCTTTTGGGATCAGTGATAGGGCCTTGCCTTAGCTTTATGATTTCTTGCATGACAGGACAATCAGGGTAAAATTTAATAGTTCCATGTCCAAAGGATTCAAGTTGAGTCAAGGACTACCTCAGGGATCTGTTGCGAGTTCCACTCTCTTCACCTTGCTCATGTGTGGTACTGAAGTAGTTATCTCCAGAAGGTGTAAGGTGGTCTTGTTTGCCGACGATATTGTCATCAGGAAATCTGGTGCTGATATTTTTAATCTAGAGAACAGTGTTTACCACACTCTTGTTGATGCATGGAACTTTGCAGAAAGCCACAAATTGTGTTTTAATGCTTTGAAGTCTTCAACCAGTTTCTTTACCACTCATAGAAAACTGTATAAATACCAGCCTAAGATCTTCTTGGGTGGATTGCTTCTATCAGCGGATAAGCATCCTAAATATCTGGGGTTTGTACTGGACCCAGAAATTTCCAGCTCAAGACACATTGATCATCTCGTGCACAAGAGCAGAAAACTACTTAATATTTTGAAATACATCTTTGGCCATGATTGGGGTTCTGACTCTTTCACTATTAGAAATACCTACCTGGCACTTATTGGACCTATTTTGGAGTATGATTGTCCGATTTACTGTTGTGCTTCCAAGACAAATCTTCAGAAACTCGAGCGAGTTCAGCTGAGGTCTTTAACAGTTGTCCTAGTAACATTGTACTTTTTGAGGCTGATTTGCAGCCACTCAGCGTTCGAAGAAATTCAATACTTGTAAAATATTATAACAAACTCCTTAGTTACAATCCTCGTAATCGAACATCAAAATTCCTAAATAATTGGAGTAACAATCAAAGACTGAAGAGGAATAGCCCCATATAGTCAGGTGATTAGTGGCAATATGATTTCCCCCACTGTTGAACGGCATCACTTGATCTCTTATATTGACCCATCCGAGGGCCTCCCAGGGGTGTATTTCCACCCGAACTTCTCAACCCATGTCAACAAGACTTCAGATCTTCCTGAATTTCTTAGGCAACTTGCCTTCAAGTTATTAGTATTATTTCTGATGATGCATTTCTTATATATACTGATGGCAGTAGGAATGAACACTCCCGTTCTGGCAGTGGTATTTACATTAAGTCCCAAAACTATTCCAGTCACACTAAACTGAGAAACTCCGATGGTTGCTCTGCCTTTCGCAGTGAACTCATTGATATTGATACAGGCCTTAAAGATGTACTCTCAGCTCCTGGTTCAAACAGCATCTGGATATTATCTGACAGTTTTAGCACCATTCAACATCTTTCTAACTGGCATAAGGTGGGTGATAAAACAGGAGTAGCTATTTTGGAGAAACTAAAACGTCTTTCATCTTCTTGCGAGATCCATCTACAATGGGTTCCTTTGCATGTTAACATTGCGGGCAATGAGATTAATGACTCCCTAGCACAAGATGACGCAGCTCAACCCACTATGAATTCAGCCCCTCTCAACTATTCAGAACTGCACTCCACCTACATCAACAACAAGCAATCAACTGTTCCTCCTGCTCATCACTGGTATGAGGCTAAATAACCTGGTGGTTCTCTTTCCCTTCAATGCAGCAGGCAGGAACAAGCTATTCTAACTCGTTTACAGAGTGGCCCCCTCGGAACTTTGACTTTTAGAGATGGAAACAAAAACTTTCTATTCATCCATTCAAAGTAGGAATTGACTTAAATTTTTTTTTATATTACTAGTTTAATATGAAAAATATTTGAATCTTTTATTATGTCTAAATTTAAATATATGTTGCAATTAAGAAAAATTTAAATAAACCTTTAAGAGAGGGTTAAATTTTAATTAAATTTATTTTCATTAATTTCTGATTTTTCCCAGTAAAAACAATCAATAAGAAAAATAATATCAAAGTATAACTAAAATTTTACCATTTGGCAAATCTTGTTTGTTAGCAAAAATAAGAACAACAGCATCTCTCATTTCTCTGTCGTTGATTATTTTATGCAATTCTAATTTTGATTCTTCCATTCTTTCTCGATCTGCACAATCCACAACAAAAATTAAACCCTGAGTACCTGCATAGTAATGCCTCCAAAGAGGTCGTATTTTATCTTGTCCACCAACATCCTGAAATCACATGAACTGATTAGGCAAATATTCCAATATTCATTAAAACATAAGATTTCAAAAAGAATATGCAGAAATCATTATTGATTCCTCATATTATTAAAAATATATTTTATTAAAATTATAAATATACACAGATAAGAATACTTTTGTTTTTGCACCAGAAAACAGAAAAGTAGAAAAAATACATGACGCTTGGGAAAAAAAGTTTTCTTTAAAACCAGAGTTCAAAAATTTACACAACTTAATGAATTATTAATATGACATTCTAAATTAATTCTTTAGTAAAAAAAAACTTTTAATATCCTTTCTTACAAAACCTTTCTCCAGAAAAAAAGGAGAAGAACTGTGAAATAAAAAGAAACACAGGAACAGTTACATTTAGCATACCTAAATGACTAAATAAAACATACAAAAAAAAAAAAAATGTAACCCATGAACATCATACTAAAAAAAATATTACAAGACTAAAAACCAGGCACAAAATTTAAAAAGACATTTAGCACAGAAAAGAATGTTCCTTCAACTGAAATACATGTAATGCCTAGTTAATTGAACAAAGTTAAGAGTCTCTACAAAAATGAGCAGTCCTCCAGTACTGTATCATTTTGCACTCTCTGTTCTAAAATCATACAATAAATCAATCAAATCAATTATTACAATTTTTTGCTGTGAAATATTTGTAAACTGCAGTTTGCTGTTAGCAAAATTTGGAACCCCTCTTTAACATCTGGAAAAGTAATCGTTCATCTACAACAATCTTTTCTATTATCATCATAAAAATATATGTGAAATGATTGAGAACAGAAACCTGAAAACATTCCAACTAGACAATACAATCCTCTTAAAATTCAGAAATAGGAAGAGAATAATAGAACTTCTCACTCCTTAATATATTAATAAAATATTTTGATATATACAGTGCACCACAAAAGTATTCGTACACACTTGCAATTTCCAATAAAATTTAAA
>BMAV01000564.1:232373-261022 GCA_019973955.1 Trichonephila inaurata madagascariensis | reverse complement strand
ATAAAACAGAAGGGGTGTGCTGCTTTCCATTTGAGATGGGAATCCCTTTCAGGCAAAAGTCTGACTGCCTTTTCCCGAATTCGAATACCATATTCGGAATTCAAATCCAAGCCCACTCAATTACAAGCCGAGGGTCATAACCACCATACTGGCTGGGCGGCTCTCTTGCTCCTGAATAATGAATGTGATCATTGTAGCCAAGTGGTTATGGTCACAAACTAGTAGTCAGCATTGTACAGTTGTGGGTTGGAGTGCCACTGAAGATCTCTCTTGTAGAGAGGTTGATGTAAGTTGAATCTGTGAAGCCACAAAATCCTCCAGTTGGCATGGTATGGATGTTTGGAGAGCAGAGTGCTAGCTCAAGTTTTGTGCTCCTCATTTAAACCTGGTTCAAAATTGCAAGGTCCATAACCAATAATTTTTGTGCTGCTTCACAGCAAAATGTAAATTAAAAATTTAAATCCCGTCTCGCAATTTCATATTTTGTTTAAATCTAAATTTTAAAGATTTATTTATGACACATGATTACATTTTTATGCAATGCAAATAAAAAGGGCCACACAATACTAAACAAATGTAATGCTTAAGCTAAGTGATTAATTTTCACAGAAACATGGTTGTAATATGCTTGAAATTAATGTTAGCTTTCGAACGCAAACAGAACTTTTTAGAAGTAGACTTTTTAAGCTATTATACACAGCAATTTTTTCTTATTATATAAATAGCCAAACACATCAATGTAGTTTTAAAAGGCTTTTCTCTCTTTTAACCATTTTTCATATACACAGGAGAAAATATTAAAATAAAGCAAGATGGTATAATTTCTAAATTTTTTTCCAAAATGAAATCAGATAATCTAATTTAATCACTATTACAAATGAAACAATAAAGACATTTATCTCCTATTAAAAAAATGCTTAATAATAATACATCAGTACAGACAAAAATAGCACAAAAAATTTAATAGACAAACATTTCCCATAGATCTCAAATAAATATTACCAAACAGCTTTTACTTTCCAGATATATTTTATAACAAAGAAAACTACTTAACTTACCCAGACATTAAATCTAACATTTTTATATGTTACAGTTTCAACATTGAATCCAACTGTTGGTATAGTAGTGACAGACTGTCCTAGTTTTAATTTATATAAAACAGCTACATTACAATTAAGAAAAACAAAAATAAACTTATAAAGACCATTACATTATATAACAAATAAAAAACCAATAAAACATTAGCATTCTTGCAGATTGTACCATAGCATATATAAACTGCATTCAATGTAAAAGGATACTTGTTTTACCAGCTGCATCTAATCCTAACATCAATATTCTCATTTCTTTATTTCCAAATATTTTTGAAATAATTTTTCCCATGATCTGAAAAGACAGCAATATATATTAAGCATAATGCAACACTTTTTAGATATAATTTTCTACAGAACTAGTTTGTTATCTGTGGTAATGGTGCAACAAACAATATAAATAACGAATATTATATGATTAATACATATAGTAATAATTGCATTTTTATATTACATTATTAATAAAATAATTGCATAATATATGTTAAAGTTAATAATGAATATCAATTAAAAAGTACTGAAAGCTTGCAATATAAAACTTGCACTGCAAGTTCCTTCAACGAATTTCATCGGGGGAAAAAACATAAGAAAAAGAAACATTTTTAAAATGTAAAATAAAACAAAAATAAACGATTTACAGTGATAATTAAAAGCACAACACTTATTATTTTAAGAAAAAAATATTCTAGAATTCACTCATATTAGAAATATCCATATTCGAAAATAGCACAAAATAGAACAGCAGACTATAACAATTGAAGAATTACACTGAAAATGGTTAAATTTTTAAAGAAATCGTCTGAAATTAATAGGGTTACCACAGAAAAAAACCAATAAAAGTTATTTCTAATATACATTATCCCCATGGCAACCACATCGACAGACGTTAAAAATATCAAGGTAACCATATTGTAATGTTATCGCCCATCTTGGCAAACATAAACAACAACTTGGCGCTATTACTCTGGATATCAAACTCACACCTTTTCTACAACTAAAAATATTAACATACCATACAATGCAATAGTTACACCTTTATATAATTACTTTTACTTGAAACTTAAGTATCTTTGGGTCTTCCATTTTATACCATCACATCATCCAATTTTGTCAAATCAAAAGTCCTCACCAAATGAAGGCACCGTATGCACAGCTTCCCATTATTTGCTTCATGTTACATCATTTGGCAATGTCTTTTCATTTGACAAAGTGATTGATGGTATAATATTTAAGTACTGTATCTTCAATAACAGTGTAATATGAAAAAATGTTCAAATTCAAAACAAAAGCAAATTTATTTTTTGCAGTCAACATATAATATTAGAAATATAAAAGCTACATAATAGAAAATACAGAACTAAATTTGCATTTGCATATTCCTTCCAAGTAAATGCATAATTAACTGAAAGAAATATGTTTTACCATACCGAATTATAAATGAATATTAAAAAGATACTAATATCTTATTATATTAAAAAAACAACGTTTTTGAAACACACACACACACTACAATGGATTATATCTACTTGTTACAGTCATTATAAATTCTGAAATTAGTTTAATTTGTATGTAAATTCAGTACTTATGTACTATTACAACATTCAAGATAACTCAACAAGTTGGCAGCCCCAATTTCACACGTGCCATATGAGCTGAATTGGCAACCATGTTGCAATACAGTTATGACAATACATAAGTACTGCAAATTCTAACACTTGAATCAAATTTGGATAATTTCAAAACACAGTAGTTTTATTAATAAATCTTGATACAAAACGGGATGCAACTATTGGGAATTTTTTAAAGGCTACATATAAACATTAAATGGTCAAATATGGTGCATGATATATCACATTAAAATTCCAATTATGTAGATATATATATGTTTGTATTAATTTGAATAATATTCTGTCTACAGAATTGATAAAACCACAGATTATCTTTTGAATGTGATCCATACGATTATGAACATGAATTAAAAATCTCTTCAAATATAATCTTAAAGTATATTTCAAATATATAACATTTAAATATAATAAGTCAGTTGTCTGGAACTATAAAGATTTGCTTAATGAATGTTTAATTATTTAGTAGTAATAAACTCTGTAGGATTCACAGGAATACAAAGAAAATAAGGAAAATGTACAAATGTGGCAATTTTTGAAAGTATACAAAGGATATAAACCAAAATTCCTGTTTACCCTCAAAAGAACCACTAACTGTAATTTCAACGATTATTTTTGCACGATTCAGAAACTGGTTAAAGTGTAGTAAGGGGGGGGGGGGCCACTTGGCGCAGTCCTTTTTTTATACGACTAAAAGTGGTCGCCAAGGTACTTTTTTCGGAATTATTTTTTATTTATTTTAGAATGAATTCGATATCTCACCATGACATTTAGAAAAAAATCGCCAAATCCGAAGCAAAATCGCTAAATTCAAAGTGGCCCCCCTATACTACACTTGAACCAAAGTTTCATTCTATATATATAAATATTAAATCGAACATTAACTTTTTTTAAAAAAAAATTCGGACAATATTTCCAAATTACACATATACACTTCAATTATTCGGGAACACTGAACAAATATTCATGTCCATGTTAAAGTAATCATCACTTTTTGTACACATTTACCAATTATATACAGTGGGAAACAAAATTTTGGTAACAGCCCCAAATATTTTTGTCACAGTAAAAAAAAACACCATGTGTAAAAATGAAAGCTAGTTTTCCAGAGAAGAGTACCTTAATCTTTTTAAAGCTTTACGAAACTTACTATAATTTTTTCTAAAATGAACAATTATTAAAAATCATCTTAGAGGAAAATTCCTAATTTATTACAGTTCAATCATTTTTAAAAACACAATATACTCTTCAAAACGAAACACGTATCATAGTTGCCAGATATTAAATAAATGCTTGAATTTCAGTGTTATTTAATTATATTTATGTTTTTATATATTTCTATAAAAGTTACGTAGATATTGACTAAATATATTTTCTTGTACAATTTATCACAAGTTTTAAAAAGATATTAATAATTTATATAAACTTTAATATAAGCAAATTGGTACTTTTCTGGTTGCCATAAGAATAATTCTGCTTGGATTGCATGGCAACATTGAATAACATAATACAAAACATATTGCCCTTCAGAGGGTTGTAAAAAGTTTTACGGAGGAAAAGTTTTGTATTAGTTTCATTTTGACATCTAAGAATTTTTAAAATGGTTGTCCATACTAAAACCCTCAAAGATTATATTAATTACTACGATTTCTATGCAACCCCAGACGGACAAGAATGTTTACCTAAAACTTATTATTACACAAAATATGGAGCACTTGGAGGTGATTTAAGTTATGAATCTATTAAAACTTATTTTTTCAACTTCTATTAATAATTTGTTTCTACGTATAATCTTTGTTTGATCATTTTGCATCACAAATATTTAAACTTCATTAGCATGATGTGTAAAAGAGGCACATAATTGTATTACTTTCCCTGTGTTTTGAAGCATTTAATAATCCTAAATTTAGTTTTTTTCTGAGAAGTTAAACAAGGAATAAAATTATGTTTCGTTGTGAGATTTATTCAAACTCTCCCGTCTAAAAATAATTTAAACCAAAAAGATTTTTCTTTTTCGTTTAGTTTCCATGTGTTTGCCAAATTTATGATACTAATCTTTTTAAAAGACAATTTTGTCAGTTCCTTAGTAACTTAGAATATTGGGAGGGAGGAATATTTTCAGTATTGAATAATGAAAACAGATGCTAAGTAAAATAGAAAGAAATGTTTTGAGTTTGTGTTGGAAATGAATTCCTTAGTGTAAACTGAAAAGTAGATAAAGCTATAGTATTAAAGCCTTTTGATAGAATAAAAAAATAAAATTTATAACCTGAATATTTATTACTGATCATGTTTTTGTAGTATTGATACAGAATATTTTAAAACGACCTCTTAAAAGTACATATAAGTGCCAACAAATAGTTATTTAGCATAGTTGCTTTTATATCATGATATATTTTCATTATTCAACGAAAAGAAATTTAATTTCTTGATGTTAAGACAACATTTGAAAATCATGAAATATTTTGGCAGCATTTTCTATCTCAACCTGAAATTTTATAGTGTAGCTGTATGAAAAATTGGTACTTGCATATTATATTAACTAATGGGTCAAATGAAAAGATGTTGCCAAATATCATGAAATGAAGCCAATAGTGGAAAGCTGTTCCCAATTTTGTATTAATACAATAATCTTCTTTGTATATGTGATGACAGCATTTGGGGAGGATTAATTGATTTGGTGGAATTGGTCAGCAATTTGATACATAAGTACCAAAAATATATATGTTATGTCACTTAAATACTTAGAGTTTCATTGTTTAATAAATTTGTAATCTTATAGAACTATGATAATGTAAGTTATTATTCAGAATGAAAGCTTAATAGTTTGAAATAAGAAAGGGTATGCTACAAAAACAATATACTAAGTATACAAAAGATTTCTGCTTCATATATGAAATTTTATTCAATACAAAGTAAAATTTGAAAAAGAGGAAAATTTCAAGAAATTTCTACTACTTGCAAATTTAAAATTTTAAAAGGATTAATCAATTTTTTTTGGGTTTTTTTTTTTTTTTTTTTTGCTTCCTATACTTCTTATTGACACAAAGGTCTAATTGCAGCTTGTACAAATTTTGACCCATGGTCAGGTGACTATTTTAATACCCAAGCTGGCAAACCATGCCAATGTAAAGTATCCGCTGTAGCCTAGTGGTCACGGTCACTAGTTTTTGGTGATATTGTTTTATGGTGTGACTTTTTGTCACTAATGCCAAAAGAAAAGAGCGAAGGATTTTAAGGTTTTTGAAAAATTTATTTCTTTTGTTGTATGTTAAAATATTAAAATGCTTCTTTAATGCAAAAAGCTTGTAAAAAGTACAATTTATATTTTTTTATTAAATTATTATACCATTTTGATAAACAGGATTCCATACAATGTTTTAATTTTAAAATCAGAAAATATGCAAGAAGGATTGATCTACACAAGATATGCTTTACTTATTAATAAATTGATAAGAATTTAACTATTTTTTATAATTTCATTGTGTTAATTTTTTTAATGAATATCATCATAGTTTATATTGGATATTGCAGTTGAACTGTGACCATGTGATTAATAGATTTTTAAAGAATTCTTTTTCCTCTCCCTTCTAAAAATAAATTAATAAAATTCGGAATCTCTTTTTTCATTTAACTTACATTTTTATTATAAATTATGCCCTTCACCCTTTTATTTTCACCTGGTGAAAATTTAACTCTTTTTTTTTAGAACTTTTTTTAAATCCAAGAACTTTTTTAGCAATGTCATTTTTTTTAAAAATTTACTTTATAGTTTGTAATTAATTTCTATTATTTTTTTTAAAAAATTTAGGAGCTATATTTTCAATCTATGAAATGGCTCTCATTTCAAAACCACAAACATTACATTCTACGTTAGCAAGGTTTGGACGTTTTACCTTTCCTTTTGGTGAGTATGTTTAATATCTATATTGATAAACATAAATTATTGCTTTCAATTCATTAGCTTTGCTATGTAATGTTATAATTAATTATAAGCATTTTTCCTTTTAAGTATTTCTCGATTTCTTTTTTTTTTTACTAATTCATTACATAATTAAGAATAAATTACTCTACATCAATCACTTTTTTTTATTTATGAAATAGCCTGAATATAGTCATTTATTGTAAGACATTTAAATATTCATAATATAATTCATAAATTTTTTGCTTGAAATTAATCTATTGAGTAAATTCAAAAGAAAATTAATATGTTTTGTTTATCATAAAAGTTTTATATATATGTGTGTGAGTAATTCGTGAAATCTATATACCCAGTGGTATACTGGAGAATATTAGGGCCTCTCTGCAAAGTCATGTTTTGGGCCCCAAGCTGAATCTTGTAAAGGATTGCAAAACTATAACATAGTGTAGGCTTTGGGGCCATTAGAGTTCTGTCCCCACCCCTGCGATGCAATTTTTGCAGGGGGGATATGTTATGCCATGCATATACCATAAAATCCAGCATATAATGCACACCCTTTTTTTTTGTTTTTTTTTTTGAAAAAACATGAAATGTACATGCACAATTAACTTGTGTTTTGAAGTCACTTATTCAAGGTAATATTTCAAGCTTTTGAAAAAGATAGTATACTTCTAAATCTACAACCCTTTAAGTTCATAACGAATGCCATTTCTTTTAAATAAACATTATTTCAAAATATGTAGGAGTCTAGTTTTTTTTTAAAGCCCATCTTTTCTTATTTTTAAGGATCTCATTTTTATATACAACATATAACCGTGCACCCACGCATTTTGATCTTATTTTTTGTGTTCAAAGTGTGTGTTATATGCCAGATTTTACAATATATTTAATGTTTGAGTTGATTATAGGGTTAAGTATAAATTGTCATTTTGAGAGATTAAGATGTCAAGAGCTACTGACTGGACAAGGTTCTAACCAGAATTTATGTGTATAAATATATATATACATTAAAGTTGCCTTACGCTTTTTTAAAAAAATCATTTTTTTTTCTTGTGTCAACAATGTGTATTTTATATTTTCTAATTTTTTATGTGCTAATGAAAAAAAGAGGAAACTAATGATTTTCATATATCAATTCCTCTATGATACTAATATGACATAAACTGTCTACAGCGGTATTTATCAAAAGAACCTTCACTTCTATTTGGATAAAGCTTTGGCTAGAGATCATTATCAAATGTCACTTTCAAGGATTTAGGTAATACCTAGGTAGACTATAGTCTATGAGATTGTGTCTTTTGTCACAACCAGAGGTATAAAGATGGATAAGTGATATTAAAAGAGCAAAGTTTATGATTGAGTGCAGCCAAATGCTGACCATCAAAGAACTTGTGGAATTACATTGTGTTCAATTTTGTATGTAGAGTTACACAATCCATCATTAACACATAGTTTGTTGTATTTTATATCTTATCGTATTTACTAATAACTTTTTAAAAAATTCTATGAAAAAAGATACAGCACATTCAGGGATATCTTACGGCATGGGCCAAGCGCTCGGCCACAATAGGGGCCTTGTCTCGTTCTTGACTCAGCTTTAATAAAGTCATGATTCATATATAATTTCAAGGGTCAAATGTTATTTCCAATTGTATTCTCCGAAAAACTGGGAATTTCAAACGGCATGTCAACAGGCTACATGTGATGACCGTCATCCATGTATAGGCCTAGACTACCACCATACACCATCATTCAGTCAAAAAAACGACAGTTGATTGAGCTAGTTTGTGCGATTGCAAGTCATACAAATTTATTTGCTTCAGGTTATTGTTTGTATGAGTATTTCACAACATATGCTATGTACTGTCTACTTTTACGAATCATGGGGGGACCACCATTTGTGCAGGAGCTCATGGCCTACTTTTGAGTATGGAACCAAGTCCTCAAGAAATCTTAAGATGTCCCTGAGCATATTGAATTATTTATGTCCCTGAGAATTTACATTTATTTCAATAATATCTTTTAATTAAGGGGACACAGTACGATTCAATTGACAAAAATCGGTAAAAAAATCAAATCTAATTTTTTTAGCCTATAATCTTTATATACCGTAAAATCCGGCGTATAACGCGCACTTTTAACACAAAAAACAAGATCGAAATTTAGGGGTGCGCATTATACGCCGAGTATAAAAATGAGAGCTTTAAAAAAATGAGTATTAAAACAAATTTAGACTTATATATCGAAATACTGTTTATTTAAAAGAAATAATAACATACCTTATGAGCTTTCATTATTGGATAACATGAAAAGGCATTCTTTTTTGACCATTTTAAGGCAAATAAACGTACACTGTTTCTTGTTACAATTAATCCATTCAGTTGATTTTCTAGGACCCAGTTCGCAACACTTTCTTCTAGAATAGGCCATTTCATTACTCCTTTACTTAAATTTTTTCTTTGACATATTAATTATTGTCATTTAATTTTTTTTCCCCACTCCCTTGCCAATATCAAACACCCTTGCTGCAGCACGATTTCCATTTTCTTTTGCAAATTGAATTACTTAGATCTTGAAACCGGCACTATGTTTTGCTTCGTTTACCAGAACCCATCTTTACTGCTCGCTGTTTGAACTGTATTCAATATTATTCATAGTATTGAATATACTACAGACAGCGAGCGTAATAAGTCTCAGGCTTGTTCTAATTTATTTCAAAATTAATCGTCCGCCTCATACATCACATGAAAGGGGGAAAAGGAATCCATGTTTATAGAAAAGCGTGGGAAAAATCCAGCCATGGCGCTGATTCAGTCTCCCCCCTCCCTTCTTGCGCTTAAGGGTTGTATAATTCTAGCAGTATACAATTTTTTCAAGTCTGGAATGATTCATCCAATAAATAATGACTTCAAAACATAAGAAAATTGCACACGTACATTTCAAATTTTTTCGTAAAAAAAGGGGGTGCGCGTTATACGGCGAATATACCTAAAAATTAAAAAATACAGCTTGAAAGTATAGGTGCGCGTTGTACGCCGGATTTTACAGTACTTTTCTATAACCTTACAAAACTTGAAAGCTCTTAACTTAAAAAACGTGGAATTATGACAGCTTTTGTGTTTTTATTCACATCCCTATGGCAAATCAAAACTTTAAAGTTGCTTATCTCAGAAAGATGAAATAACTAGTTTGCCTTCATTTAAAATGCTAAGTTTTTTTTCTATTGTGCCTAATGCTTTGAATTTTTTTTTACATATTGCTAATAGTACATGTAACAAAAGTTGGTATGCATTTTTGAATCAAAGCAATACTTATTTTTTAAAAGATAATGGAACTCAGAATTTATACATTTTTTAAGGAATTTTCGATAAGCATTCATAAAAAGAAGTATTGTACAAATACCAATCACATTATCTCAAAACCCATACCAACTTTTGTTATACATAGTTTGACGTACTTGTAAATCACAAATTTCACGTGTGTACATAAATTTTTGTGGGAGGAGTAGCATTTTAAAATCACTTCATAAATTTTATGTTTTTGCCTTACAAAATAAAATGGCTAGCTTTATATGAAATTTTGAGCACAAAATATGTTTTACATAGTATACACATAGGAGGCAACCAAAAAAATTTTGAAAATCCTTAAATTAAAATTTTTTGCGTGAATTGTACCATGTCCCCTTAATATATGCTTTTTTTTTAATTCTGGTTTAATTGAAAACTCAAGTGATGATAAAGATAAATATCTTTGTCAAAATAGGAAAGATTTCTTACTCCATCTTTTTTCTATTAGCATGTTTATGGACATTTAACTTACCCTAGAGTAACATAATATTTTATATTATTTGCTGTGATATCTAAGCTTTGGTTGTGTTTCATTTACTAAGATGGTTGTTTTGCGTCATTCTACATTTTAACTTGTCATGTACTTGAATGGGATATGCTTTAAACCAGCAAGTAGAATGGTATATTTTGTCTTTCTCCATGAGTGTGATAATATTTTGATTTCATGTCTAAATATGCATTAAGGTAATATATGAATTAAAAGGCTAAAAAAATTCTTAGTTTTGAAATTGCTTTAATCATCTGGAAAAGAAAAGTATGTTTTAAAACCAAAACTTTTATAAATGCAAAAGCTGCATTGTTAAAAAAATGTGTGGAAATCAGAAGGCAGCAATGCCTCTTCTTTTGGCACAAAGGAAAATCCACTAGAAAATGTGGCCAGGTATGCTTAATTAGTATTCATTTTATTTTTAAAGATTTAAAATCCTTATATATTCAGGTATACTAGCTGAATTAGTCATAATTTTTTTATACACTTGTGATTTCTAAATTTTGTTATTCTTCTGTGATACTTAAGTTCAAATAAATATTAAAATTTTAAACAAGAATAAGTGGTTTTAAAAATGTTTTTTAATATGTGTTATTTTTCCTCCCCTTCCAGCTGGAATGGGATTTGCATTTGGTGCATCATTGTGTTTACTTGGACAGATAAGAAAGAAAGATGATTTTGTTAATCATTTGATTGGAGGTGCTATTGCTGGATCAGTTTGGGGAATGAAATGTGAGTAATGGATCGACAATTAAGATATATATTTGTTTAAATGAAGAAATCTTGATTAGACATACTCAAACTTACAAGATTCTATTATCTAATGCTTTTAAGTTTAATCTTAATAAGATTAGAATTATAATTGCCATCTAAAGAATGATTGTACTCATTTTTGTTAGCAAATTAATTTCTAAGATTAATGTGAGCCATAAATTATTACTATATAATTTTAAATTGAGTGAAGTCTCATTGAAATAAATGCAATAATGTTCTCTTTTAATTATACATCATTCTCCCATTATGATACAGTAGAGTCCTGAGGGATGGCCAAGTTTATGAAAATGCCAGGTTATCGAGAATGAAATTAAAAAGAGAATATATATGGAGTGTTTTCTCGGAAAATATTGTTCTGCACTTGTGTGTATTATTTACTTGAGAATATAACAGAAAATAAATTGTCCAAACACTCTTACCCAAAGGAAAAGTACTTACTTTACGAAGGCACAGAGCAAACACATTTACTTCATGAAAATCAAAATTAATTATACCTAATAAACAGTAATTTACATGATCAAACACATAAAAAAATACTTTATGAAGGCATAAATCTGTCTGTAATGAAAATTAAGTAACTGACTTTGCATAAACTGGCTCCTTTTTTTAAAGAAATGTTTAATGTCCTGTTGTCTTCCATACTGCATTCTGGGTTTTGCTGCTTCATCGCAAAGAGGACAAAGGAACCGTAAGTCCATTACCATCGCATTTTGTTGTTCAAAATACTGAAGAGTGGTTTTAACAGCCTTGAGAGGCCCTCACTATGTGATATGTTAGGAATTTGTATGGTGTCCTCAATGTTAATGTCTTCCTCATTTTCCGGCTATTCATTAACTGTGACAGCAGCAATAATTTCTGCATTGGGCATAGTATTTTGTTTGGTATCATTCTGGAACCACTGTTTGACATCATTTTCATTGGCTTCTGCATGTCCAGGAATTATTTTTTAAAGTTTGAATGCATGTGAGTCAGCAAGGAGGCTAGGGGTTTGACCTGCAAGGGTGTGGCCAAGTTATTTGGACCTCTGGGTTATCGAGTTCCAAATTTGTGGGAATCTACTGTATCATCAGGTTCAGGAAAATAAAAAATTAATTTTTTTTGCAATTATTTAAAACGGATTTGATTATGTGTATGTTTATTTTTTTTTTGCACCCAATGGATTAATTGCATTGTTTTTCATTTCTTTTAATAGTTAGAAAGGTTTCAACTGGCCATGCTATAGCTGTAGTTACAGGTTTGACAGCAGGATATTATAAATATTTCAAGGAGAACAATTTACCCACATTTACTTCCAGGACAGATGCAATAACAGAATTTGATCCAAGATTAGATTTCACAATTAAATTATATGATGATCCTGGACGTCCTAATGAAGCATAAAACTTATAAATGTGAATGTCATAGTTATGATGAATGTGCATTTTTTAAATGATGATTAGTTACGAATAAACTTATTATAGTGAAATGTGACTACAGACTAGACTTTATTCATAAAATACCTGTTAATATTTTCAATATTTGTATTATTAATTGTATGTATTTTTAAATAATAGTTAACTTGCATGATTTTTAAATTTAAATTGAATGAAGATGTATGGTAAATTTAAATTTCAATCAAAATTTTAATAATTTTTATCTATAAATAAAAATGCTGCAAATATTAAATTCTAATATTTGGATAGAATATGTTAGTTATATGTCCAGTATTTGACACTGAGTGATTAACATGGCTGTATATTTATTACAATTATCTACACTATCTTGTCAATACCTCTAATTTATAAAAAAATCATGCATTTAAAAAGTATTATGTAATGATAGAATTTATTTTAACTAGAATTATAAACCTTTGATAATTTTATCCTTCATGTTTGCAAAAGTCTTTAAAACATTGGCACAGATATGAGATTTGTTATCACAGGTTTAGTCATATATTGGGTTTGTTATCATAGGCTCATTTTGTGGCAAATGGATTATCTCACAGAAGTTAAGTAATTTAGTTCTACCTTAAGACCTTTTTTGTATGACTTATCACTTTCAATATACTAAAGTTAATTTAAAATACTCATCTTCATATGTAATAATATTACCACTTAATGTTGTGATTCTCTGTTATATGTATATACATATTTATATTAATTGTAACTATTTAATAAAAAGTAGCTAAAATAAAAATTTTCTTTGTTGATTTAAGTAGGAATTGACTTTAAAAAAAAATTTTTTTTATATTACTTGTTTTTACACTTTTTGCAAAATTTTCGTCATTAGCCAGTTTTCTCCCTACAATTCTTATTTGTTGTTTTATATCCAAACGACCAGAAACTAAGTAGATGAAAACCACAGAACTCTTTGTCGTTAAGTGTTTAAATAAATAACTTTCTTTTTGCTCCAAAAAATTCAACACCTCCCTTATAAGGCCATGCCTTGTTTACTTTCTAAAAAGAAATCAATAATTGTGGAACCTACCTTCCACATGTGCAGTTTGTCAGTAATTTTCCATATACAGTGAAAATCATTTAACACGAAACTGCATGTTAAGATGATCATGTTAAAGGATATTGCAGTATATATATATACATATTCAACAAAATTATCTTTATACATAGATCTGTATAAATGCTTGTATTTAATAAAATCCAAAGAAACAAAAACATGTACTAGAACTTAATGAAATTTAATACAAAATTTTCAAGTTTTTGAAAAACAAAACATTTATTGAGCTTTTGGAAAATAACCTGATTTTTTTTCCATTGTCTTTTTTAGCATCAAATTGTTAGATGACATCCATTTTTTTTATTCATTTCACCTTTGGAAGGTGCATACCTTTCATGATGTTCCTCATTTTGGATGATTCAGTTCCTCATTCGGAACTGAAGTTGCGTTATTTGTGTAAACTTGAGGGTTCTTTTCGGATCGGGTCGTGTTCGAATTGTGAAAAAAATAATTACTGTCAGAATTTTGTCCCTCTGTTTTATTTAACTCCTTCTATGGAACACTTCATAAAAAGAAAAAAATATCAAGATGTTACAAGATTACAATCCATCGTCCAGCCGTCTTTCTTCCCTCCGACCACGTTTTTCTTGCCTTCGGGTTTTTTCGCTACCGCTCTCCTTTCTCCCCTGGTTCGGTCTCTTCCGGTCTGGTCTCCCCTGTCGTTGTCAGGTCCTCTGTATATAGTGGGCCCGCTGCCAGATCTCGTGTGTATCGTTCGACCTGTTGCCAGGTGCAAGCAGTAGATCCTTATAATTTAATTTTCATTAGCAGAATCTGCATCAATGATATTTTTTGAGCTTTGAACAAACTTCAAAATGTCTTTGTCTTTGCCATAATCGGGGCTGTACACACATTATGATCATCTGCTGCAGCAAATTCTTTCTATGATACTGTAGGACACAGTCCAGTAATACAGAAACTTTCTCAAACATTTCATTAAGTGTCTGGTGTTTTCCGTATTTTGTTCATTTCTAGAAGGAAAATCTTTTTGTTTTAAGTGATTTTCATTTCATGTTGAAAATTCATTGTAGTTTGTTGGGACCATTGTATTATTTTGTGTTAACCGATATTTCATAAGCCTTTTTGCTTTAAATGTAGTTATTTGTACTGTCGTCTTTAAGATGAATCTCGTTCATAATCATTTGGATCTTTGGCTATTGTGATAAAGTCCTTCACTTTCTTCATTGTGGCAGAATCTTCCCTTAGTGATGATGGCCTTCTGCTTTTTGAAGTGTCTATGAAAGACATGTGGCCTGTTAGAATTTTTTTTCACAGCAATGTTATTTAATGAACATTAACCTCGCAAGAGATAGAGCTTGATCACTTTGCAATCCTCTATTTCAGTGTTTCTCAACATGGGGCCTGCACCCCACAAAGGAGCAATTTGATTCTTAAGGGGGGTGGGGCAATTCAAAAAAAGGACTCATTTAGACCGTAAATGATCTATTTATAAATAATATAACCAATTACCAACAAAATTTTGAACAGTTTTATTGGCTCTATAAAAGTGAAGTAATTGATACAGGTATAAATGTTACTGTCAATCATCTAAAAATTTTGTCAGATGATTTAAAAGAAATATTTCTGATTTACAAAAAATTCATTTCCCGACTTGGATGATACATGCAATGTTAGTAGATCTTTCTGATATTTTAGATTTGCAGTATCAAGAACTTGCTGAAAGGGAAAACGATGCCTCAATTAAACCGTTATTTAATTTAAAAGGAGTGATAGTATGGCTTTGTGTAGAAACCAAAATCAAATCCAACCAAATGTGCAAGAGAACTATTACCATTTCCATCTTCACATTTAACTTAATACAGTGGCGTAACGGAGAATATCCCTGCATAGTCAAGTTTTGAGCTCCAAGGCTGATCTTACAAAGAATTACATACTTGGCATCAGTCAGGCTTTGGGCCCCCTAGAATCCCTGCCCCCGTGATGCGGGGGTGTATGCTAAGCCAGTGCTCCGCAACCTTTTCATAGCTGCGGACCGGTCAACGTTTGATAATTTTACCGCGGCCCGCTGAGGGTGGGACACGTTAATTGTTTATATTTTACATTGTTTTGGTTTGGCAATTTTTATTTAGTTACATTTAAATATACCTTCAAAATAAAATATAGTTAGACCAAAAATGAATAAAAGCGATTTAACGTGGAATATAAAGTGATTTCTGTGGAAAGTTGCGCAAATCCGAGAGAAATGCACCACTTTAAATAAAATGGCAATAGTTTAATGTTCTTTAGGCGGCCCGGCATCATTTGATCCATGGACCGGTACCAGTCCGCGGACCGGGGGTTGCGGATCACTGTGCTAAGCCACTGACTGAATGCAGATTTAGGGCCATAAATGATTTGCTGCTAAAAAGAAGAAATAGGCTGGATATAACAAAACAAGGAGACTTGAGACTAATTTAACTAAATTAGGACCCGACATAAAATCTCTTTACAATAAACATCAAGCGCGCAAGGATCTCATTAAAATTTATTTTAATTTCAGTTTTTCCATTATAAGTTTTGAAAATTTATTCACTGTAATTATTTACATTTATCATTTAAGTTATATATATATATAACAGGGATGGCGAACCTTTTTGAGACGTGGGTCAAATTTTGTTCATATTTTTTTTTAGTACTACCTAATGCTCAGTTGCACCAGAGTAAGTTTAAAATTTTTAACTGAGTATGTTTTTAGAACTAAGCACCTTAAAATTTCAGTTGGCTTAACTCGTGAAAATGGGCGTGGTTTGACGATTTAAAAATTTTTACCGTTGTTAAAAGTTCCTAAGTGTTTGGTGCAGATGGCAATAAGTTTTAAAGTGAATAAGGAGTAACGAAAATTACATACAATATATATTTTGAAATACTATTTATTAGTATATATACATATATATGTATTTGTTTTTTTTACCGTTGTTAAAAGTTCCTAAGTGTTTGGTGCAAATGGTAATAAGTTTTAAAGTGAATAAGGAGTAACGAAAATTACATACAATATATATTTTGAAATACTATTTATTAGTATATATATATATATACATATATATGTATAGCAAAATTGATTACAAAGTATTTAATGAGAAATCTGTTGCTGTTTATTTTCAGATAGTTTTTTAATATTAGGTTCAAATTTCGTATTCATTAGTTTAACACATTTCGTAGTTAATTCCTTGTCAAGTCTATTTCTATTGGAAAATGTTACTAATTTCATTGAAGAAAATTTTTCACACGAATATGTGGAGCTAAAAAACGTTAAAAGAGCATTAACTACACTACTGGCCATTAAAACTGCTACACCAAGAAGGCGACATGCTACAAACATGAAACTTAAACGGCAGGAAGAAGGTGCTGTGATATGCTTATCCTTATGAAGATATTTTATCTTTTTTCAGCGAATTCAGACAAAGTAGGCGCCAGTAGTGACACTTACAAGGTTTTTAAATGAGGAAATTTTTCATACGCAAAATGTGCATTTGAATGTTGTTGCCTGGCGAAAAATTGTTGCGATGCCTCGTGAAAGAAACAGAAATACTTATCAGCACGTTTCTGACTTTGATAAAGGTCAAATTGTAGCGTACCGGGATTGCGGTTTGTCGTATCGCAGTATTGCTGCTCGCGTTGGTCGAGATCCAATGACAGCAAAATATGAAATCGATGGTAAAACGGAACGCCGGGCTGGTCCTCATCGGTCCCCTATCACTAGCAGCCGAGAAGATATAGGAATGTTACCCGCATGGCCTTAATGGATCGTGCAGCCATATAACAAGCCCTGAGTCAAGAATTGGAGTCGTTTTCGAAACAACAAGTGTCTGCACGAGCACGTTATTAATTTTATTAATTCTTCTGTCATTATATATTTCCATACTAATACTGAGCAAAAACTGCTAATTGTGCATAACCATTTGCATCATTACTCTCATCTAAAGCAATTGAATACATTTCTGCATAATTTAAGTCGTTATGTATTTGCGAACAAATATTTTTTCTAGTTCTATTAGTCGATATTTAATTACATTGCGACGTATATGTAACTCCTTTATACGCTTTATAATCAAGTCTTTTTCTTTAAAATCAGCAAACGATGTAGGACTATTTTCTAAAAACGCTTTTTTTTTTTTTCACAAATTATTCTGAAGGAGATTTACCCTGGCGAGTAATGCAATGGGCGACTTGGAAACTAGCAGCTATAATGTTATCTTTTGGAACCAAAAAACTTTTTAAAACACTGCTTAGAGAAAAACTCTCTTTTTTTCTTTTGTTAAAAATACGTTTTTCTTTCTTCATCGGTTGACATGCCCAGATTAGAATGCAACGTTTCAAAATGTCTTTTTACATTATATGTACGTGAAGTCACTTATTCGTTACAAATTACACATATAACCATTCTATTCCTTTCAATGATACCATATTTATCAAACCATTTAGCTTGATATGGCCTGGAACTTGTTTGGGTTGTTTTTAATTTTTTAACCGCCGCTATAGTACAGGGCTACAAATAAAATTTTTATATTTAGAATACAATAATTTGAGAAGAAATTTTGTATTAACATACCTAATATACATACACATTACTTTTAAAGGCGTTCGAAATAGGTGCCACTAAGTTCAACATTGGCACTGACTGGTATAGGCACGACATAGTTTCATAAACATATGTTGTCATTTGAAAAACTTTGGACCTGTAATGATCAACTGAAGATTATAGACAGCATTTAAATTGCTTTTGTGTCAATACAGTGCTTGTAAAAATACAAATAGAATATAAATAATCCACTCAAAATAGAAAATCTAAATAAACCCGCGTAAGCAAACAAGTGGTTGCCTAGCAATTGTGTGAGTCAGTTAAAAAGCTTGCGTGGGTCAGTGTCTGACCCACGGGTCATAGGTTCGCCATCACTGATATATAGAAAGGGGGGGGGGACGTAAGAATTTTTAAAAAACTTATGGGAGCATAGTAAATAAAGATGGAGAAACATTGCTCTATCTTCTCCATACTGCAGGCTACTTCAAGCTATGTTTTCCTGAAACCAAACAAATCTACATCAATAGCTGTAATTTATAACATTGTGTACATAAGGATCAATTGGTGTATGTAAAATAAATTTTATCTATATATATTGGTTATTTCTCTTAATTAAAAATTTATGATACCATTATATATGTAAAGTGACACAAACGTTTACACATTTTCAACTTTATGTGTTAGATTTTAATTGATTTATTATAGGATTTGCTTACTGTATAATCAATATTTCTCAGTGCTATCGCAAATCCTGCCACTAGAGTTGTTCCCCTATGCATGCATTTTCTTGAAACTTCTTCGCCCTTGATATTTTTTGAAACGAAAAATTTCGGTATCAAAAAAAATTATTTTACTGATCTTTTTTTTTTTTTTTTTTTTTTGGTTTTTTTTTTATTTTTAAAATTTGACACATTTTATTTTTTTTTAAAAAAAAAAAAAAAAAAAAAAAATCATTCCTCAAATGGATTTTGATATTTTATTAGCTAGAACGCTTGAATAGCCTTCGTGACGATTTGGGAAAATTAATGGGTAGCGTGAGATTTGGAGAATTAAATTATTGATTTATTACGTGTGTAGCTATTAATTACAATATTTACATTTAGATAAAGTTATTCAAACTATTGAGTTTTTCAATGCTACAGAATGATAATTGGTGATGGAAAACGGATCTTTTAGAGCAGAGGTTCCCAAACTTTTTTGCCTCATAGACCTCTTGACAGGTTTTTCAGTTTGAGGTAGACCCCATATTTACCTAATATTAAATTTTTGCAAATTTATCAACTTAAATGTGTTTTTGACACAGCACGTATAGTTATTTACTTTGAAAGATAAATTTTTTTTTTCTGTAGTGAAATATAGAACTTAAGAAAACATGTTAATTAAATTAAGATTTAATTAATGCATAAAATAACTGAGCAACAAACAAATGCTTTTAGTGAGAGGGATGAATCTGGGGATGCAATAACAAATTTTCAACATTTGGCATCTATCTTATCAGATTTTAATCCTAAATATCTCATCGGTTCATAGTGTCCAGTATTTTCTTCTTTCTTTTTTATTTTGGAGATTGGGCAAGCGCAATGAAAAACTTCTCAATCGGAAAAACAATTAAAAATTTTCTCAAGATATTCTATAATGTGGAATAAATAACAGGTATATATCTTTTTAAAGCCAAAATTGTTTTGACATCGTTTCTAAACTTTACTTTAAGATCTTCATTAGTGTATATTCCTAGTGCTTAATTCTAGTCATCTGACAGGTTTTTTTTTCAAAGTGACCATATGAATTCATTGCCTACTGTGGTATTACGATAGTCAAAACATTCTCAAACCTAGTTTCAAAATCTAAAAAAAGGGCATTTTAATGTTGGCGACGTTCAAAATTATACTCCTTTAGCTTAATTCTGGCAAGAAAGGCTGAAATGTGGTCCTTGTATTAATAAAATGTATGCTTAAATTAACCTCATTAAATTTAGTAAATTCTATTAAATAGATAAGCCTAGTTTCCACTTAATTAAATTTCCTTGTAATATTAGTCACAATCTGTTTTAATGAGAGCCACTATCGTAGACCCCCCATTTATACCTCATGGAGCCCCAAATTATTTTTTCGCTGTCGTGGACCCCTTGCAGATCGTCTTAGACCCCTGGGGGTCTATATAGACCACTTTGGGAATCACTGTTTTAGAGTGTTTCAAGCGGACTTCTCTCCCAACTGTATTGGGGTGGGGACTGGGCTGATCCTAGCAGGTGTGCTGCGCGTGCACCGCACGGGGGCGGCCGCATATAATTCTATCAATCAAGCAAAATATTGTGCAATTTCTCAAAATACAACTCACAATAAGTCGAATACATATGCTGAATTTTAAATAGTTATTGAGAAAAATCAAAATAAGTCTTGATTTCCGGATAGCATAGCATAGTTTAAGAAAAACAGAATGTTAATGCACAGTGTATTAGTTCACGCACATTGTCCATTAATGTCTACTTTTTACGTACATCCTTCATTTGATGGCAAAGTTCGTGACAGAGCTGGCTGTACCGCAATAGAAAAGGGTTTTTATGCTTATCAGAGACACTGGCAACGCACTGTGGATTGTTATTTATCAAAGTCGTCTCAAAGCTGATTTTTGCGAAAGATACTTTACGAAAATATCTAATATGGATAGTATTACCTAAAACATAGTAGTGTTTAAATTCAATATGCATTGGGGGAAATTAAAAGTTTTCAATTTAATAAGAACCTGACAATTTAGAAAAACAAAAGAGGAGATAAGTGATTTTTTTTGCTTATGGTTTTACAGCGCCCATTTTCCTTTTTAGTAAAAATGTTATGCTTTTATTAAAAGGTAATTATATTATTAAAGGTAATTTGTAATTATATTTGGTATAAAAATATTTGAGAAAAAATCTTGCTGCTCATTTTGATTAAATAATTTTCACAGTACTAAAAACAAAAAAAAAAAGAAAACATATTAAAAACTAATCATGATCTACAGGGCAATACGTTTAACGCAACAACGCTTAAAGCGAAATATTGGATAACACGAAATAATACAAAGGTCCCGACAAACTTCTGTGTATGTTCATGCATTTTTCCCCCATCTTAGCACGAAAAGATTTCCCTTCTGGGAATGAACAAAATACGGGAAACACCAGAAATTTCAGAAGGGTGTGAAATGAAAGAGAGATGATTTCGCATTATTTTTCTGTATTATTGGACTGACCTCTATTATTGGAAGAATTCGTTGCAGTACATGATGATAATGTGTGTACAGCACCAATCATGACAGGCAAACACATTTAGGAGTTCGTTCAAAGCTCAAAAAATATCATTTATACAGATTCTGAAAGTGAAAATGAAATGAATAATGCATCTCCTGTTCCCCAAGTCATCCGAAATGAGGAACGTCACGAAAGAAGTATGAGCAGTTATTTAGACGCACATTCCATTGGTGAATTAAATGACAAAATGGACGACATCGAACAATTTGATAATAAAAAACACATTGCAAAGATTATTATTTTCGAAAAACTCAATAAATGTTTTGTTTTTCAAAAAACTTGAAAATTTTGCATTGAATTTCATTAAGTACTTATGAATGTTTTTGTTTCATGGCTTTTTATTAAATAAATGCATATATACATATCTGTGTACAATAAATGTACTTTAATAAACTTAATTTTGTTAAATATATAGGTGTTTTTTTTGCAATATTCTTTAACGCGAAAAAATATTTCAGTACCTTCAGTTTAGTGTTAAACGATTTTCACTGTACATAGATCTGCCCGCTTATATGTATACCCCATCTCCCAGTTGAAGAGTAATTTCATGTAATCTTATCCACTTAGCCTAGTGCTTCTCAAATTTCCAACATTTGCGACCCAATATTTAATCATAATTTTCATCGCCATATTTTACCTATAAATCGGACAAAACAACTTTTCATAGAACATCATTAATGAGGCTATGTACTAATTAGTTTCAAGTTTTTAATCATTTGTGTTTGTAATGAAAAAATTTAAACCAATTTTTACATTATTCGTTTATGCGTTAAAAATAAATACTATGCCTGGGTAAAAATATCTAAAAATCAAACAAAAATTTTTTTAATTAAAAAAATAGCATTTTACATTTAACATACTTCGAATACTGAAATCTTCATAAAAAAAATTTAAAAAAATATGTAGATAAATAAAATGTTTCTCTAAGTAATAGTTATGTGAACTATTAAACTCACATGTGCATAAAATCTATATAGTATAAAAAAATGAATTATATATGAGGAAGTACATGCGCATTGAATAATATACCAATCGAAAGTTTAATATTTAAATAAATAAAACAGGGAAATATAAAAAGTAATATTAATCTAATTGACCTTAAATTTCTTTATTTTTCAATTATCCTTCACCGTTAAAATTTCTTCACTGCGCTTTTTTGAATAATTATTTAGTAAGCATATATTTCCGAACGTAATGAATTTTTTTTTTTAAATAGGAAAATGCAGGTGTGTTACAGTTTACACAAGGTGAATGAAACGAATGCGAGACATTCCACAACATGTAATTCCAAATATGTTTCTATTATGCTCGTAAACAAGATAATTGGCAATCAAGTTGAAGAAATCTTGATTCGAATGTTTTCGATTTTAACAAATTAAAAATGAAATATTGCGTTGAAATGACTTTCACGACAATATTTGTAGACATTTTTAAATCTCTTCTATCCAGAAATCTCAAATGTTTTGTCCTGAATTTATTGAATTGAAATTGATCTCTTTATCTGAAACAATTATATATTTGCAATCGTGGAGCATTAATATATATTATGCGCACAATAACCTGCTATGTACATTAAAACTTTATATTCTTCTGTTGAGATATCCTCTAATTTATTTGAAATGTTTAATATTTAACTGAAATCCTTGACATCTATACTTGAACATTAAATATCTCTGCTGAATGATTTGAAATTAAATTTTTCAGGGAAATAGTACCACATTTATCGGAGTGAAAAGATAGCACGCTTTTAACGGGCAATTATTTTTCAGCTTGCAAAATTTTTCCTACATTACAAATTTCAATATACTCTTCTTAAGATTGAATAGCCATAATATGTTGGGGAACAGAATTAATAAAGAAGATTTCTTCAAAAAAATTTATATATATACCGTATTATATAAGAATATTTCGCAATTCACTTAAATATGTTAATCAATATGCTATCCCATTCAAATAGCATGGACAGCCGTGAAAATGTAAGGATACGTATTTTATTAGATCAGGGGTGTTCAACCCTCGGCCCGTGGGCCGCATGTGGCCCACCTTGAAAAATTTTGCGGCACGCGAGATTCTTTACAACTTTACAAAATTCGACTATTTTGTACAATATTTTTTTTTGTTTAAAGAGTTTTTTTTTCTCTTTTTTCTTTTCTTTTTTTGTAAAAAATAAATCCCATGTTATTATTATACCACGTTGCTTCTCTCTGTTACTGCGAATCTCTTTTTTTCTCTAAATTGAAATTTATCAAACATAAATCGTGCTCAAACTTAACGCACGATAATCTGCAACATCAATTACGATACGCAAATACACATGCATTGAGATCGACTTGCAAAAACTAAGTGAAAGAGTTGAGAAACAAATATCTCACTAATTAAATAAATTAAACATTATTTGATCATTGCATTATTATTATTATTATATTATCTATATTTGTGTACATGAAAAACAACGAAAGCAATAATAATATATCAGTCAGTTTTAAATTTTCATTCCAACAAATGTTTGTAATGGATCCAAATCTAAATAATCCTAATATAATCCTAATCTAATAATCCTATTATAAAGCTATATGTTTTTATATAAGGGCCCGAGGAATCGGTAAAGTTCTTTCGAAGTGGTTCGCGAAGTTATTTGGATAGGCCACCCCTATATTAGATGAACAGTTGAGTACATAATAATAATGAGGCATTACTATAAAATGTGTGGTTTAACGTTATGTAATTAATAAAACTTTTAATATTCTTAAGATAATAGGATTTGATAGAATACAAAATATAAATTTAAACACTAATTTCTCATATAAAATAAAATATCTTAATTTACAAATAATTAGGGATATTGGCATAAATGCATCAGTTTATTCAAAACTAAAAATAAATTCAATAATGACTCGAGAATAAAATTACTCAATTAATATAAATATCCTACCTTTCTTTATATCCAATTTCCTATATAAAAAAACGTGGTAACGTGAAGCACTATGTCAGAAGCCACAAGCTTTAATGGAAGACTGGTAAAGTAATGGACAAACCCGGGGAGAATCCTTTGGTCACGTGAGGGAGGGGGGTCTCTATCTCGGCGTGGTAGAATCAAGACGGCTTCGGTTATGCTTGGTGGAACCCCAGGGCTAGAGGTCATTTTGATGTTGTGAGAAAGCACTGGGAAAAAAATGAGGTATAGGAGGGCAACCCCCAATGTTTTGAGAAACACAGGAAACAAACGCGTTTTTGCACATTTTTTTACAGAAGTAAATGATACGTGCGATTATACACACCATAGATCTTGTAAACAACCTGTAAGATCTTGTTATTTTAAAAGCATTGGCGCCTAAAGATTCTCATACATCAGCGCATTTTCCCCACGATCCTTACGTAAACAATATGCCTTTACTTCTAATTGAAAAAAATCTGTGAAAAGGTTTGCTTCCGGTGGCTGTTTTTGTTCGAAACAGTTGAGCAGTTACGAATTTGTAGTCTCAACAAACATCTCTCTCACTAACTTTGCACCGTCGAACCATGACGATTTTGCACAGGCAATAATTCTACTAAATTTTGTCTTAAAAATAATAAATGATGATTTGAGTTTCGAAAACGTTTCCCGTAAGCTGTGCCCCTATGGAAAACAAAGCATTTTAATACCAAAAAAAAAAAAAAAAAAATGGACTAGAAATTTATATTTAATTCCTTAGTTTAGTGCTCCTCAAACTTTCAATATTTGCTAACCAATATTCAGTCATAATTTTCATCGCGCATCCTCCTTCTATACAATAACAATGTTTTGAGTTCAATAATGCTACACTTTGACGCAAAAGCTACAGTACGACTTTAACCTCATAAGTGCCACCGGTGTGTATAAACGTCTCGGTCAAACAAACATTAATTTCCATGGACATGTATAGACGTCTTTCCGAAGCCCAATCTTTTCTGTGCAATGCTATCCAGAAAATTACTCCAAAGAGGCTTTGGAATGCTATAAAAGGACATTGACGTTTTTGCGAAGGATTTACTTTTTTTCAGGGAATTTGCTTTTATTTATTCCTTTTCTTCCAACCCCCTCCCCCCCTCCAATACATCACATACGTATGCCCATGTGAATAAAGGTGGCATTGGGGAGGGAATCACTTAACTTTTAATCGACAGTTAAAGGATTAATTATAAACCGTACAAATTATTAAGATAATAGCTAATTTTTGTATGTAATTTTATATGTGACAATTCCATCGGGTCATTTGTAATTATTAAACTTGTACTTTGTATTGTTAAATTAATTATAAAATACATTATATGCAGTCTTGATAAATTTTAAGTGTATTATATCATGTAAATGTATATTTTATTTTTTATTATTTCAAAATGTATTTGGTTTGTTTACTTTCAGTGAATTAATTTTTTTTTAAAATAATCTTTTGTTTTTGAATTTTCAATATGCTCGCGCCCCCCTGGGGGGGGCAGCCTCACAGTTTGAGAAACGCTGACTTAGCCCCCTTACCGTGTCTACTATTTTCTCTATATTAGCAGAAGTTATTTATCCAATGGTTCTTCATAGCATCTCCTGTATGCATCACATTTAAGACTGAATTCATGAAGTTGTGTTGAATTGTTTCCAAATATTTAGCCTGATACACTCATTTATAAATTAAGTAACAAAATTGTCTAATGCTGTCGGTTTTGGTACATAGCTAGTTCATTCTTTTATTTTATTAATTGCTCTGAGTTTCAGATATATTTATTCATACAACAGGTTTTAATACTTTTTAAAAATAACTTTAAATTTTTTTCCCGCATTTAGAAATTGGCTATAAATATGTAAGAAATAATCTGTTTATATAGTCAACTTTTTAAAAAAAAAAATTAATTCAACATATTTTATCTTTACTATTTGATGTTTAGGTTTAAAAATTTGCTTTCCAGATTGAACGGTAATTCGCAACAAAAAATAATTTCCAATGAAAAATTATTTAAAATTATTTTCTTGATTTTATTATTTTTACCTTTACTTGTATATTAAAAATAAAGTGACGTTTATCAAACTATGAAAAATCACTTTAAATTAACTTAGATAAAAAAAAAAAAGAAAAAAACATTTTTTTTTTTTTTTTTTTTGTGAATTTTAAACGGATTTTTTTATTATATGAGAACTTTTAATCTAAATATCGCACAAGCACATTCTTAATATTACGAGCTATAATCCATTTCAGTATTTACCAGCAAATATAAAGTCATCAACACAAGATAAATTTTTTACTACATAAGCACCTATGATGCATTGACAAAAGAAGAAAATATAATAATATTGTATGTGCCTGCGTTGAGAATGCGGCTCATACATTGAATCTTCGTCGTTAATGACGCTGCCAGCTCCATTGGTGAAATTTCTGGGTTTTTTTTTATGGTATAAGAGGTATGTAATTACTTTTCTGCGTCCCCATATCGATGGTATTTACCAAAAAAACACGTGAAAAGATAAACTTTAAAACCGTTAAGGGAAACAAGAAAGGAAGGTTGTATCAACGCTATTAGACCTCTTAAACAAGACCTAAAAATATTACTAACGCATTAGATGCCTTAATTGAAGATATCATCAGATACAGGAAAAAATAATTTAAACATTTAAATTTTTGTATTAAGTTCTAATTTGGCATGATTTATCATCATGAATTGATGCATTGAGTAAAATGATTCAAAATTCTACATTAAATATCGTGGAATCCATTAAAGGCTTAGACAATCTTAAACAATATTTAGTTCCCCAAAGATCTGAGGATAACTAACTAGATATCTGTCGATTCAGTAACAACACTTACTAGAGATTAAGGTTTTGGTCCCGAATTTCCCATCTCAAAGCTCTGGAAAAAGGTCTATTTATTTGTTTAGTAGGAAGTGATGAACAAACTTCAGATTTTTTCCCGCAATTCGCGATCTTTTCAGCTAATGGACGATTTACCTTATTATCTGAGTGCTATTCAATATTCTGCTTTCTGTATGTTTCACAATATTTCTGATGATGATCTCATGAAAACCTGAAATGGACTTGAATATTAAGTTACAGGTACAGGAGGAAGGAAGTATTGTGAAAGATATAGATGGTATACATCCCTTTAATGAAATGACTTCATTCAAAGATATTTTTCCAGGTAAAAACAGCCAGTTGAGGTATTGGAAATTATAGTCAAGAATGATCTCCAAATTTTGCTCAAGCAATGAGAATTTTTTTAACCTTACTTGTGTTTCTCTAGCTTCAGAGGAAAGAAGTTTTAGAAAATGGAAAATTATTAAAAATTATTCGAGAAGTAATATGACACAAGAAAGGTTTTCTGATGTAACCATCATCTCTATTGAATCCGAAATCTCAGAAAAAAATGGATTTCACCGAAACTATTGGCAAACTTGCTTCTCAGAAAGCCAGAAAAGTTATTTTATAGTTAATAATTAGGTAGTCTTCTTTTTTTTATTTTATTTTATTTATTTATTTATTTTTATACAGAAGGACTGACTTATATATTTTTTGTTTATATGCTTTAGTACTTTTTTTATTGGATTATATTTTCTGAGTAAATACAGTTATTTTGTATTTCTAATTATAAAATCTATTTTTATTTTAAAGGTAGTATTTTTGTTAGTTTAGTTAAAGTATTTTGTCGTTATTATGACATATTAGCTGGTAAAAAAAAAAGGGAGGGGGCTCTGCACTTATAGAATTGTATTTACATTTTATTAATGTTTTACTTTTTACTTTATTACGGGTAGATGAGTTTATAGCGAAATGATATGAAAAATTCTCTTGTAGGGTGGCACATTAGGTCTTTGCACGAGGGCAGTTGACACCCTAGGATCGGCCCTAGTTGGGCGGTCCCTTCTTACACCTTGAGGTTCAGCTCGCAGGTGGAGTGTTATTTTTCCCATGGCCATCGGTTGCCGGCACGATGTCGGACGAAAGGATCTTGTAATATTTTAAGGGGTGCACGTCTGGATATGAACGGCGAACGTTATTGGGATAGGAAAGCCGATTTTGCAGCTGCGAGGCGGGTAAACGTTATAACTGGTTATAACTTGTTCATAACAATCAAACGAAATATTTTACAGTAAGCAAAAAATAAAGAACTAG
>BMAV01000564.1:185544-206422 GCA_019973955.1 Trichonephila inaurata madagascariensis | reverse complement strand
TAGATGAGCTAAGACTTGATGCATGTGTCTCTGAAATGTTTGACCGGAATTTCGAAGTCCAAAGGACATAGCAGTATACTCGAATAGACCAAATGGGGTAGTTACGGCTGTTTTAGGAATATCGGGTGGATTTATTGTTATTTGATGATACGCTCGGGCCAAATCCAAAGTAGTGAATATAGTTTTTCCATACAGATTTTGAGTGCAGTCTTGGATGTGAGGGACTGGATAGCGATCGGGCACGGTAACTGAATTAAGTTTACGGTAATCACCACAGGGTCGATACTCTCCATTAGATTTTTTAACAACATGCAGTGGGCTTGCCCAGGGGCTCTTTGACGGACGAATTATACCTTGCGCCATAAGGTATTCGAACTCTTTCTTAACAGCTTTTAAAATTGTGGGAGAGAGGCGACGAGGTTTTAAAAATACTGGGGGCCTTTAGTTTCTATGTGATGATAAACTTGATTCGAAGTATCAACATTTATCGGTTGTGAAGGGTTAATTAATTCGGGATATTGTTTTAAAACCTTATCGAACTTAGTATTGCCGACTAATATTGCTAGGTTAGATGCTACAGACTTAATTTTTGGAAGTTGGCCGTTCGAAGAAAGTTTAGTGTTGGCGTCGATAACTCTATGATGTTTAGCATCGACAAGCAAATTAAAATGTTTTAAGAAATCAACCCCAATGATTGGTTGGCGTACATATGCGATTACGAAAGACCAGGTAAATTGGCGTCGTAAGCCTAAATCGAGTAAAATTCGTTTTGTGCCATAAGTCTGTATTTTTGTGCCGTTCGCAGCATACAAAGTTAAATCTTGTTGAACTTTAGCATGAGGCGCGAAAGATTTCGGAATAACAAAAATATCCGCTCCTGTATCGATCAAAAAAGCTATCTTAGAGGAACAATCGGCTAATAAAATGCGGTTAATGAGGCGATCGCCAATGAGGCCAGGAGACGATCGCCATTCTAGTTTTCCGAATGAAAAGAGCATGGAGTAGCACACTTTTCGCTTTGTTGCCAAAATTTGTACGGTAAAAACAATATCCATTTGTGGGTTCTTTATACCTTTAAAACGATTTCGCAAATTACTGCGATTGCGGAAATGGTTTGAGTTGCGGGCTGGGCTACGGGAAAGCTTCACGAAACTAGTTAGTTCGCTTACTTGCTGCGTAAGTTGAGCAATTTGTTGTTCTAATTGTGCAGTTTTTTTGTCAGAGGTTGCTGCAACTGAATTAATTCCTTGGGAAAAAGTCAGGTCATTGATTTTATCAGCAATAGTAGCTAGCTGATCTAAGTTTTCGTTGAGAGCAGCAAGAATTGTTTGCGTTCCGTTAGGCAAACGTCTGAGCCACAGCGATTTCAAGAGTGGCTCGCCAACATTATCGCCTGCGAGGGAACGCATGCGCGTAAGGAGCTGTGATGGCCGTTGGTCCCCTAATTCTAAACCCTGGAGGAGAGTTCAAATTTTAGAATCCTCACTTTCTGAATGCACTTCGATTAAACGTTTTTTTAAAGCTTCGTACTTTCCGTTTTCAGGTGGTTTTAGAACCAAGTCGCTAACAGAATTTAAAATGTCTGACTCAACAGCAGACAGAACATAATTAAATTTAGCGGTATCATTTAAAATTTTTCCTAAATCGAACTGCGCCTCTAATCGCACAAACCATAGCGCAGGGTTATATTTCCAAAAAGGTGGTGGTTTGACTGCCACGTGGGATATCTGATTATTATCACATTCATTAGGCATGTTGGAAGGTAAATAAAAATCTTTTTACATAAGTATATTTTACGTTGAAAAACAAACGTTAGGAAAATGAAATTATATTTGCATAAAATATGAGTACAGGATTAAAAATCTTACATGCATGCGATACACAAAAAATTATTTCTTCGCGAAATGGGCAAACAGTTTTTGAAAAAAAAAAAAAAAATTATTCGGCGTATGTTAAACGTGAGTGCAACAGAAATTTTTGAAAAAACATACAGCACACATAAATGAAAAAGAAAAGTATAAAAACTTACTGTTTTTCCAGCGACAGATCAGGCATGAAATGATTATAACTTGATGGTGGGAAGAATCCAAGGATGAGATTAAAATTAGAAAATTAAAAAGTTAACGTTGTTATATTTAAAATGAACTGAATGTTAACGGATTGCGTTCATGCGTGTTCAGGTCACCAATTATGGCGTGAAGTGAGAATTTATTTAAGGTTTATTGCACGCCATATAAATAGTAAAAATGAATGATAAAAAAGGTTAAACATATTTTTAATTTACAGCATTATAGAATATTATAAGAATTACTAATTACTTAGGTTGAACATGGAAATTGAATAAAGGGAAAGCACGTCTTTCCTCGTGCGAGTCAAAGAGAGAAGTTTGAGCGAGTGTTCGTTCATATCAGTTCACTTCTCCTGCTCGCCGGTTGGTTCCAGTTAAGAGGAATTAGGTGGGTGCCGAGGCACGCCACACTGTGATAGATTCAAAAATTTAATATCCATTTTAAGGTATCCGACTACGTTCAGAACCGTGATTTTAAAAAGCGCATAAATGGATAATTTTCATGATATTTAGTGTCACTTAGATTAGAATACATGTGTAAAATTGTTTTAAGAATATTCTGACAAAAAAAAAATTATTTAAATACAATATTTCGGCAAAAAAATAACTTAGAATAACCTTTTTTCAAAATGTTCTCCTTTTGTGAAAAATGCTTCTATTTTAATAATATTTTGCCTGTATATAGCTCAGACCTCTGTACAGAGGCTCAACTATGATTTTTGAAAAATTCACATTATTTTCAGAGTTACAATCCATTGAAATAACTATCAGCGTTTTTTTCTTAAAATTTCTCCCCTTTGTTGTCGTAAAACATGGATAAACTCACTTCTAAGTTATGTATTTCAAAAATCCTAGTTGAGCCTCTGTACAGAGGTCTGAGCTATATACAGACAAAATATTATTATAATAGAAGCATTTTTCACAAAAGGAGAATATTTTGAAAATGGGTCATTCTATGTTTATTTTTTGTCAAAATATTGTACTTAAATAATTTTTTATTGTAATAATATTCTTAAAACAATTTTATATACATTTTTTAATCTAAGTGACACTAAATATCATGAATATTATCCATTTACACGCTTTTGCAAAATCACGGTTCCGAACGTAGTCGGATACCTTAACAGGATTCTTTTGGGACTAGGTTTGATGATTTTCAAGATGATAAATAATGCAGATCTTTTCACTTATCCTTTTTCAATTTTACAAAATGTTAATTGTTACCCACTTGAAATCGAAAGTATTGTCTACAGCATTATACTACACTGAAAAGCTAATATGAGGAATTGTATTGAATTTTGGAAATTTTTACTAATAAGCAATTTTTCAAACGATTTGGATGTTTGACTCATACGTTTGTGAACAAATATTTTCTAGTATGAACATAACAAAATCAAAATACTGTTTAAAATTAAATGAATTATAAACAATAATTTAAGTTTGTGCTTTGGTCTCCTTTATCGTATTGTTTTTAAATGTTCACCATTAACTTTCATCAAAAATTTACTCTTTGAGCAAAAATTACACGATAAAGGGGCAGGGGATAATAGCCTTTGTTGCTCCATATCCCACAAAATCTGTAACTGTAGCTATAACTGCATAAAGAAGAAACAAGATGCGCGCGGATCTGGTTTAGTAGTGCTTCAGCCCTGGATTCCAATCATTCAATCAATTCAGTGTTTCTCTTGCGGCTTTAAAGTGATCTTAAGTAACCTATAGTTTAATGAAATAAGTTTAGCCTTATATACACGTGTACTATATAAAACTTCACTTTACTTGAGTAAGTATTTAAGCTTTTCGAAAACTGATGAGCAATTGTTGCTTGAGTTTCTGATGTGTTTTAGATTCATTTTATTATCTAAAATAAATATTTAATTTCTTTCTTTTTTTTAGAATAATTTATGGCTAGAGATAAAATAAGAGATAAAGACCGTTTAAATTCTGCCAGTATTGGACAAGGGCAATTGATTGCGCGAAAAGAATCTAATGACAATTTTCCATCATTAATTCAGTTACTGAAGAATAATGATTTGAAGGAAAGTGATATTAAACATCTTTTAGCAAAAGGTACTGCAGTGAATTCACGCGATAAGTATGGAAGAACTGCTCTACATTATTCTGTACATAATCCTCGACCTGATTATAGTATTGTAAAGGCATTATTGGATCGTGGAGTAGATGTTAATATAAGAGATTATCTTGGAGGTACTGCACTGCATGCAGCTGCAGCAACAAATTCGGGTAGTAGTGAATCCCAGAATGTGATAGTGATAGAGCTTATAAAATGGGGAGCTAATGTCAATGCAAAGGATTGTCTTAACTGTACTCCTTTATGTGCAGCTATGTTTCTTAATAACTATGATATAGTGAAAATTTTGTTAAGAAATGGAGCACGTGCTCATAAAACAGGTTTTACATCTCCTCTTATTGTAGCTGTTATGAACAAAAATGTTCCCCTTGCTATAATTAAAATGCTTTTAAGAGCTGGAGCTAATCCTTGTGAACAAGACTGCTATGGAAAGTCAGTCCTTCATTATGCTTTGAAATATCATTGTCCTTTGTCAATTTTTGAAGTGTTATTAAATTGGGGTGCAGATGTCAATGCTTATGATAAATATGGCAATACTCTTTTGCATTGTATGATGAATAAGTGTTTATGTAATAATTTATGTTTGATTCATATACCTCAGCAACCTTGTTACGATAATTATTATGTAAGCCAAGTCTTGGTTCTTATACATAATGGTGCAAATGTAAATGCTATGGACAAAAAGAAATGCACACCCTTGCATTTAGCAGTTATTAATTCAAGTTGTCCATTATATATAATTATGGAAATGCTACGTAAAGGCAATGTTAATGCTCAAAGCTGCTCTGGAGCTTCTGTTTTAATAAATGCTGTACAAACTCCCTTTGTGAATACTAAAGTGATTTTTGAACTATTATATCATGGGGCTGATCCTAATATTAAAGATAAACAGGGTTTATCAGCTTTGCATTATGCTGTGAAAAATGAGTATTGTGAAGTTGTTGTAATAAGAAAGTTATTAGAGCACATTCCAAATGTAAATTTACTATGGGATAATTTCAAAAGGACACCTCTACATTTTGCAGCATGTTATGGTAAGTGTATATTAAGTCATATAAAAGAATTGTTAATTCATGGAGCTCATATTCATGCCTTAGATAGTGATGAGAAATCTCCTTTACATTATGCAATAAAAAATACCTGTTGTAATTTTGAAATATTAGAGGAACTTCTGAAATACTCTGATCCAGATCTTTTTGTAGTATCCCCTCTTATGTGTGCTATAGAGAATCCTCATGATCCATGTAAAGTAATTGAAAAATTGCTATTGCGTGGATTTAAGATTAATCAAAAAGACTTTCAAAATGATACTATTTTGAATATAGCTTTTAAAAATCCACATTTTAATAAGAAGATTATAATGTATTTACTGAAAAATGGAGCATGTGTTAATGAGGATTCATATACATATGATATGACTTCTCTTTGGTCTAAAGCTATTCATAATATTTGTATGGCTTACAACCTATCCAGAGATAAAGAGATCCTCCAGTATCTAAAATTCTTGATTAAGTATGCTGTATTACATTTTGATGGTATGTTTAATTTTACATCTTCTGTTGACAAAGAAAAAAAAGAAGAAATATTCTGGTATCTAAGCAGAAGCATTTTTGAAATCAAAGAAATTAAGCTAAAATTTTGCCATTACAATATTTCATTGCATAACGTACTTATCACTAATAATTTACACAATGAACAAATTTGGGAAGAAATAATTGAATTGTTCAGTTGTGCTTATCCAATCTATTTCGAAGTTTTAATAGATAGGATTGAAAAATCCACATTAGTTGATATATTGATTAGAAAAATAAATAAAAGGTCAGATACCTCTATTAAAACTTTAAATTGCATATGCATAAGAAAATTGACCAATTATCTAACAAAAATTGACATCCTTAATTTCATAAATTCTTTTAAACAAGGTACTTCTTTTATAAAAGCAAATTAGAAGATAAAACCTTGAATTTTTTGACAAATGGCTACAATATGCAACATGGGCAAAATATTTTTATTTTTTCATAGGAAGTTATACTCTGCAAGTATAGCAATGCATAAAACAGAAAAGCCAGCTTCTGATGTATAGATTTGGGTTTTCAAGTTTTAAAATTTTGATGGTTTATCAGCTTTTCTGTTAATATCTGGTATGTGTGATATTGTATGTTATAATCTGTAATTTAATGGGACTAGTTAATTTTTAGGACCTTGAAATTAAATACTTAAAACATGTAAATTCTGGCTTATACCAGTTGCTAATAGTGTAAATAGCTGATGCTGTTTTTAAATATCATTGTACATAACAGTTTGCTTATATTATAAATAGGCAGCAATATTTTTAAATGTTGTGCCAATTGTGGTTAATTGCAGTTAGTTTGAATTATATATATATATATATATAAGCTTATTTTCTTTTTGTTATACTATTAGCTTATTGGTTATAGGTATATCACCTTCAGAGAATTTTTGAAACATACAACAGTTAACAATTATTTAGAGCTTTCTTGGATATAAAGTAAGAAGGGGAAAACATGTATTCCATTTTAAGGGGATAATATAGCCTTTGTTGCTCCATGTCCAAATACATATAGATACTATATATATTTGGTAGATATATGATATATACTATAGATAAATAGCATAGAAAATGCACTAAATTCAGGCTTGTTCTGAATTGCTAATACTATTATGTTAAGTTGATGCAATTTTTTAAATTGAATTATGTGTTAATAAGTTAAATTACCTATTATATTTTAATGTATTTGTATTGAATTTATCTTATCAGATATTTCCAATATTTGTGTATTAGTGACTGCTTGGAAAAGTAGTTTCCAACTCATAGTCCTTATAAGTGATAAGCATTATTATTCTCCATAGTTTTTTGAAATCATTGTATTACAAGCTAATAGTGAAATTTTATGCTTATGCATAATAACACTTATGTATAATTAATGCATATGCTTAGTTTATAAAATATTCATCAATGCAAAGAATAGATACTCTTAACTTCCATCATGTATGTTGACTTGACCCACCAACAAATATTAGATAAAGAAATAATGCTTTTAAATAATATCTTTGTATATGTACAAGATATAATTCTGGGGAAAATAAAATATATTACAATCATTGAGTTTTAGTGCATACAACTTGTATAGTGTATAGATGCTATATAAGTGTGTAGATAATTCAAATGATTTAAAAAAAAAAATTATCAATGTCGAATGTTATGGCATTTATTTCTATAATTTATGTTACATATAATTATTTGATTACATGAATTGATTTATCATTATATTTACAAATTAAAAAGTACTAAAGGACTCTTACAAGGGCAGGGCATGACTAAGGAAATTCATTTAGGTACGAGACTGGGTGTAATAGTAGTACTCCTTTAGGGTGTTCAACCCTCAATGTAATTCCGCTGAATGGCCAGTCCAGAGGAAATAGTCTTCGAAATTCATGCTTAGCTTTTATACAATTAAGTTTTGATTACTTTCAGTGACACAGGGGTATAGTTGGTTGGGTACTTGCTTTCTACTTAGGCAATTAGGATTAGAGTCGTACGAGCGAATTTTTTTTGAATTCATTTAATTATTTTTTAAAGTTAAATAAATATATTTAAAAAGGACTTGTTAAGTATTTTATATAATTATAAAATAATTTAATATATTTTATAGATTATATTATATATAATATTTTATTTATAATCTATTGTATTTTGCATTATAAAACTATTTGTAACTAATTTTTAAATAAAATGTCATTTAATATTTACTGTAATATATTTTATTATAAATATTTATTAATATAAAAATTTAGGAAATATATATATATATAATATATTTATATAATTACAGTAATTTTTTTACTTTATAAAATACAAAATAATTACATAAAATATTATTTAACATTTAATAAACCTTTCATAAAAAAATTTAATCTAAAAAAATAATTAAATGAATTGGAGAAAAAAAGTTGATCGCGCAATTCGAACCCTATCCATCCGTGTAAAAAGAAGGCATCCTACCAACTATGCCACTGCTTCACTGGAGGCAATTAAAACTTAATTGTATAAAAGCTAAGCATGAATTTTGGTGGCTATTGAATTGACTGACTATTCGGTGGAAGTACATTGAGGGTTGAACATCCTAAAGAGGAGTACTACTATTTCACCAAGTCTTGTCCCCAAATGAATTTCATTAGTCCTGCACTCTCCTTGTTAGAAACAAAGGTATGTATTAATTTTTACAAATTTTTTCTCTACACTTCTCTTTCTTTCTTTTCCTTTTGTTTTATCTGTTCTGAGATATTAATAGACAAGATTTTAAAATCTGCATTTATATGAATACTTCTAGGAAAATAATTTTAAATTTGTTATGAATAAAGAAAATTAAATGGTTAATAAAAATATATGGTACTTTTTCTGTTTTGTCGGCACAATCGATGAAGTCACCAAAAATGGTGTAACAGATGCCAAACAGAATATTTCCATCTGGTAACCTTTTGCCATCACATTTTCATAACAAGTCTTGGTCTTTTCTTATTAGTAACATCTTTTTCATAATATTTCAAAAATATGAGAAACTAATAAGAACTAACATTTAATTTCTTTATGTGTATATTGTGTTTTTGCCATTAATACTAACTTGGCGAGATTCGGGCTGTTGAAGCAGAAAAGTACCAAATATATTTTATATTGTAAACCGTTTTGTGTGCTTTCATAATAACCACATGCAAGTGATTAATTGCCTAGGTTTTTATAATTTATAACTTTGATTTTATTTGGAATATTTTATTATTTAATGTGGTGATTTGCTCAGATATCTGTTAAGCTAGTGTCCTGTTATTTTTTTGTATATTAGAGGATGAAGAGAAATGTTGTCTTTCACATCTAATGAAATTATATTTCAACAAAGAACACATTTATTGGCAGTGTTATTTTCGAAAATGTAAGAGCAGCAGATTATGTGCTATGTAATATAACAGCTTTATGGTTGATTGCTGATGTCAGGAAACATTAAAATTTTGTCAAAGCAATTAGTAGCAGCAGAGAAAATGGTAGTAGACTGAAATAACTGTCTCCTGGAGATGCAAGTCTTGAAACTGGCTAGGGTAATTTCACTGGTGTAAAAATTGGAACAGTCTGGTTATATTAACTGCAAAGTGAAACATAAATACAATTATAAAGATTGCAAAACTTACACATGCAGAATACAGAGCACACCTGGGAAGGTATAAATAAACTAAGTAAAAAAGTACCACTGAACAATTCGCCACCATTGTTAATCCTGCTATGTAAAATTTATCTGAAAGCAACAAGCTGCTAAAAATACTAGATTCCAAAAGTTGCCAAAAGTCCCTAAAAGGATGTGGTTAATATGAAAGTACCCTGTTATTATTTCTGTAGCATAGATAGGCAAATTAGGTATAAAAGCCTTGAAGGAACGGCCATAGCACAAGGACTAAATCCAAAAATTGCCAAGATTTTAATAATTATTCCTGTATTATATATAAAGTATTTTTTTAATAATTATTTCCCATACCAAAAGAGAAAAAAAGTTTTTCTGTTTATAAGATGTGTTGAAATTTTAGGTAATTGCTCAGAAAGATTTACTAAGCTAAAAAATATTTCTGATGCAGCTATACCATTTTAAAATTGTTAAATTATACTAATGTGATCTTAAAATTTAATTAAATGCTTTTTACTAAAAAAAATTGCTTATATAATATGTATGTATGTATGCATGCATATGTGTGTATATGGAGGATTCAATCCACACCAACAAAAGTTATTTAACAAATGCATACATTTAAATAAGATTCTTATGGTGATGCAAATAAAGTTCTGTGAAAATAAAACATATTCTTCGAAATCTTCTGTTAAATATATAATAAATTTTTAATACTAGACTTAAGTATGGATTATATTTGAGTATTTAGTAGTGTGGAATTTTATATTTAGTATTTTCATTATTTTTACATATTATATTTACACTTTATTATAAATTTTAAATCTATACTTTGATGTAGATTATATTTTATTAGTTTTAACATGCAATTTATCAAAATATGTAATATTGTATAACTTCCTTTTGTGTCTGTAGTTTATGTTAACATATATATATGTATATGCTTTGTAATGGATCGAACTTAATCCTAGAAGACTCAGAGTGACTCTCAGTTTAATCCTAATCCTAGAGTGAGAAGCAGCTAGGCTGTTAGATATAATCATATAATGCCGCACCTATTCATTTACATATCTTTTGTTTCTGTGCTGTGATGTCTGTAAATAAATATAAATAAATACTGGCTAGCTGTGTCCGCTGTTACAATTTTGGATAAATTTTCCTGATGCAATAAATTTTATTGTACAAATTGTGAAAACTTCATATGCCTAACATTGCAATTAAAAAACTGAACTTGGCATCTATGTTTATATTCCATGCACAATAAAGTGTTTTGTCAAAATTGCCAGAAAGTTTTGCTAAGCCAAAAAAGTATTTCTAATGTAGCTATTCCTTTTCTAGAGCTCAAATAGTTTGTAATTTTAAAATTGTCCAGAATTATACTAATATGTAATCTTTTAAAATTTTATTAAATATGTGTTTATTAAAAAAAATTTGTACAATATGTGCATGTGTGTATATATGGGGATTGACCCACATCTATAAAGTTATTTAAGAGATGTATTTATTTAAATAAGATCATTATGATGTGCTACAAAATAAAAAATAAAAATTTGTAGAAATATATATTTTTCATAGTAATCTTTTGTGAAATGTATAATTATGAATGAATTTTAGTTCTAGACTTAAGTGTAGCTTATATTTTAGTAATTTGTAAAACTTGTCAAAATTTGTAATATTATATAACTTTATTTGTATGTCTGTGTAGTTTATATAAAGGTAATATTTACTTTGAGAATAAATTCCCCAGATGCAGTAAATACTCTCACACTGTGCTTTGAAAATTTCCATGTTTGTTTCTTATATGCCTAACATTGCAATTAAAAAACTGAACTTGGCATCTAGATATACATTTCGTATGCAATAAAGTGTTTTGTGAAAATTGCTAGAAAGTTATGCCAAGCCATTAAGTATTTCTAATGTAGCTATTCCTTTTCTAGAACTTGAATAGTTTGTTTTTAAAATTGTCACAAGAATTATGCTAATATGTAGCCTTAAAATTTAATTAAATGCTTTTATATTAAAACATTTTTGTGTAATGTGTGTGTGTATGTATATTGTAGCAAACTCCAAAATAGATCTCATGCCTTTCAGCAGATGACCTCCTCAAGGAAGCTGTCATTAATGACAGCAAGGAGAACAGTTATATAACACTTCTTTCCACACAGCCTAGCAGTGCAGCCATTCTTCCCGCTCCTTTTCCCAGTACTCAAATGGAACAATACCTTGCTGAAAAAATTCAGTAGGTTGAACAGTATCCATTTAGATTTAAGCTTCATAATTACTTCAAAGAACTATTAAATTATGTACAAGTTTTTTGTGTGTATATATGAAGACTCAACCCACATCAACAAAGTTATATAAGAGATGAATGAATTTGAATAAAATCTTAATAAGTGATATGAATTTTTTTTTAAAAAAAAAAATTCTGTGAAAACAAGATATATTTTTCATAGTAATCTTATGGTGAATATATAACTATGAATGAATTTTAATGCTAGACATTAGAGTACATTTAGTGATAGTAATTTTAACTTATGCAGCTTACCAAAATTTGTAATATTGGTTAAAGTATAGGATAGGGGGACTGGAATTGTGGTTGTCGAGCAACTTTTTTATAAATATTTAAGCAATTTTTTCTTATTTCTCATTAATATTTCTTTATTTTCATTGCAAAATTCCACTTTGTAAATTCTCGGAATACCTGTTGTTAAACTAAGTTGCTTGGCGACCAATTCCGGTTGCCAGAAAATTTGCTTTGCCAAGGTACCTTCTATTCTACACTTTAACCATTTTTTGTATAATATGTATGTATATAGTGTATATATATATATGGGGTCTCGACCCTCATCTACAGTTATTTGTGATGCATACATTTAATAAGATCTTTACGGTGATAACAAAAAGAAAAAAACGAATTCTTTTAAAACAAAATATATTTTTCTTAGTAATCTTTTGTTAAATATATAACTATGAATGAATGAATTTTTACTCTAGACTTTAGTATGGATTATATGTTTATTTTTTTTTAACTTATGCAATATCAAAGTATGTAATATTATATAACTTCCTTTGTGACTTTAGTTTATGCAATATACATATAGGGTGTTGACACCTTGCACATTGAATAAATTCCCCTGCTGTGTGCATTAAATACTCACATACCAAGCTTTGATGATTTCATGTTTTTCATATGCCTAACTTTACAATAAAAAAAACTGAATTTGGCATTCCGTTACAAGCTCCATGTGCAATAAAGTGTTTAGTCAAAAATTTTGAATCCATCTCTTTTAATCACATAATCAAGAAGAATGCAAATGTAATGCTTAATTTAAATGTCACTGACATCTTTTACCACTAAAGAAATTTTGTTAATGAATTGGATTTGATGTTGCTAATAAATACAATCATAAAAAAAGAAAAATATTAACTTAAACAATCCTTATTGTTGTACCATAGGATTCAGAATCTCTTAATGGCCCATGGGAAATTAAATTATGGTATTGATAGATTATATAAGTTTAAAAAAACTTGGAGAATCCTGTTGACCATTTCAAAAAAAATGTCATCAATCATTGCAAGGTTGAGCCATTAATGTATTTTGATGTGGATTAGTGAAATTGCATTAACTTTCATGGAGGCTGATGTACATATGTATTGGAACTATGTTATGAAGTATTTTTGCTGTTGCTGAATTATTCAGTTAAGTCTAATTAGCTTATGTCAAATTTATTTCAAATTCAGTCATTGGACTCGAGAGACATACAACAAAAACTTAAGAGAAGGGATTACTTATGTATATAGTGAAGTGTGTAAAAATGATTTGTGTGCTATTTTTCTCATTTTTGAACACTGTGTGATGTTTGGACCAATTAATGTCGAGAAATTTTTCTATGGCCTCATTAGTCTTGACAGTAATTTTTGAACTACATTTGGGTATAACATTAAATTAATTAGTTATATTACATATCTTTACTATACTTTGAAAATATTACTTACAGTATTAAAGAGAATATATCTTAATTTTATTTTAATCAGTCATAAAATATGTTCATTCCATTCAGCATTTAGATTTGTTTAATTACTAAACATTGTATTATGTAAAAGGAAAACTAATTCTATTGTAGCATTATATACATATGCATTAGTTGAAGTTTAATAATTGCATTATGGATTGAAATCTTAGTAATATTGTATTGCAATATGTATATAGTTATGAAAAGCTTTAACCCTCCAAGTGGTCTGCACGTAAAATTCCGCCATTCCAGAGATGCTTTTTCTGCCTTCAAGCAAGATTCCCAAAAGTGGCCGAGCCGCATTCTTAAAAATACGGCTCAACCGCTTTTGAGAACCCCACCTGAAAGCAAAAAATATGTGCAGTGCATTTTTGAAGCATCTCCAGAATGGCAAGACTTTAAGTGCAGACCGCTTAGAGGGTTAAGTAAAATGTAGGTACTCTGCTATTTTGTTTTGTTTACATACATACTTATTGAAGTTTAATGATTCATACATATGTAACACAGATATTTTAACATAAGACTGTTGACTAAGAAATTAGGGAGGATTTTAAAATATTTGGGCCATAAGTTATTTGTATAAATAACTAAACATATTTAATTTACTATTTTAACCAAAAAAATTTAAATTGTAAATTAAATACCTGACAACTGCAATATTAAAACAGTGACTTGTCTGTTTTTAAATAGATATTTTGCCTATTAATACACTTTCCTTGGGTGGAATGATCCCTATAACTTTGAAAATACACCTCTACCTTTCTCTTAATATATGGGTCCTAAATTTTAGTCTTTTTTTTAAAAAAAAAAATACTTGAAGAAAAATAAAGCAGCTTTTAAACAAGACTATTGTGTTTGAGCATGTGTAAGAACTCTTTCATAATGTCTGTAAATCATGACAATTGGCAACAGTTTTAGATTTAATCAAAATAGTCGATGGTTATAATACATAAATACCAAATATTTCCAAGTAAGTTTAATCTTGGAGAAGTAACCCATGAATCATATCAATCTAGTCCATTTTCTTCTATGGAATTCTGCAGAGTTAAAGGAAAAACTGGATGTTACTCATATTACTAGAAAAATCAATACTTGATAAAGAAACCCCTTTTTATCTCTAACAAGCCCATTATATCAATTCAACACAATATTTGTAATATCATTGGTTTTTATTGTTTCTAAGCAAAGTTTGTCTTTATATTTTTATTATTGTTTTGCAACATATTTTTCTGTGTGTAATTATTTTAAAAGTAAATTTAATACATATTGTCAGCTTGTTGAAAAACTAATCGGGTTTAATGTATCTATTACAATATCAAATTTTTTAACTGTATACGTCAACTAAAAATTGAATTAAAAAATAAAATTTACTAATAATTAAAAAAAAAAAGGTATTTATATATGTATTAGCCTATCAAAACCAATAAATTTATGGAAGTTTTAAAGAATTTGTGCTAAAGTCTATTTGCATAGGTAATTCAATTGTGTCAGACTGACCACCTGACTTGAACATCTGCTATGCACCTTAGTGCCCATAGGTCGCGTATATTGAGTTGGGCACAGTAGGCCTTGTCCCTCATGGGATGCCGTGCCACTGATTTAAGTTAATTAAATTCAAATTAGTAAAAGAAAAATTAGACAACCTATAAATAAAATTGCTTTTGAAAATGTGCATGGTTTTATTATGGGCTGTATATCGCAGCATTTGGTGCCTTTTTTTATTTATCAAAGTTGGTCATTGGGTCAAGTACCAAGGAACTATTTGAAATTTGGTGTGTATTGTTGAATAAATTTTATTCAAAATTGCTTGTGTGGATAGTGAAAAAAAAGTTTCTTCATTGTAATCTATAAACTTTTACCCTACTCCTCAAATTTTGTTTAATATTTTATATGTTGTAATGTATATGTATAAAATATTCAATGCAAACTTTTCATTCCTTTTTATGATCAGACATTTATAATGAATTCATCCTTTTTTAGTTATTAGATATATTGAGTTGATACAATGTGTAAGCTTAAATTGATGTACATATGGTTTCAAATAGTTCCTTAATGTGATGTGATGAAAAAACTGATCACCTATATATATTTTTATCTAGAACCTCCACTAGAGGGTGCCACCGTGAAATGGCTCTCACATTTGGGAACTTACTGTGTCTGCTATGGCTTAGTTGCTGACATGCAATCTATTAGGAGTATATATATACATTCAATCAATATATTACTTTTTAAAAATTAGAATATAATGCATGTGTTACTCATTCTAGAAAGAATTTTTATGGATATTAGAATACATAGACTACTTTATTAATGGGAGAGGGGTATATTTAACAAAAGACATGTAGACACAAAATATCCAAGGTTAATCTATATGCAAAGAATTAAAAAAAATTAGTTTTGGTTTGTAGGGGGGAGTGACCCTTCTCCCCTGTATATCCCACGGAGTGCGAGTCATTTTACCTGCCTTTTGGATCTTGACTCATACCTGTATAACTTTATTTATGTGTTAATTTTTTAAAAAAAACATCAACACATGTTTACAGATGGGAAATTTTATTTTTTCATTCTGTGATATATCAAATTTTGATATGGTTTAACATTTTTGTGGGTAATTTTATTTTTCAGGCTGTATTTTGTCAACCAGATGAGTACTGCGGATATTTTTATTTATTGAAAATGTCTGATCAAAAAAAAAAAAAAATGCTAGATGGGATTTCCATCTGTGTTGTCATTTATGTTATAACTGCATCACAGTTGTGAAAGACTTTCTGAAGCATTAAAAATTTTATTTTGTAGGTAAGTTATTTTGATAATTAGCAACACACTATTTAAATTAATATAATTGTGTGCTTTATAAGACTATGACCACTATCATTTTAGAAATATACTTCCTCAGTCTCTCAATTGTATTTTACTACTGTTATTTTTAATATTGTTTTTCTTTCGTGGTTCTTTTTCAGTTCTCACCATTTTAGAATTAAAAAGAAAAATTATTTATATATTTTTCTAGATGTAATAATTTTCTTTCATGTTGGAAGAATGCTATTCTAAACTTTATTTTTATTTATCCTTATTAACTATTTGAGTTTTAAGGAGAAAATTCTTTTAATAAAGGAATTGCTTTAATGTGTGTACATATACCAACCAACTTATGTGCCTTGCATGTAAAATTGTCCCTTGTCAGCTTTCTTTATATGTACGTTCATTTTTGGACATTTTCGAAAAATTTCTGCCATCCATCGACTTTTCTCTCCCCTACATCTCTTATTTATCCTTTTCTACTCCCAATGACTAAAAAAATAATTATACATGTTTTCTGAAGCTAATAGTACTTCAGAAATTTTTTTTTTAAATTGATGAAGTTTGTCATATGTTAGCTGTTGGTTCTTAACAGGCACAGTTTGTTAAATGAAAGTTTTATTATTATTATTATTATTATGTAGCAACCTTCCAGAATGTCACGTTTTGCATGTGCTTGTATACTTTGTGCTTCATATGGCTGAATGATTTATTTCAGTTGATTGTTCTGTTTACTGCATTGTCTAACAAAGCAAAATATGCTTTCAAGTGTATAAAGTATGTTATTAAAAGTAACTTAACTGTATTAATGTATTTTAAAAGGGAGAAAAATATGCGTTTTGTGACACATGTACTGACATGCAATTCTCATGGTATATTTCCTTGTCATTTGAAAACTTCAAAGCACAATGCAAATAAGAAATCAAGCAGAAGTGGCTCGAAATTGATTCCTCATTCCTTCAAGGACTATGTTCAATCAAATGTAATGAGAGCTGAAGTATTAATAGCAACTTTACTTGTAGAGAAAATGAATATAACCGTAGTTGATCTTGCGAGTATACTGTTTTTGGAAAATGTTTCATAGTTGATATAGCCAAACGGTATGGATGTGGAAGGACTGAAATATCTGCTATGGTTAGTGAACTCTTCTATTCGGAAAGAGTATACGATTCAATGCATGAAACAAGGTCCTTTCGCAGCGGTATCTATGATGGTAGTACTAATACTGAAACCCATCAAATATGTTGTTTTTGCTGCAATGATACCCTGCTTGTGGGAAAACGAGTTTTACAGAGAAAGTACTCTTCCCCCAAGAATAAGATTATGGTAATCCTAGAAGATGTGCAGTAATTCAAACTACAAATAATATTGCAATCCGGTTGCTTACTTTGATCCTGAAAAGTGTCTAATTAAAAATGTTCTTTTGGAAATATCCAAATTTGATTGGAAATTGCAATAGAGAAAATATTAGCCAACTTATTGCATAGGGGAATTTTAAAAAAATGGGGGTTACTCTTTGAATATTAAATTTCAATTATAGTGGATAATGCTGTCATCATGGAAGGAGAAAAATGGAGTTAAACCTATTAGAAAAGTGGAGGGGGAGAGAATAAGAACTTAAATTATATATGGGTTGCTCGCATTATATTTTAATACGTTTGGCATCAGAAAGAGTGTTACTTCTTTACTTTTAAAAGTTGATGAGATACTCGTATATAAATTATTTTATCTTTAAAGCTTTCAAATTTTACCCACACAATAAAGAAGCCTTAAAATGTGAAAGATTCCATGTACTTAATGATTACTGTTTGGCCGTTGTCTTGATGGTAACTTCTAACTTGATCATTAACCTCTGAAATGGGATGATTATTTTTTGTAAATATAATTTTAAAAAAGTTATTTCAATGTATTTTTTTTTATAAAAGGATCTTTATTGTAAAGACATTACTTTCTTGTATGTAGTTAGTTATATACATACTTTTAAAATTACCTACGTTCGTGAATTCTTATGAAAACACCATGATTCAAAAGTAGATTTTTCTACTTTTCTTAACAAATTATCTTTATTTTGAAATTATCTTCACATTATTTAAAAAATATTTTTGTGTATTACACTTTGTTTTATAAAAATTGAAATATTGCATTTGAGTTATTGTTATCTGCTGCTGTATCTCCTTACCCATATGTAATATTACACTTTTACATTATTCTTAAAACCTATGAGGCGTGTTCAGAAACTAAGTACTGTTTTGGAAAAACTCGCATTAAAAATATTTTTTTTCCGAACAAAATTTATTTTTACATGAAATAGCATGTCGGAAACTATTTTTCTACATAGTTACCACCATAGTTCAAAGATTTTTTTATATCGGAAAACCAACTTGTCTGTACCTCTTTTTAAAAAAAATATGCCATCCGTGAACAGTTTTTGAAATTAGTAGTAACTCATCATACAAAGTAATCTTATTGTGATCAAACGCCACCTAGAGCCAAACGAAGACATTTCCGACCATGGGTTACTATGCAAATCTGAATCCTTGTGATGCCCCCTACCTCCCTTTAGAGTTTGTCCCAATTATCCTTGGACACCTTGTATATTAGCCTCTTATATTAGTTTTTTGTGTTAGTTAATAGTTCTTAGTCATTTTTTCAGTAATTTATTATATATACCGGGCAGTAGCGCACACAGGAGTTTTTCAGGAGGGGGGCGAGGTTGAAAGTTCACCATTCTTGTGTCATGCTATTTTTGATTTTGTCGATTTTCAGGAACAAAACACAGTAAAAAAACTAATTATTGAATAAATAATTAGCATTAATTAATAAAATTAATCATTAATAACAAATATTTAATTAAATTTTACGTATTATATACATAGAATTATAACCAATCGAAAAAAAATCAAGGGCTTTGGGGGGGTCCGGATCCCCCAGGACACCCCCCTTGTGTGCGCCACTGATACCGGGTGGTTATAATTAAACTTCCCCTATAAAGGGCCACCTACAGCGCAAACCGGAGAACGGAATGCAATGAAATTTTGTACACGGGTTATACACGAGATGTGCTCACGAAATTTTAAAAAAATAAAAAAAAACTAGGGAATTTTTGAAAAAAAATCCCTTTTTGGGAAAACATGAAATTTGACTCGATAAACGACCAAACCGGAATACAGAAACAATATTAACAATCCAGAACAAGAAGGGTGAGTAATAAAATACAAAAACTGGGAAAAGCTGTCAGTTGTAGGAGAAAAATGTCGAGATTTGCATGCTTGGGAAAAAGAGGAAGCTTTATGTAAAACAGGTTAGTTTTGCATAAAGCGTTGTCCGCGGATCCTCACTGAATTTCCCCTAGTCTACAAATGTCCCTGTCTGGTGTGGATTCTCGGCGACATTCATTCTTGGACTATTCTTCTTTGAGGAAGTCGGTGCAAACTAAAAAAAAAAACACCCTTTTTGTGCATAAAGCTTCCTCTTCTTCCTAAGTATGCAAATCTTGACATTTTTCTCCTACAACTGGCAGCTTTTCCCAGTTTTGCATTTTATTACTCATCATTCTTATTCTGGATTGTTAATATTGTTTCTGTATTTCGTTTTGGTCGTTTATTGAGTTAAATTTCATGTTTTTCTCAAAATTTTAATTAATTTCATGTTTTTCGAAAATTCCCTAATTCCCCCCCCCCCCCGTGGGATGTGGGTAGCGCACCTCGTGTACAGCCCACATACAAAATTTAATTGCATTCCGTTCATCCATTTGAGCTCTAGGAGGCAGGAAAGTATTATAGTTTAGGAAGTTTATAGGGAAAGTTTAGTTATAACCACACATCTGGTATATTCTCATGTCTTGCTCACAGTATGGGATTAAAACCAGTGGCGTGACGTACATTCCCGCATCGCGGAGGAGGGCAAGTTTCTAGAGGGGCCAGAAACCTATGTTATGTTTTGGTTTTGCAATCCCTTGTAAGATACGGCTCCGGGCCCGAAACTTGATTTTGCAGGGGGTGCTCTCATGTTCTCCGTTACGCCACTGATTAGAACTATTCAATTTAAAAACTTCTAACTGAATAATGATCTACAATAAAGAAAAGTTTTCTAGTGCCGTTGAAAACAAAGCATATTAACAAAATTTAGATACAGCTTGAAAGTATTCACAAAGATAATATTGTCAGTAATACATCTGGAATCGGATTTCACAGGAAACTGATATTTTGCTATTAGTCTGTGTGTGAAAATGAAGACAGACAAGCTATCTGTTAGAATTGAAACTTTAGAAACGAGTTGTGTGTGTGTAAATTCTCTTCTTTTATGCTGTTATGATTCTATAGCTATTTATTCGTTTATGTCACAATGTTACCGGCTGCGGTAGCCGAGTGGTATAGGTATTGGATCGTGACATGCCTTGTCACGAGTTCGAGCCCAGTACCACTAAAGACCCGCCGTGTAGGGCAGCGATGCACGTTAAATCTGTCGAGAGCTGAAACGTCCTCCCGTTGGTGTGGTGTGGTAGTTAGGAGAGGGGGGTGCCAGCTCAGGTGTCGTCCACGTCACTTGACCATGGTTCAAAATTACGTGGTCCGTCGCCAAAAGCCCTCGTGTAGCTGAACAGTGCGACGTTAATCAATCAATCAATCAGTCACAATGTTACGTGTTTTTGCCCTATACGGCGCAATAGCCTTCCATCGGCTTACTCCAATTACCCTTAAATTATTTTCAACGTTATCCAGCC
>BMAV01000564.1:173954-185444 GCA_019973955.1 Trichonephila inaurata madagascariensis | reverse complement strand
TTTTCATCCGTTTTCCATCGATTCTTGAAAAAGTTATATTTTTAGATGGATAAATAAGTAAATATGTCTAAATATGTGACTCAACCATCCAATGCGGGTTGTTTTGGCCAATTTTACAATGCTGAGTTCGCGATATTTGTTACAGTATTTACTAATATTTAAGCCGCACTATTTTTTTCCAGTATTAATGCTCCTGAAAATCGGGCATGGCTTGGAATAGAAAGCAAAACATTTGTTGCATGGAGGAAATTGAGTTTCTGCCCCTTTCAAAAGGAAAAATGTAACCTTCTATTCTGAACACTTGCGTCGATGACTTATCCCATTCCGCAGTATATCTCCAGTATTCAGTATCCTGAAAATTATATTGTTTGCTCGTATTTAGGATTTTTTTTTATACGTTTTCTTTTAATCACCTAAACATCAACGATATCGGTAATAGCATCAAGACGAGCTCATTGTGATGAAAGTGTGAAAAAGGAGGCAATTTTATATGCAGAAGGAAAAAAAAAGGAAATACAGCAGTGGCCTATGAAAATTTGACATGTGTGGATGAAACAAATATACGTCGATGGCGTAAACAAAATGATATAATTATTGCTTGCAAATGTTCGACAGTCTTTATTGTTCTTTCGCTTTCGTCCATAACACATTCTTCAAAAAAAAAAAAAAAAAATGTTGCATAACAAATGCATTGAATGGCTCGGAGGACGACACCGGTGGGAAAATTGCGACGCCTGTACTAATTCTGAAATCAGCTGTGACGAATCATTTTCGAAACAGGATACCGACAGAGTAATTATAAGTTCATGTACGTATTTGAAAGTTTTTATACTCGTGAACCAAAAAATTAGCGCACCAAGAAATAATAGCGGGATCGTAACGAAACTTGGTATGAAGGTGCATGTCGGGGAGATATGCAAACGATTAGAAATGTAGCGTGATTGCGCATTACGTATAGCCCGTAGAGAGTATTTAACGTCGTTCTCCCTGGAGTATAAAACAGGTAACCAAAGCTTGTTTGAGTGTGCTGAATCGTTTACAAAGAAAGAGCTGAGGTAGACATGCCATTACGCCGTTTTCGAAGACAATATGAGAAGCTGTCGCAGTTTGAGAGGGGGAGAATCATCGCGGCATGAAGGAAGCTGGGTGGTCAGCTAGGCGAGTAGCTCGTCAATCAGGCCGCTCTGAGTGTGTTGTGATTAGGTGTTGGGACCAGTGAATCCGAGAGATGTCATTTACACGAAGACCAGGCTCAGGACGCCCTCGAGAGACCAGTTGTCGAGAAGACCGCCACATCGTAAGAAATGCACGCGTACAGCCAACTGCTTCAGGCACAGGTAGCACCTTCACTAGGGGCCTATGTGTCTTCTCAAACCATACGAAGCTTGGCTGAAGGACATTTGGGATCGCAGCGCCCATTACGTGTGCTGCCCTTGACGCCCACCCATCTTGCCGCGCACGAGGAAACTGGACTGCAGCGGAATGGAACCTGGTCGTCTTTAGCAAGGAATCCAGATTCAATCTCAGCAGTGATGACAATCGTGTTCGTGTGTGGAGACCCCGTGGTGAATGCCTCAATCCTGCCTTTGCCTTACAGCGACACACCGCTCCCACAGCTGGTGTGATGGTATGGGGTGCCATTGCTTACAATGCACGGTCACCCCTAGTATTGATCCATGACAGCCCAGCGGTATGTCCATGACATCCTACAACCACATGTGTTGCCACTCATACAACGGCTCCCAGGAGCCATTTTTCAACAATACAATGCTCGGCATCACACGGCAAGGGTGTCACAAGACTGTCTCCGCACTGTTACTACCCTTCTTTGGCCTGCCCGATCCCCAGATTTGTCTCTAATCGAGCATATCTGGGATTATTTGGGACGGCGAGTGGGGCATCCCACAAGTGCGAACGAACTAGAGGCAAGGTTATAGCAAATATGGAACGAAATGTCTCAAGTCATCATACAGAATTTGTATACCTCAATTGCCCGATCGTATCGCATTGTGCATTCGTGGGTTCAACAGGGTATTAAAACTTCCGTTCTTTTGCCTTTTCCTCTGAAATAAATCTTCCTTTTTCTTTGATTTTCTTATTTACTTATATCAAAGTAGTCATTACGTATGTAAAATTTCGTTTCATTTTGACGACTCCTTGGTGCACTAATTTTTTTGTCCATGAGAGTGTGTATATATATATATATATGTATATATATATATATAAAGTGGTATATTTTTCAAGATGTTAGTAGGTTTTCATTAAAACATCTTCAATGGACGTTCATCTTTTTTACTGTGACACACACATCAAAAGCTTAGGACAAAATTGCGGTACATTTTCACGTTGAAGAGACAAACTTGCGACGATTACAAAGCAAAGCGGACAAAGAGACAAACAGCAGCGACATGTACGGGAACAAAACACAAAGACAAAGAGAGCGATTACACAAGATTTTCGCCTTATATACCGGCAGTGGCAAGCGCGTGATTATTATGTAATAGTAGTTCTGATTGGATAGAATGGGCGGGACAGGGATTTCAGACTAGCTGATTACGATTAAGATTACACTGTTATTTTCGAACCAAAGAATTAAAGCTTGTATAAATATTATTAAAAAGAGTTAACAAATAAAGGATAATAGAGGGAATTATTACATTTCCCCCCTCCGTAAGACGCGTGTGAGTGCTAGGGCCCTTGATACACACCCGTATCTTACAGAGATATTAAATTAAAAATTTTGAATAAAATTATTAATTTAAAAACTTCCTTTATTTGCCGGTAATGACATACATAGTATAATCTCCAACACAGAAATTAGATAACAGAAAAATATAAGAACAAAAATACACTGTTAAACTGTAAAATACGGGTACCCATAAATAACCTTCAAAACATAATCAGATTCAAAATGTTATAAAAATCAAAAAGTATTAGGTTAGACAAAAAGAAATCCATTATTTTTTCGGTAGATGGCTGTAGTGTCGATATCTCGTGAAGTATCGATCAAACAATATCAAATTTATGATCGTTGTCAAGATGACATTCCACACTAAAAAAATTCTTTTGCTGTTTTTTGTTTGGTCCCTTCAGTTGTGAATTAGAGGGTGTTAAAAATGAAAGTCAACAAACAGAAAATTTGGTACATTTTATAGTTTTTCTTTGATAAAGGCGAAGATGCAAGCCAGGTGGCTGAAGTTGTGAATGGTGTTTATGGTGCCGATACTTCGTCGATCCCGTTCACGCATATTTGATGTTAAAGATGCACCTCGTACAGGCAGGCCCGTCGTCGAAAAGATCGATAAAATCACAGAAATAATCTTTGAGCGGCACGTTAGTAGTCGTAGCATCGCTCTGGAGCTAAAGATCGACCACAAAACAGTTTTAAACCATTTGCGCAAAGTTGGATTCAAAAAGAAGCTCGATGTTTGGGTGCCACACCAATTAACACCAAAAAACATAATGCATCGAATTTTCATCTGCGAAGTCTTGGCCAAATGGAATGAAATCGACCCATTTCTGAAACGGATGGTGACGGGGGATGAGAAATGGGTCACTTGCGACAATATTGTGCTAAAACGATAGTGGTCAAAGCGCGGTGAAGTAACTCAAACGGTGGTCAAACCAGGACTAACAGCCAGGAAGGTTCTACTGTGTATTTGGTGGGACTGGAAAGAAATAATTTATTATGAGTTGCTTTGTAAGGCCAAACACTAAATTCAGATCTCTACTATCAGCAACTGGACCATTTAAAGCCAGCGATTGACTAGAAACGGCCAGAATTGGCCAGCAGAAGAAATGTTGAGTTCCATCAGGACAACACCAGGCTATACACGTCCGTAGTGACTCGCCAGATGCTCTGGGAGCTTGGTTGGGAAGTTTTAATGCATCCACCATATAGTCCGGACGTGGCACCAAGCAATTACCACCTTTTTCTCACATTGCGAAACTTCCTGAGTGATAAGAAATTGGGTTCAAGAGAAGATTGTGAAAATTAATTACTAGGGTTTTTCTCCAATAAGAACCAAGACTTCCATGAGAGAGGCATTATGAAGCTACCTTTAAATAGGTAAAACATTATACAACAAAACGGTGCACATTTGACCCAAATCGGACAATCCAAAGTATGTTAAATAAAGGGTTGATTTGTCGAATCGGCCGCTTCTCGCGCCAAGTGTTTCTCGCCAAATCGATAAATGCGCTAAATCTGGTAACTCTTCTGAATTTGTTCTCCAGTGGAGTCGTTTTTGACAAAAACGCGCCAAATACGAGATTTTTCTAAATTTGGCAGAGAAGCGGCCGATTCGACAATTTCACCAAATAGGTTGATTTGTCGAATCGATCTTGAATTTCATGCAAAAAGAATGGATTTCTTTTTCCCCCAACCCAATATTATTAAAAAATGTTCACATTTTCCATTTGTCTGGGGATGATGAGAAGTAGTTAATAACTATTTAACATTATAATTTCTTAAAAAATAGATCCAAAATTTTATACAAGAAAACAAGCTAAAAAAAAAAAAATTAAAGATTTGCCCACCGTTTGCACAATCATTAAGACAAGTTTTTTCCTTCTTATATTGCACAATAACTTCAAAAACAGAAATTTCCCAAGACTGGAAATTGCAAGTCAACCGAAAAGAAGAATATATATATTTTTAAAACTATTTATGATTTATTTTTATTTATATTATGCTTTAATCCTTAAAAAAGGTAAATATCCTTAAAAGGCAATAGTATTTTGCAGTCAAAGTCCTTTGAGGTACTTACTATACACAATCCTTACAAAACCCTTCTTATTTATTATTTCTTCTATATGTAAACATTTGCTTACACTTTTATTTATTTATTAATATTTTGTCAGCTTAAGAGTGCTCTCAAAACCATTATCATTTTATACACATTAAAAGTTGTTCATTTTAATATCAAATAAATTGTATCATTGTGATAGAGTAAATCTTATCAAAATAAAAATTCTTAAAACCACATAAATATATCAAATAGTATCAACATAAAATTCTCAAAATAAAAATATCAAAACATTGGTAAGAATTCAATAAACACTTGAAAAAACTATAAAAGCACCAATTATCACATTCAAAATCAAAAATATTAATTACGAGCTATGCATTTTCTTTTGAATACAAAATATAGTATTGAGTAAATTTAACCAAAAATGTAAACCCGAGATCTCTGGAAACGTTTTTAAAATTGTAACTTTATAAGAACACATACGCAATAATAGGTGGAGTTGACTGCCCAATCAATTATTTTAGATATAATTGGGAAATATAAAAATAACTTGTTACACATATTTTGAAAAACAGAATAAACCATAAATTTATATCAATATCGTTTTTTGGAATCAAACTGGTTATATGAGATAGCATTTTAAACTTTAAATTTATTTGCAAATTATCATCAGTCATAATAATAATAATAAATTTCTTAAATATTTTAAAATCTGTCATTCAAAAACCAATTTAGAAAATAATATATACACTCAATTTAAAGCAGAATAAAAAAAAGAAAGACTTATCACTGGGTTGAAAATAGTAAGTGTTGCACACTTTTTCACACATTACTTTAAACCAAAACACATTTCTTGCACTTCAAGGTTAGAAACGTTCTTTCTTTTTCATTGGAACACAGAACTAATCATTGAATTGTAGACTGCTTATTCTTTTTTTAACACATATTGGCGGATGAAATAAACTTTTTTTTTCTATTGCAGATTCGGAAGACGAATCTTTTCGACAAAGCAGGGAAACAGAAGTTTTCCCGTTACGGACACCTTTGCACATCAGATGAATAAACAGATACGCAGAATTTTTTTTTTCTTTCGTATCTTCATTTTGGCGCTGCACTTTTTAAAATTTTGGTGTAAGATTTCTTTTTTAGACATTACGTGAAATATTGACGAATTTTTCTTATTTCTTTTAATCTTTTTCTTGCACATCTTCGCGGTAGGAAACTATCCTGCCGACTTTATGTAACGTTTTGGCCGAGTGGTATATTTTTCTAGATGTTTGTAGGTTTTGTAATAGTAGTTCTGAATGGATAGAATGGGCGGGACAAGTATTATAGTTTAGGAAGTTTATAGGGAAAGTTTAGTTATAACCACATCTGGTATATTCTCATGTCTTGCTCACAGCATGGGATTAAAACCAGTGGCGTAACGTACATTTCCGCATCGCGGAGGAGGGCAAGATTCTAGAGGGGCCTAAAACCTATGTTATATGTTTTGGTTTTGCATTCCCTTTGTAAGATACGGCTCCGGGCCCGAAACTTGATTTTGCAGGGGGTGCTCTCATGTTCTCCGTTACGCCACTGATTAGAACTATTAAATTTAAAAACTTCTAACTGAATAATGATCTACAATAAAGAAAAGTTTTCTAGTGCCGTTGAAAACAAAGCATATTAACAAAATTTCGATGAAGCTTGATTTATTGATTGATTGAATATTAACGTCGCACTGTTCAGCTACAAGAGGGCTTTTGGCGACGGACCACGTAATTTTGAACCATGGTCAAGTGACGTGGACGACACCTGAGCTGGCACCCCCCTCTCCTAACTACCACACCACACCAACGGGAGGACGTTTCAGCTCTCGACAGATTTAACGTGCATCGCTGCCCTACACGGCGGGTCTTTAGTGGTACTGGGCTCGAACTCGTGGCAAGGCAAGCCACGATCCGATACCTTTACCACTCGGCTACAGCGGCCCTTAGATACAGCTTGAAAGTATTCAAATATAATATTGTCAGTAATATATCTGGAACCGGATTTCACAAGAAACTGATATTTTGCTATTAGTCTGTGTGAAAATGAAGACAGACAATCTATCTGTTAGAATTGAAACTTTAGAAACGAGTTGTGTAAATTATATTCTCTATTCTCTTCTTTTATGCTGTTATGATTCTATAGCTATTTACTCGTTTATGTCACAATGTCACGTGTTTTTGCCCTATGCGGCGCAATAGCCTTCAATCGGCTTACTCCAATTATCCTTAAATTATTTTCAACGTTATCCGGCCACCTATTTGGCGTTTTTTTTGTTTTTTTTCGTCCGTTTTCCATCGATTCTCTTCTCTTGAAAAAGTTATCTTTTTAAATGGATAAATAAGTCAAAAAATATATATCTAAATATGTGACTCAACCATCCAATGCGAGTTGTTTTGGTCAATTTTACAATGCTGAGTTCGCGATATTTGTTACAGTATTTACTAATATTTAAGCCGCACTATTTTTTTCCAGTATTAATACTCCTGAAAATCGGGCATGGCTTGGAATAGAAAGCAAAACATTTGTTGCATGGAGGAAATTGAGTTTCTGCCCCTTTCAAAAGGAAAAATGTAACCTTCTATTCTGAACACTTGCGTCGATGACTTATCCCATTCCGCAGTATATCTCCAGTAATCAGTATGCTGAAAATTATATTGTTTGCTCGTATTTAGGATTTTTTTTATACGTTTTCTTTTAATCACCTAAACATCAACGATATCGGTAATAGCATCAAGACGAGCTCATTGTGATGCAAGTGTGAAAAAGGAGGCAATTTTATATGCAGAAGAAAAAAAAGGGAAACACAGCAGTGGCCTATGAAAATTTGACATGGGGATGAAACAAATATACGTCGATGGCGTAAACAAAATGATATAATTATTGCTTGCAAATGTTCGACAGTCTTTATTGTTCTTTCGCTTTCGTCCATAACACATTCTTCAAAAAAAAAAAAAAAANGGATGAAACAAATATACGTCGATGGCGTAAACAAAATGATATAATTATTGCTTGCAAATGTTCGACAGTCTTTATTGTTCTTTCGCTTTCGTCCATAACACATTCTTCAAAAAAAAAAAAATGTTGCATAACAAATGCATTGAATGGCACGGAGGACGACACCGGGTGGGAAAATGGCGACGCCTGTACTAATTCTGAAGTCAGCTGTAACGAATCATTTTCGAAACAGGATACCGACAGAGTAATTATAAGTTCATGTATGTATTTGAAAGTTTTTATACTCGTGAACCAAAACATTGCGGGACAGGGATTTCAGACTAGATTACACTGTCATTTTCGAACCAAAGAATTAAAGCTTGTATAAATATTATTAAAAAGAGTTAACAAATAAAGGATACTAGAGGAAATTATTACATTTCCCCCCTCCGTAAGACGCGTGTGAGTGCTAGGGCCCTTGACACGCACCCGTATCTTACAGAGATATTAAATTAAAAATTTTGAATAAAATTATTATTAATTTAAAAACTTCCTTTATTTGCCGGTAATGACATACATAGTATAATCTCCAACACAGAAATTAGATAATAAAAAAATATAAAAACAAAAATACACTGTTAAACTGTAAAATACGCGCGAGTACCCATAAATAACCTTCAAAATGTTATAAAAATCAAAGTATTAGGTTAGAGAAAAAGAAATCCATTATTTTTTCGGTAGATGGCTGTAGTGTCGATATCTCGGGAAGTATCGATCAAACAATTTCAAATTTATGCTCGTTGTCAAGATGACATTCCACACTAAAAAATTTCTTTTGCTGTTTTTTGTTTGGCCCCTTCAGTTGTGAATTAGAGGGTGTTAAAAATGAAAGTCAACAAAGAGAAAATTTGGTACATTTTATAATTTTTCTTTGATAAAAGTGAAGATGCAAGCCAGGTGGCTGAAGTTGTGTATGGTGTTTATGGTGCCGATACTCTGTAACAGCTAATTATGTGCAATTTTTGGCTTCGTCGATCCCGTTCACGCATATTTGATGTTAAAGATGCACTTCGCACAGGCAGGCCCGTCATCGAAAAGGTCGATAAAATCACAGAAATAATCGAAGTTGAGTGGCATGTTAGTAGTCGTAGCATCGCTCTGGAGCTAAAGATCGACCACAAAACAGTTTTAAACCATTTGCGCAAAGTTGGATTCAAAAAGAAGCTCGATGTTTGGGTGCCACACCAATTAACGCCAAAAAACATAATGCATCGAATTTTCATCTGCGAAGTCTTGGCCAAACGGAATGAAATCGATCCATTTCTGAAACGGATGGTGACTGGGGATGAGAAATGGGTCACATGCGACAATATTGTGCGAAAACGATAGTGGTCAAAGCATGGTGAAGTAACTCAAACGGTGGTCAAACCAGGACTAGCAGCCAGGAAGGCTATACTGTGTATTTGGTGGGACTGGAAAGGAATAATTTATTATGAGTTGCTTTTGTAAGGCCAAACACTAAATTCAGATCTCTGTCAGCAACTGAACCATTTGAAGCCAGCGATTGACTAGAAACGGCCTGCAGAAGAAGTGTTGATTCCATCAGGACAACACCAGGCCATACACGTCCGTAGTGACTCGCCAGAAGCTCTGGGAGCTTGGTTGGGAAGTTTTAATGCATCCACCATATAGTCCGGACGTGGAACCAAGCAATTACCACCTTTTTCTCACATTGCGAAACTTCCTGAGTGATAAGAAATTGGGTTCAAGAGAAGATTGTGAAAATCAATTATTAGGGTTTTTCTCCAATAAAAACCAAGACTTCCATGAGAGAGGCATTATGAAGCTACCTTTAAATAGGCAACACATTATACAACAAAACGGTGTACATTTGACCCAAATCGGACAATCCAAAGCATGTTAAATAAAGTCTTGAATTTCATGCAAAAAGAGTGGATTTCTTTTTCCCCAACCTAATATTATTAAAAAATGTTCACATTTTCCATTTGTCTGGGGATGATGAGAAGTAGTTAATAACTATTTAACATTATAATTTCTTAAAAAATACATCCAAAATTTTATACAAGAAAACAAGCTAAAAAAAAATTAAGAGATTGACCCACGCTTAGCACAATCATTAAGACAAGTTTTCCTTCTTATATTGCACAATAACTTCAAAAACAGAAATTTCCCAAGACTGGAAATTGCAAGTCAACCGAAAATAAGAATATATATATTTTTTAAAACTATTTATGATTTATTTTTATTTATATTATGCTTTAATCCTTAAAAAAGGTACAAGTTAGGAGGCAAAATAGTATTTTGCAGTCAAAGGTATAGTCCTTTGAGGTACTCACTATGCACAATCCTTACAAAACCCTTCTTATTTATTATTTCTTCTATATGTAAACACAATTTGCTTACACTTTTATTTATTTATTAATATTTTGTCAGCCTAAGTGCTCTCAAAACCATTATCATTTTATACCCATTAAAAGTTGTTCATTTTAATATCAAATAAATTGTATCATTGTGATAGAGTAAATCTTATCAAAATAAAAATTCTTAAAACCACATAAATATATCAAATAGTATCAACATAAAATTCTCAAAATAAAAATATCAAAACATTGGTAAGAATTCAATAAACACTTGAAAAAACTATAAAAGCACCAATTATCACATTCAAAGTCAAAAATATTAATTACGAGCTATGCATTTTCTTTTGAATACAAAATATAGTATTGAGTAAATTTAACCAAAAATGTGTAAACCCGAGATCTCTGGAAACGTTTTTAAAATTGTAACTTTATAAGAACACATACGCAATAATAGGTGGAGTTGACTGCCCAATCAATTATTTTAGATATAATTGGGAAATATAAAAATAACTTGTTACACATATTTTGAAAAACAGAATAAACCATAAATTTATATCAATATCGTTTTTTGGAATCAAACTGGTTATATGAGATAGCATTTTAAACTTTAAATTTATTTGCAAATTATCATCAGTCATAATAATAATAATAAATTTCTTAAATATTTTAAAATCTGTCATTCAAAAACCAATTTAGAAAATAATATACACTCAATTTAAAGCAGAATAAAAAAAAGAAAGACTTATCACTGGGTTGAAAATAGTAAGTGTTGCACACTTTTTCACATTACTTTAAACCAAAACACATTTCTTGCACTTCAAGGTTAGAAACGTTCTTTCTTTTTCATTGGAACACAGAACTAATCATTGAATTGTAGACTGCTTATTCTTTTTTTAACACATATTGGCGGATGAAATAAACTTTTTTTTTCTATTGCAGATTCGGAAGACGAATCTTTTCGACAAAGCAGGGAAACAGAAGTTTTCCCGTTACGGACACCTTTGCACATCAGATGAATAAACAGATACGCAGAATTTTTTTTTTCTTTCGTATCTTCATTTTGGCGCTGCACTTTTTAAAATTTTGGTGTAAGATTTCTTTTTTAGACATTACGTGAAATATTGACGAATTTTTCTTATTTCTTTTAATCTTTTTCTTGCACATCTTCGCGGTAGGAAACTATCCTGCCGACTTTATGTAACGTTTTGGCCGAGTGGTATATTTTTCGAGATGTTTGTAGGTTTTGTAATAGTAGTTCTGAATGGATAGAATGGGCGGGACAGGGATTTCGGACTAGCCGATTACGATTAAGATTACAGTGTTATTTTCGTACCTGTTGTAAATTAAATTCTTTAATATAGATGGCGCTGCAAGTCAGCGAAGAGTATATA
>BMAV01000564.1:93517-159429 GCA_019973955.1 Trichonephila inaurata madagascariensis | reverse complement strand
CATTAATTCATCTAATCAATTCTTATCTCGTGAACAGGTCTTACAAAATCAGAGTAAATAGCGCCCTTTCCTCTATTATTTCTATCAAATTTGGAGTGCCCCAAGGCAGTTTGCTCGGGCCAATTTTATTTAACATTTATATTAATGATATTCCTACTCATCCTCAAACCATGACTAACATTTATGCGGACGGCACCTCCATCTCAGCCACATACAAGAATCACAAAACAATCACAATTGCTTTAAATTCACACCTTAAACTTTTAGAAGACTTTTTTAACACTTGGAAAATTAAAATTAACGTAGACAAAACAATTGCAATACTCTTCACCAGGAGAAGGACACCCTGCACCACACCTACTCTGTATTCCACACAACTCCAATGGTCTCAGAGCACGAAATACCTAGGATTAATCCTCGATAAAAAACTCACTTGGAAACAACATATTATACACGCGCGTACCAAATTCCGGAACGCTCTACGCTCAATTTTCCCCTTAATCTGCCGGAATTCTCAAATGTATCTATAAAATAAAGTACTTCTTTACACTGCCGTTTTGCGTCCCATTTTAACTTATGGATGTCCTGTGTGGGGATATGCTGCCGATTCTAATATTAAACTACTGGAATATGCTCAGAATTCTCTCTTAAGAAATATTACCAGATCCTGCAAGTATACTAAAAACAAAGAAATTTATAAAGTTCTTAAAATTCTACCTTTCAAAGATTATATCAAAAAACTTGCAGTTAATTTTTTCAATTCACTTCCTAATAGTAATAATTCCAATATATTAAATCTAGAAAATTATGACCCAAATTACAATAAAAAAAGGCCCAGACGTATTTTACTGGACTCTTATAACCCCCCATAAATCTAAAGTCTGTCATTCTCCGGTGGAGAATGACCCCATCTAATTGCTTAAATTTTTATCTTTTATTGTAATTTTTATTCTATTTTATTTAAATGTAATCTTAAATTAATTTCTCGCTACCCACACAGGCATTCTTATTTTTTTAAAATTTAAATTCTCTGAATGACACCAGGTACAGCCGATAGAGTGTGAACTCACATTGATAACCGCTGAAACTGTCCTGCATAGCTCCTCCCACTGCCTCCTTCCACGTCCACCAATCAGGGAAGGCGTATTCTATGTAGGCCCATCAACTTTCGCGCCACTATACGACAGTATGGGACGGAGGAGCGCTCTGCGCTCCAGTTCCCAATGATATCCAGCGTCGTCGTAGAGGTGCGGTCCCTCACCGTTCGAGTGAGATCGCGTTATTTGTTTATATTTTTTCAGTGATATGGTTTTTCTTTTTCTCCCTTTCTTCTGGGAATAGGCGCCTCGCGGCGCCGGCGCCCGCGATTATCTAATTCCGTTCCGTTCCAGAGGTGCGGTTCTGTTTAAGTAATGTTCTTTGTGTAATGTCTTCTATGTGTTTCGTCCAATAAACAAAATTTAACTAAAGATGGACTTGGACAAATTACTGGAATCATAATTATTGAATATGATCGCCTAACTGACCCATGGAATTTAGGATTTAAGGAAAACTACATTAGTACCAAAGAATTAAAGCTTGTATAAATATTAGCAAAAAGAGTTAAAACAAAAAAAGGATACTAGAGGGAATTATTACATATATATAGGAAAAAAAGAAAAAAAAAATTAAATCTTTTGTACTCACTGAAAAATCTCTTTCAATTATCCAAATTTATTGTCAGAGTTTTCATTTTAATGTCATTTAAATTTTTTTTCAATTCCTACTATTAACTCACTCTCTATATATTTATTTATTTATCTTGGTAAAATTTTCAATCGTTGATAAAATACATTATAAAGTGCTTAATTGAGCTGAAATTTTATATATACGATTATTTTGGATGACAATACAGTAATTTAATTATAATTAATAAAAATTAATTTATTAAAACTAATTATTCAAAGAATTACAAATACAGCCACGTTGGCATTATTTTTGGGGACTTAGCGACCATTTCGGCGATTTGTGTCAAAACTTGAAAAGGTTTTTTTTCTCACATTTTAAAGCGCTCATTTGAGCTGAAATTTTCTAAACACTATTTTTGGGTAAAAATACGATAATTTAATTAGAATTAATTAAACTTAATTGACTGAAACTAATATTTAAAGAATTACAGATAAAGCCACGTTGGTTTCATTTTTAGTGACTTGGGTAAAAACTTAAAAATATTTTTTTTTTCCTCACGTTTTAAAGCATTCAATTGAACTGAAATTTTATATACACGATTGTTTTGGATGTGACAATACGCTACTTTAATAATTAATAAAAATTAATTATCACTTAATGTTGTGAGCTGTCATATGTATATACATATTTATATTAATTGTAACTATTTAATATAATGTAGTTAAAATAAAATTTTTCTTTGTTGATCTAAGTAGGAATTGACTTAAAAACTTTTTTTTATCACTTGTTTTAACAAATGTTCTCCGAGACAGGTTCATCTTCTTTCAACATTGCTTTTAAGTCATGAAACTCTACTTCCTTTTGTACAAGCAAATTAATAATTTCACTTAAAGAAATTATTTGTGGGAGAACACTTTAAAAGATAAGCTCCTCTTACCCAGTATTATAAAAAAACACTCTGAATTTTATGTATAAATATTTTTTAAAAATTAACGCCAAAACAAATTTGTAATTAAAAAAAAACATTTGCAACATATACATTTTTAGTATGTTAGGTATGTATAATTTGAAGCAAAAAATAAAATAAAAAAACCCACAAGATAAATTAAATTCATATTAATTTAACTATTTGTGAAGGGTCCTATATTCGCACGCGGCCTTCTAATCCTCCGGGAGGAAAATAAATCTTTAACTGTTGTTTGGGTTAAAAACCGCCTTCTGTTGAGAGAACTTGATTTTATGCTAATTTGAGTGGTATTTAAACCCTTAGAGTTAATCGTTAGGCTGCTATTATAGTGAGATTTATGTAGTGACTATCGGAAGCCTTGGTGCTCTTTGTTAAGAAGTTTTAGACCAGAATATCAAGTTGACCATGGCGAGATCTGGTGAGGGCTGTTTCATCAGATCACACTCAACTAAGGGATTAATTATTTGTCTTAGGAATTTAGTGTAGCCATTTAAGTTGACTGCTCCCTCGGCTTATAATCTTGCTTGAGAGTAAATTGATTGAATAAAATTAACTTAATTATTTTTATAACGATGTCTGTGTTCATTCGAAGTCTCAAACTTCACCTGGGACCTTAGGATTCCTACAAATTTAAATAAAATAAATATATTGCTAAAAAATCTTACATTCCTTCCTGGAATTCTTCAGTTTCCATTTCTATATTAGCTTCTTGTTGAAACACACACAAATGGTTCATAGTAATTATTTTTTTTTAATTATTTGTAAATCTCGTGCATCATTACTAATTGTTATCTATGCACAATTGCTTTAAATAAGATTTTTGCTCCAATTTTATATGAGTAAATGTATAATTCTTTCTATTTTCTATCGATGTAAAAAAAAAAAGGGGTAAAAGTATAAACATTAAAAAAGCTGCAATTAACAAAAATATCTAACCATTTCAATAGCTGATACTCATAAATAATTTTTCTCCAAAAAAGATATATATTTTATCTAACTTATTTTATAAATATATTAAATATAATAGTTTTTAAAGTTATTTGTGAACTTTATATTATACTTGACCGAGTATAATTTGTATGATTACATCAGATGCGTGTTCTGATTTTATTGCAATTGGAATACAGAAGAACCTCTGAAAGTTAATGCTTACAAGATGTAGGAAATAAGTACAACTTAAATTAAGTAATACTTTTTACCATTTTATGTATGCTATATATATATAGTTTTATTTAAAGTTAACGAGAGAACAAAACATTTGCTTTGCAATACATCTCTGGATGATTTACTTCTATTCAATATTTTAGAATGGCGTATTTAGTATTGGCGTAAGTATGATATAAAAGAAATGAAGTACGAGATAATTGTGTCTGAATTACGCAGGAAACACAATGAGCTGCAGCTATCACGTGATCATGATGTCACTTGAATTACTAATTGGAGCAGCCAGATGTAGAAAAATATTTTAAAATTATTAATTTAATTTCTAATTTTTAGCTTAACTTTTATTTTTCATCAAAAGTTCTGAGAAGATTTTAAAAATTCAAGAGACAAAACTAGAGATAACTTATATATCAGCGGTTCAAAAAGTATACATTGTGTCAAATATTACGGTATCCAATCAATCAATCAATCATCAAATAAAATTTATCTGCAATTCAGTGTATCAGTTGGGGATAATAGCCTATGTTGCTCCAGAAAACCAGAACTGAACTGAACTGAACTGAGGTGTATCAGTTTGCTGTATTCTCGGGGATATTGTAGTGGGTTGAAGTAACTGATGTGTGTGTGATGAAATGTCCTGGTATTAAGTACGCTAAAAGAAAACTACTTGATTATAGAATTTAATATATGCTTGTAATCATGGAAGGAAAACCAATCTTACACTGCTATTGTTTTACTTTTGAACTTGAAGATGATATGCTAACTTGTAATGAATGCAACAAGCGATTCCATCAATCATGTTTAAAAACTGGACGTCCTTCTCCTCTATCTGGAGATATATATTTTTATTTTACATGTCAAAATTGTTCTCTTACTGGCATGGAAATAATAAAGCGAAAGAATTTGCAATGGGCTCTTGTTATAATGATTGCACTGTATAATCTTCAGCTTCAAGGCTATGGTAAGTATGGATTTGTCCGATTGCGGGAACACATTTATCCGTTTATTGACAAATATTGGGTAGTTCTGTTTGGTGCAGAGCGGAAAAAGAGTGCTTCATGGTATTGTACCGTTTCTGGAACATTATCAACTGGTGCGAACAGATTTTTTCTATCTGGCGTTAAAGTACTTGGTGAAAATGGTTGGTGGTCTCTTAAACATAGCAAATTACCTTCTCTTGATGAATTAGATTCGTTTGCATTGAATTTTAGAACCAGCCGCAAGGGCCAAATTCCTTTGGAAGCAGAAATTTCACCTGCTGAAGGATCAAGGAAGAAAAATTCAAATTTTGCTGAATCTGCTGGTGCATTGAAAGAAAAAGGGGCTTGTGTGGCTTCTAATTCAAGATATCCTAAATCCAAGAAACAGCGATTAGAATCTAAAGAGAAAGCAACAAAATTGTCTAATTTATCATTCCCATACGAATTAAACTTTACAGTTTCTCAAGCTGGTGTTTCAAATTCTGGATATCTTCAAGATAACTATCCAACAGATGATCTCGATATATGGATGAAAAAACCCCCAGAGAGTTTAAATCTTAATAATCAAGCTATAATAAATGCACTAGATGAACCAAATTATTTGGAAGATTTTACATATATCCCTTCAATGAGTGATGCAATTTTTGCTGATATGAATGAGAAGAAAGAATATAAAAGTGAAGAAGATAGAAAATTTCGTATAACAGTTCGCACAGATAATATATTTCGTTCAGACACCGGTCCCAAGCGGAAAGTTGTCGCTAAGGATGAAAGCTCAATTAATGAACAAGTTGTTCCAGAAAAAAACAACTTAAGGTTAATGACTCCATATGAGGAAAAAGCACTATTAGAAAAAGTTCAAAATTATACTACTGCAAAGGAAGAAAAACCTGTACTTCGGAGGCTTTATCGAAAGCTTAAGGTGAGAGAATTAAAACGAGAACGAAATTTACCAGTTTTTGATATTGATGCTCTAGTATGCCAGTTAAAAGGCATAGATCCACCAGACTGTATGGTGCTTGAGGAACCAATTAAAGAGGTTGAAGCTGTACCTGTGCCAAAATTTGAAAATATTCTCGATAGGTTCCGAATTGGCAACTCAAATGCTCATGAAAAATCACAGCAGCATATATCATTCAGAGATCGTTTAATGGGATTGGAAGATGAAGAAATAACTAGTTTCAAAAGCCCATATACTGAACGAATTCTAAAACCATTTATTTTCAGAGACTATGATATAAAAACGTTAAAGATGCGATTATTGGAAGAAATATTGCATTATACGAATAAAAATGATCCTAATTGGATATCACCAAGGCAGAGTCCTATTGATTATTGCTATGTGCGCCCGCAACATATCCCTGCCATTAATGCTTTATGTCATAAATTTTTCTGGCCTGGCATTGATATGTCGGAATGCCTTGAGTATCCTGATTTTAGTTGTGTAGTATTATATAAGAAACTAATTATTGGATTTGCATTTATGGTACCAGATGTAAAGTACAATGAAACATATATTTCTTTTATATTTTGTCATCCTGAGTGGCAGCGATCAGGCATTGGAAGTTGCATGTTATATCATCTTATACAAACGTGTATGGGAAAAGATGTTACTCTTCATGTTTCTGCTTCAAATGCTGCTGTATTTTTATACGAGGGAATGGGTTTTGAAGTTGAAGAGTTTATCTATGATTTTTATGATAAATATTTGCCACCTGATTCTAAAGAATGTCGCCATGCTTTGCTTTTAAGGCTCAGTAGATAACTTCAACATTAATATTTTGCATTTCATATGTGACATGCCATTGTAATATGTGATGTATCTTATAACATTTTTTTGGAAGAGTTTACTGTGAATCCTTGAATATAACCACATAGTTAATGTTTCATTGATCATAGCAAGTATAATTTACTGCTGGATTAAAAGATCTTGAGATCAATGTTATGATTTTCACACAACTATCATAAATATGAAGCTAACTGATGTAAATAAGACCAAAAAACTGGAATGTAGCACCATTGAATTGATTGTTATTAAAGTCCCTAGATTCATTCTTGAAATTGAGTTAAAATCAAATTGTTCTTTTTTAAAACTATTTATCAGTATTATACATTTAAATATGTATATGATTTTAATTGCTTTGAATGAAAATTCATGTGGTTATTTTCTATGTTATAAAAAACTTATACGTCTAGGTAGAAGTACTATATAAAGATTTAGATGGATAAAATTTTTTGCTCAAATAGTTCCAAAATATCTACCCCTTTTATAGAAGAAGTAAAATTCGGTAAAATCCTAGGAGAGCCCACACCCTTGGCGCCAAGCAAAACCGACAATGGCGGCAAGTTAATATAGCGGGATAAGGTGGATGCGTAATGAAAATATATGTAAACAATACAGAAATTAAACATTTAAGATAGAAAAAAAATATAAAAACAGCACTTACTTTCTTACTGCTGATCTTTTCCGAGTGGAAAGTACAGCATAACAATAGATTTTAAAAAAGTCTTGAAGGTCTCATCGCTAAGTGAATGATCGTGTGAGCTCCACCATTTTTATTCTGCGAGGTAATGGTCGAACGTACCTTCGGCGAGGCTGGTGCAATTTCGAAGAAAGCGTTTTACTGTTGACCATGTTACATCATGCCGATCGTTACATTTAGGACATTCATAACTAAGCAATCAATTCTTCCTTCATACACTATTCAATCAATTCTTTCTAACCTTTCGCATTCAACAAAGTAAAAAATTCTAAGATATATTCCTTCACACATGCAATCATTCCAGCCCGGTTCCCCCAAACAAAATGAAATTCGAAATGCCCGCCGACAAAATACGAAATTTCCAGAAATAGTTAGGTTTACCATATCTAGTGTATCAAAGTAAGGTTACCAAGATGGCACAATTATCGCCAATCCCAAATAATTCACGCCAAGGGTGTGGGCTCTCCTAGGACTGAACCGTAAAATTCTTTAAAAGGAAAAAGTAATATTTGGACCTAGTCTTTATATTGTATGTTTCCCTAACAATATGAAATATCTGTAAATGTTTGCCTACAAATAGAATCTTTTTTTTGTGTGTAAATTTTGTACATTTTCTCCATGTATAGATAAGTTATCTATCTACTATATATATGTATAGATATATATGTATGCTAAAATAAATTCAATAATATAAATTGAAATATGAAGCATTTATGTGTATAATTTATTTTGTGGTTAGTATTTTAAATAATAGGAAAAAATGTTTAGAATAATTTTACATCTTGGAAGTTTTTTAAATTTTATTTTAATTTTTTTTCTGAAGTTATTTGATTATTTTGAATGTTTGATTTTTCTTTTAAAGTCCTTTCAGAGACTGAATTCCTAGTGAAACTAAATCACATTTTAAAGTAAAAAATCACCTACCAGACCGATTCTTATTAAATCGCTTTAATTTTTATGCACGAAAAAAAACGAATGATTAGGTGATTTCACTATGCAACCACCATCCCTGAAAGGGTTAAAAAAAAATATTGAATGATTTTTTTGTATTGAATCAAATAATTGCACAATGTTAATTTAACATTGTTGTTATATAAAAGAATGAGAAGTAATTTTTAAACCAAAAAAATTAAGATAATGAAAATTAACTATAGTCAAACTTTTAAATAATTTGAATTTTTTATCTGATTCCAAAAACTCTGCATTAGAAAAAAGAGGGGAAAAATTAGAGAGGATTCTATTTTTGACAGTTCAAAATTTTCAAGCTATTTGTTTTGAATGGTTTCTAGAAAAATAGTTAGATGTTCAAGATGACATACATTTTATGCTTGCATTATTTTAATAGTGTTTTAAAGAATGAGGGTTGACTTAAAATGTGTGTTTTTGCTGGTTTCCTTGTGTTGACAAGAGCATCTTGAAAGACCTTAGTTAAAGTTATTGTCTTGTATTACTCACATTAAAATTCTCTCTTTTGCTCTAGTACAGTGGTCTTCAAACCTTTCTTATCTGCAAATCCCTTAGGACTATAAAGTATTTTCGAGGAACCTTTCCACACACACACTTTGAAGAATATATCTTAAAATAATACTTTAAGTAGATCAGCATGTTACAGATACTTTATGTAAAGACAATTTTAAAAAAAAAACGTTATATTTGTTTATTAAAATTTTTTTAAATATGCAATGTTATAATTTTACATATTAAACTACTTATTTGTGATCAAAGTGTCACCTACCCATGCGTTATATTTAGGGACTTGGATATATGTTTGAATTTTTTTTACACACACTGTTGAAGTCTAGGTCTAATGAAATTATCGGTAGTGGTATTTCATATTCTGTGTTTAATTCATTTTTATATTTTGTTTTTGTAGCCACTCATGTTGAGAAATATTTTCTCCTTAAACGCATTGTTCTGAATGGCATTAAAATATTTATAGCTGTGTGAGAAATGCTGTGTATTTTGCATGAATTTGCAACTTAAAATTTAGGAGCTGTTCTTACTTAGATTATAATGCCTAGTCTGTTAATATGTCAGTAAGTTGTTCCCTCTCCTTCATTAAAAATATTTTTTCCATAAATGAAAGGTGCATTTTCTATTAGAAAACTATTTAGTTTTGTAAAACATTGTACTAATGAATTTAAAAAAAATTATTTTGTTGAGCCTGAGATAGTAAACAATAGAATATATTCTCAATCTAGTAGATAGTACATTTAACACATTACATTAGTAGATAGTACATTAATTATATTATAATAAAAGTTTAAGTAATATAAAATTATATTAAGTACAAATAAAATTTTTAGTTTTAATTACTGGTATTCGTGATTATACAAACTTGCATAGAGAACAAGAATCCAATTTGCATACATTTATAATTTTCTTTTCTATTTTTATTGTGACTTGCAGAATCCTTGCATAGGCTTTGTGGAACCCAGGGTTCTGTGGAAAACACTTTAAAGACCACTGCTCTACTATATTGACTACATTTTACTCATCTACTTCCTGTCTCCATCTTGGTCAAAGTTTCAAATGAGTTTTCATTTTTTGCTATTGATTTTATGTGGTTTCTCCTTTTCATTAGTTGTAGATTTCATGTGCTTATAATGGTATCAAATGATTCCTTACAAATCATTAGCATTGACTTAAGAAGAGAAAAAAAAAAGGGTTCATAAAAAGAATTTGGATTTCCATGCCTCACTTCATCCATTTTTGTTGAAGAAAAAAGGTAAGATTTTGAAAAATTAAAAAAGAAAAAGGTAAGATTTTGAGAAATAAAGAAGAAAAAAAGTAAGAAGTATGAGAGAGAAACGGATGACCAAAATATTTACAGTTGCATTTTCAAGTAGTTTAAAAAGAACATTCCAATTAGTGTGTGTCCTAGGCTGGCTGAATGATTTCCAAGATAGGAACAATACTTAAAAACTGAGATTGAAGGGAGTGTGCTGCTGTGAATCATCAAGCAGATTGTAAATTATTGGAAAAGACATTTAATAAAAATTATTCAGAACAGGACATTAGAAAAATAATTAATGTTGATGAAGCAGGATTATTTTATAAATGTACTCCAGATAATCCCCCTCCCCCATGCTTTTAAAGCAGGCTTTAGAGAACAGAGTTGCTTGTTTGTTGGAGCTATAATGAATGGATCCAAAAAATGCTGCATTTATTAATAATTATTGAATTGGCCAGTCCATGTTTTAAAAATGTAATATGTAAAAGCTGGCTGTCTATGAATGAAACCAAAAAGTATAGATGACCTAGAAACTTAATGAGCTCGGGAAAACAGTATTTCCCTTCTTTTATTGACAACTGTATGGCTCACAACAGCACTCTTGAATGGGAAATATGAGGTAATATTTTCCTTGCTACCATATCTGTTATTCAGATGAATGACCAAGGCATCTTTGAACCTTAAACATTTCTACGAGCATTTGTTGGTTGGAAACATTCTCATTGGGGAATAAGGGAGTAAAAGTCTCAATATTATTCTCGTTTTACAGATCTATAAGAAGGAATGGGATAAGGTTTTGAGAACCTATATGAAATGTTTTCAGTAGGCAAGATTTACAAAGGAAACTGTGGAGTAAATTTAATAGCAAACTTGGAAGAAAATCTGCTTCCAACAATGAGGAAAAGGTAAATTCTAATCAAGCAATCTCATTTAAGGGCTTTGTCTGTGTGCACTAAGATGTGGTGGGATAGCTGACGCATGCAGTGGTGTAACCTACACCCCCACAATGCAGGGGGCCCAGCATGGACATCTTAAGACTTCTTAAAGCCCTGGGCCCTTTGCATAAGTATGCCCCACCAAACCCTTACCCCCCCCCCTCCACTGAGCCTTAAAAGTAGACAGTACATAGCATACATTGTCAAATACTCGTACAAACAATAACTCAAAACAGATAAATGTGCATGGTTTACAACTGTACAAACTGGCTCGACTGACAGCTGCCTTTTGATTGAATGAGTAATGATGGTGTATCGTGGTAGGCTTAGGTCTATGCATGGATGACGGCCATTACATATATAGCCAGTTGACATATTATCCAAAGTCCCAGTTTTGGGGAGAATACAACCGGAAATAGCATTTGACTGTTGAAATTATTCGAATCGTGTGCTTATTAAGACTGAGTCGAGAACGAGATGGGCCTTCCATTGGGACCGGGACCCTGTTGGCCCATGCCTTAAGACATCCCTGGGGCCCAGGATTCTAGAGGGCCCAAAGCCACACTGACACCAAGTACTTATTTAACCAATTTATAAAATATTAAAGGAAAAACCTGACTGCATGAGGGCCCTAATATTTTCCATTACGCCACTATATCACTGTGAATACAAAGAATATCTGTGTTTAAATGGTGGAGAAATGACAAAGATAAGAAAAGAGTGTCAGAATGAAAACCAAGAAAAGTCTACTTAATGTAGTAAAAGCAAAGGTACATTCTCATAGACTACAATAATTTAAGACCAGTCTCGTGTTGAAAATTTTGTTCTTTACTCAATCAGTTGTTGGAATCATTTGTAATAATTCAAAGAAGCAAGTAAAAATATATAAATTAAAAAAAAAAAAATGGTTCTAAATTATTAAGGTACATTGTAAAAATTATTTAAGTAAAATTGTGAATACATATATTGTAATATAAATTTTTTTAAAACAAAGTTTGTATATTAAATCTTTAAACAGGGAGTTAACTTTCTTAAAAATTAATTTCACCATAAAAATATAGAATTCGAATTTTTTCCCATTCTCTTTACATTTGAATTAATTTAGTTACACTATATATACTACCTGTTTTTATGTATATATTATTCAATTATTGATTTCTATAGAAGTAATTCTGAATGACAACTATGTTTGTAAATATGAATTAAATTTTTATGGAGTACATATAAATTTCTTACTTTAGCTTAGTTGTCTATTATAATTTGAATTCAAACCATGCTATCAATTTTTATACAGCAGTTAGCGTGTGATAGTAAACTTTATTCAAAGCTTCTTGAGCTGTTGTAACTTATTGATACATTACTTACTATGTAGTACTGAATTAGTGACTAAGATGTTGTCCTCGTCATTTAATTGAAATCCATCACCAGAACTTTTGCGAAACTCCTAGGCAACATAAACTCTAGATCCAACTAAATGAAAGATTTTCTTAAAAAAAAAAAACTTTAAAAAGTTTTAAGATTTAAAAAGAGTTTATTTGCATTTTTAACAAAATAAATGTTTGTGAAATGATTTTTTTGTCTTTTTTTCAGGATTATTGTTTTTATTGTGCCGTTATTTTGCGCTAAAGATTATTTTCGGTACTAGTATGAAGTATAACATTGACTAATTTCGCAAAATCAAAAGACTTCTCTAAAGGCTGTCATCGTTTTCGCACATGCGCGAAAATTAATTCCCGCGCAGGCTCCTTCCCTATTAACCCTACGACGAATTGCCGAATTTGTTCCCAAGTTTTATCGCCAAATTAGGGATTTCAAGTAGGATACAATCAAAGACTTGACCGACCGAAGACCGAAAAAAATACCGTAAAATCCGGCGTACAGCGCGCACCGATACTTTCAAGCTGCATTTTTTAATTTTTAAGTATATTCGCTATATAACACGCACCCAGGGACATCCTAAGGCCCGGGGCCTTGGACGCAATTAGGGCCTCGTCTCGTACTCGACTTATTCTTTATAAAAACATAATTCGAATAATTTCAACAGTCAAATGTTATTTCCGACTGTATTCTCCGAAAAACTTGGAATTCCGGACGATATGACAACTGGTTACGTGTGGCGACCATCGTACCCTTACAGGAATAGGCCTACCATCATGCACCATTATTACTTATTCAGTCAAAAGGCAGCAATCGGGCGAGCCGGTTTGTGTGATTGTAAGTCATGAACATTAATTTATTTCGGGTTTCTGTTCGTACTAGTATTTGACTACGTATCCTATGTACTGTCTATTTTTAAGGATCATAGGTGGGGCCTACATTTGTGTAGGGGACCAGGATCTACTTTTGCACAGGGGCCAAGGGCCTCAAGAAGTCTTAAAACATCCCTGCGCCCATCACCTTTTTTACAAAAGAGTCAGAAGTGTGTGTGTTCTTTGTACGTATGCTTTTGTCATTTATTCGAGTTATTATCCCAGGATTTTGAAAAATATTATACTATTAGAATCGAAACCCTTTAACCACTGGCGTAGCTAGCTCTATGTGTGGGCCCCGTATCGAAACTTCCGGGGTCCTTTTTTAGAAATGAAAGCCTTGTTAGTGGTACTGTATTACACATGTTGGGGACCCCATATCAATCTACGCTTCTGTTTTTGACTTCATTAGGTATGTCATTTCTTTCAAATATATTGTATTCCGATCTATGTAGAAGTTTAATTTTTCTTATTTTCATCTCTCCTTTATTTTTATTTTTGAAGCTTATCATTTTTATACCCAGAGTATAACGCGCACCCTTAAATTTCGATCTCATTTTTTTATGTTAAAAGTTCGCATTATACGCTGGGCTTTACGGTACTGTATTTGAAGGGGGGGAAGTATGGTACTTGCGTATTTACGTCATCGCAGCCAAATTTGCGCCATTTACCGCCATGTGAGTAAGTATTGACGTCGCATTGTTCAGCTACTCGAGGACTTATGGTGACGGATCTCGTAATTTTGAACCATGGTCAAGTGACGAGGACAACACCAGAGCTGGTACCACCTCTCCTAACTTCCGCACCACGCCCACGGGTAGACGTTTGAGCCCTCGACATATGTGACATGAATCAGCCCCTTCTAAACGGCGGGTCATCAGCGTCACTAGACTCGAACTTGACACGCTGGCTACGAGTCCGTTACTTTGGCTACCGCAATCCCATTTCCCCCAAAAAATCTGTTTCTTTTTCAAACACTTAAGGAACTTTTTGTTTTGGTATCATGGCGTAATTCGCGTGGCTCAAATTTTGTTGCGGTGACCCTAATACGTATGTAGCAAACGTCTACTTGAAACAAACGGAACAACATTATTCAGACGGTTAAAATGTTGTAAGCCCATATGCAGATTGGTAATTACCACTAAAAAACTAATACATTCGGCGGGAGCTGATATCAATTTTTAGTGCGTGGCCGCGGTAGCCTAGTGGTCAAGGTAACGGACTAGTGACTGGCATGTCATGAGTTTGAACCTAGTACTGCTGAAGACTCGTCGTGCAAAGTGGGCCGAATATGTCGAGACTCAACAGTCCTTCCTTTTGGCGTGGTGTGGCAATTAGGACAGGGGCCAGCTCAGGTGTCGTCCTTGTCACTTGACCGAGGTCCGCCGCGAAAAGCCCTAGTGTAACGTTAATATTGACTCACTCACTTTTTAGTGCGGCACCATATAGGTGGATACCAACTGCCATAGTGTAATTTTGACGCCAATTTCCTCCCCAGAGTGGTGGCAGCGGTAGCCTAGAGGTCAAGGTAACGGACTTGTCGCCGGGGTATCATGGGTTCGAACCTAGTACCGCTGAAGACCCACCGTGTAGGGGAGCGATGCATGTTAAATCTGTCGAGAGCTCAAACGTCCTCCCATTGGTGTAATCGTTATGAGAGGGGGTGCCATCTCAAGTGTCGTCCTCGTCACTTGACCATGGTTCAAAATTACGAGGTCTGTCGCCAAAAGCCCTCGTGTAGTTGAATTGTGCAACGTTAATATTCACTCACTCATTCCTCCCCAAAGTGAGGCACCTGAGCTCTGACGATGCGAAATTGTGGAATTTAATTCTGTGTAGAGCGCCCAAGCTAAAAAGGCACTCTAGTGATCTTTTTAACATGCTGCGTAATTATCCGACATGGACGCTGTCGATTTTTTGCATCATGAAAATCCATTGACTTGGGTGTACAAAGCCAGCGCCTAACCAACTACGCCACCTAGCCGGTTACAAATCTCAATGTTGTGCATTTCCGTTATGTAATTGTTATTATTCGTGTACGTACGTATTAGATCGTTTTTCAAAAACTCCTTAGTGTTCTCTTTTGTAGAAAGTAGACCCAAATCTTAAACATTTTTCACTACAAAATAAGAGAATATTGCAAATAATAAACAGTGTTAGTTTCGAGCGTGTGCGATCGAGATTATTGTGTTTGGACATACGTGGATAGTTTCCCACTATTGGCTACATATCGCGGCATTTGGCGACGTTTTGTGATTTTGCGAAATTGGTGGACAGTATAAATATACCAGTAGCTTAAATTCATCATGTGTACTTTCGTTTGTTTGCAATTTTTAGTTGTAAATGCCATGATTTTACAAAAGTAAGTAAATTTTATGCCTTAAATACAGCTGTTGGCTACATAAATTGAACATAATTACGTTCAAAAGTTGATATGTAAGTATGATTTTCTTTGCATAAATATACAGATACCTCTATGTTAAAATATAGTACCATTGCTCTTAATTTAAAAATATTAGAAGTATTTAATTAAATTTAGAATTATTTAAATGTAGCATATAAATAAGTTTTTTTTTTGTGTGTGTGGTTGAAAAATGCATCATTTACCATTTCTTGGTTTCAATTGCCATAGTTTAACACACTTCTTTCCAGCCTTCAGATTTGGAATAGACCTTGATTTTCTTTCTTTTTATTTTTAAATGTATCCAATTTATATAGTATTGTATCAAATGGTTTTGAATTTATTTTTTTTAAAGTGCCTTTTAAATGAATATTGTTAAGAGAGATAGAATAGTAGATAGTTTACAAAACCTGATAAAGTAGTACATAATATACACCAATGAATTGATTACTAGTTTAAATAAAAATTTTAATTTATCAAAATCAAGTTGTCAAGGTTTTTTTATTTTTATTTCTAATGGGTTGCGAATTGGTCATTTACCATTGCAGACCTAGTACGTCCTCTGGAAGCTGGTATCACTTTTTAGTGCAGCGCCCTATGGGGGATACCACAGATGATTTTGATGCCCAGTTTCCTCCTTAGAGGGAGGAACATGAGCTCTGACAATGTGAACCTGTACCAGGATTTAATTTTGCCAAGAGCATCCAAGCCAAACAGACACTCTAGGGTCTTTTTACATGCCATATAACCATACGACATGGCCGCTGTGAATTTTCTGCATCATGGAAATCCACTGTCTTGAGCCAGGGTCGAACCCACAACCTTGGGTGCAGAAGGCCAGCGACAAACCAACCACGCCGTCCAGTTGTCAAGGTAACAAATACAAAATTATATGCAACGAATTAATTACTTATGCACCAGTATTAGTACATCGGAGCATTTTTATATTGTATTAAATCTTGGTCAGTTGCATTTCAGTATTAGAAAATAGTATTGGAATAAGAATTTGTACTGTTTTGATGTCCGTTTGATAGGTATTGTAAAATCCGGCATATAGCACACACTTTTAACTTAAAAAGTAAGATTGAAACTTACGGGTGCATGTTATACACCAAGTATAAAAACGATAGCTTTAAAAATAAAAAGAGATGAGTATGAAGAAGATTAGACTTTTGCATAAATCGAAATACTATTTACTTTAAAGAATGAATTTCACAAGAGTAGAAATTCTAGAAGCATACTATATTTTCAAAAGACCGGGATAATACCTCGAATAAATGACTTAAAAACATAAGAGCACTACATAGGTATGTTTCACGTAAAAAAAAGATGTGTGTTACTTGGCAAATATATCTAAAAATTAAAAAAATTCAAGTTGAAAGTGTAAGTGCACATTATACGCCGGATTTTACGGTAATTAGTTATTTTGTTTGAATTTAACATTAATTATTCAGTAAAAGTAGCAAGTCATGAATTAAGCTATAGAAGTTCCTGTGTTGAATCATGGGATATATGTTTGAATACAGTTTTCTTGCAACTAAATTATAATTGTATTTCATTTAGTTAGTAATATTAAAAGGAAAATCTCTGTTCTCTCTCTCTCTTTTTTTTTTTTTTAGAAGTCATCATGGAAGACAGAATGAAGAAGCAAAATTTATTCTAGTTTTAAAGAATTATCCATTTTTTACAAACACACTCATGCAACAGTTAATTTAAAAAATACTACAAAAGGAACTTCAATCAAAGATCTATGGCAAATGCATAGCTGTTGGTACCCTTTTGTCGACGAAAATGCAGCAAATAAGTTAATAACCAAATGTATTTGTGATAAAAATGCTTTTTCTTTCTATCAACTTTGCCTAGTGAAGATCTCCTGGGAATTGCTTTTGAATATATTTTAAAACTCTTCCTAAGGGATTCTTTTTCTTGGCTAATATATATACAAAAGATGCCTAATAACTCTTAAAAGTAATTTGATAATGAAATTCTCAAACTTGGAAATATGTTTAAAAAAATGATCTTTATCTTTAATGTATGTGGTGTATAAATTTATAATTTATCTTATACTTTTTACAGAGTATTACCATCTACAGGAGAAAAAAGTGCTATTTCTTCAAAACTCATTGCATGAATGGAACATTCTGGAAATAGACATACTGGATGCTTCCATAGATTGATACAAGAGCATTGAAAAAAAGGTATGATTATATTTTTTCACAGTTTAAAATGAAATATATTTTGTTTTGTTCATTAAAATTTTTTATATATATTTTCAGAATAATTTGTCTGAATACTTTTTATTTAGATGTTATATACAAGGATTAAATTTCACAAGATATTATTATAGAATTTTATGTAAGGTGTATATTTAATAGATTAAAATCTTAGCTTTTGTTTAAAAATCTTATTAAGAGTAATATCTTTTCTTTTAATATTTACAAATAAATGTGGGAAATTGATGGATAAAATTTCACAATAAAAACTCTAATTTTATCTCCCAAACTTCTTCAAGAATAAAATATGAAGTTCACTTTAAGTTGTTTTAATTCTGCATGGAGAGAAGGTGCTGCATTTCTATGTGGCTGCGGTAGCTTAGTGATTATGATCATGAACAAATGGCTGGTATAACGTGGGTTCGAGTCCTGGTACCCTCTGATAATCCACTATATAGAAGGGTTGATGCACGTTAAATTTGTTGAGGCTCAAAATCCTCTCATTGGCATGGTGTAGTAGTTTGGAAAGGGGGGGGGGGGGCCCCCAGCTCAGATGTTGTCCTCGAAATTTGATCGAAGTTAAAAATTACAAGGTCTGTCGCCAATAGCCCTTGTGTTGCTTTATAGTGTAACGTTAATAAATTTTCACTCATGCCACATTCTATCAAAATGAACACTTACAAAATTTTAAAAAGTCATTTATTACAATCTTCAAATGAGACATTTATATTTTAAATAACATGTTTTGTCTGATTCAACAAATATTAATATTTTTATTCAGTGAATAACTTAATCAGTAATCATCCTTGAATTATTTAAAATTAATCTGAAAGCAACATGATTGGCATAAATGAATACAAATGATAAATCTATGTAAATAAAGTAATTTCAGATTATTAGATACAAGTTGCTAACTAAATTAACATATCTAATTAATACTTAGATTCACAGATTAAATCAATACAAGATTATATACATAAAAAAGTTCATTTTTATCAAGCTAGTATTTAGAAATATAACTCATATGATTGTCTATAATTCGTCAGCATTTAGCTGAAATATGAAGAGATTAAAAATTAACTTATATAATTCTCAAAAGTCATAAAAAAGAAAATATATTATACACTATAATTTTTTTATATAAATAATTAAACATTAAAAGGGGGAAATATCTGTAAGTAATTCCCTTATTTTTTTAAAAAAATTATATAAATCACATGTTTGACAAATTCCTAGAGCAAGCACATGAACACTTCTTATGAAAACAAATGAATATAATTAATTGTGCTACATATTTTTTTAAAAAAAATCATTGTTTATTAAAGCATTAAAAATTTGAGTAATTCCTAATATATTTACAAAACTTATTACATAAACACAAATAATTACATATAATAGTCATTAATATTTGTATACAGGATTGAGTATTAAGCAGTCAAAATAAATTAAAGATTTTATAAAAAGTAATCAAATAAATTGCAGAAATTAGTATAATTGGACTTATTTAAATAGTGATGCAAAAGAAAAGTAGCATAAAAAATGGATTTCTTCTTGATATATCTAGCACCGTTTTCATTCCTTTCCACTCTAAATCTATAAAGTTTATCAAATGATATTTTTCAAGGCTTGTATAACATATACACATATATATAGAAAACACATTTGTTGCTTATTTCATTTCTGTATGACAAAGCCATGAAAGTCTCATTTACAACTGAGGTAAGAAGCTATATTTTCAGGAGCATTTATCTTCCTTAATTCATATAAAATGCTACACTAACAATACATAAACTAAGACACTGTATCTTCAGTCCTTTGCAATTGTCCGGAAATAGCACAAGAAAGGCAACAGTATTTAGCATAGGTAGGATTTATACAATAGTTCTGTTTAACAATCATAGCACAACTTGTGAAAAATGGGCTATCCTTACAGGTAGAAGGAACAGAAATATCTAAAGAAGGGAAAAAAAATAAAGTTAGTGTTTACTATAGTATGTTTTTGAGAAGGAATTTATATATTTTTTTCTAGTATCTAATAATGGCCATAGTAGTTATGGTCACTAGCTCGTAGGCAGCATGTCATGAGTTCGAGCCTTGTGCCACTGAAGATTCGTCACATAGAGGAGGTCAATGCACGTTAAATGTATTGAGGCTGAGTGTCCCTGATTGGTGTGGTAGTTAAGAGAGGGGGGTGCCAGCTCAAATATCGCCCTCGTCACTTGAACAACATTCAACACCAATAGTCTTCACGTTACTTTATAGCTCGACATTAACACAACTCTCACTCACTCTAGAATATGTGTAGTAAATAAAACAATTAAAGATTAATTAATTGTATGTACTTGCATGTAATTTAATTTGTCATGATAATTCTCATTTACATTTAACAGTGAATTAGGTTTTTAAATATATTATAAGCCCCTTTTCTCACTTTAAAAAAAAATTATACTTCTGCTTGTTCTAATACATTAGTACAAGAGTGGATCAAAAATGAACCAGAATTTTCAAGCTATGCAAACTGGTGCATGCTCACGTATGCTTTGGGGAGTGATGTTTAGAGTGGCAGAAGTTGTTGTTTCTGGATTATGAAGAGCTTCTTTTTTGCTTCATCATAGAAAAAAACCCTGCATTTTCAAGTTAGTGATATAATGAGTCTGAAAGAAGTACATCTCGCAGTGGAGCAAAGCAGCTGATTGTCTGGACATTTTGACTTAAAACATTATCAAAGACCAAAATATGTCATTGGGACAAATCATTAATGGGAAGCTGAGAACAAGTGGAGCCACCAGAATCTCGCACAACAACCTTACTGCCCCGTTTGTTTCCTTCACGGCTTATGTGCAATCAGTACTGTATATTATTGCCAACTTTTTGGCAGAAAAAAGAACTCTTTGCATCAGAAATGGAATTTTTTTTGCATAGCATTCAAGCCTATAGATGTGAATTGCAATAAGTTAAATACAGAGTTATTCATAATTCCTTCCAAAGTTTTGAAGTGCTACAGCAAAAAAGAACATATGAAGGAGTATAGACAAGAATTAAAGTTTTATTTACATATTTTATAAGTGTTTTACATGTGAACCTTTGGTCTCATGGCATACATCAATGCCATAGTCCAGTTCCTGCCACACTCTACTCAACATGATACATTACATGTTATTGACAGCATGTATTATCCTTTCTTTGTTGTCTGTGTTATTTAATAACTTGGGTCTTTTACACAAATTTTCACAACCCGTTTACTACGTGATGTAGCAGAACTGTATAAAAAGATAATACGCACTGTCAATAACTTCACTCAGTGTCGCACACAAGAGGTCCGGAAACTCTCAAAGCCCTTTATTTTTTTTCTGATAGATTTATAATCAAAGTATATAGTATGTAAAAATTAATTAAATATTTATTAATTATTAATTAATGTTAATTATTTATTCAATAATTAATCTTTTATTGTTTTTTGTTCCCAAAAATTGACAAAATCAAAAGGAGCATGATACAAGAATGGTGGACTTTCGACCCTGGACACCCCCCTTGAAAAATTCCTGTGTGCGCTACTTGCATTCGTAGTACCATGTTGAGTAGAATGACAGGAACTGGACATCGCATTGATGTAACTAAGGGCTCGCATATAGAACACCTGTAAAATACATAAATAAAATTTGAATTTTTTCTGTATTCTTTCATGTTTCTTTTTGCTGTATTCGTCTTATTTTTTATTTTTTTTTTACAACAGCCCTTTGAAACTTAGAAGGGAATTATGAATAACTCTGTATAAGATTACAAATGCTAACAGGAAATCAATATGCTTATATATTGTCTTTTAAAACTACTGAGGCAATATTTTAAGACAATTTCCCCCTTAACGATTACATTATAACATGCATATACGGATTTGAACCAGTACCGATGGTGAAAATACAAAAAATTAACTATTAAAAATAACAAGAAAAAAATTATTACCATGAACTGTAATATCTATAGATGCTGTTTCTTTTCCATGCCGATTTTGAGCTTCACATATATATGTTCCACTGTCATTATACTGTGCAGAAGGTATATATAGAGTATGGTTACTGAAGATAAGTCTGCGATCATTTGCAACAAGTATCTCACTATCTTTGCCTAAGTGCCAGGATACTATTATTGGTTGTGTACCCTTTACTATGCAATCAAGCTGTAATGTAGAATTCACTTTGTACTTGGGAGTAACTAGAGTAATGTTAACTTTGGTATCCTCTGAAAGTATAGTATGAAAGATTTGTTACTGAACAGTTGTAGGGTTGAATGATCTAAAATTAATAAAAACGTAGTAGAGCTGCTTAACTTTTTTTATTCGAAAAAACTAATACTTTCTTAGCAAAATGCATCTAATGTAGAAAATATTTCTAGATTTATTAGTTTTTTGAATAAGGAAATACATTTTTAGAAAAATATAAATGTAATACATTTTTAAATGCTTTCTAACAGGTATAATGTAATACATTATTCCAAGTTTTATAATGTATGCTTACAGAACAATAAAATACAGAAAATCAAGATTGCAACTTGTACGACAATTATCAATGTCAAAGAATTATTTTGTGATTCCATGATTTTGGGTAAAAATCTTAATATGAGATATTTGTGAATAATAAAATTGATTAATATCTTAACTTAAAGAAGTGTTAATAACGCTAGAGCTAGTCTTCAGTGGGCTCTGTATCAAAATTCCTTGGGGGCGTTTTTTGGAGGCCCCTTAACTTTTGAGATTTTTTGCTCACACAAATTGGGGGGAAGGGGTCCTGTAATATTGATACAGGGGTAGTTATACCCCAAGTTATTAAACATATATCAAATAATAGACTAAAAGAGATTTAGATTTGCTTGCAAAAAATTTGTTTCTAGAGAATTCTTTTGAAAAATTAGCAATGGTTCAATTTAATAGGCTGTGAAAATACAATAATTTCAAATAGAAATGAAATATACCAAGAATTAAAAATATAGAACAAAAAATTACATTTTAAAATTGTAATATGGATAATGCAGTTTTTCTTAATTAAAATGGATGTTTTGTTGATATTTTATTTAACAGAATCTTAGGTAATATGCACTTACCAAATACTATCAAGTTGAAAAATCTTGTAACAGATTTTCCAATGCCATTATCAGCAGTACAAGTATACATTCCTTCGTGAGCATCGGTCACAGACATAATATGAAGCGATCCATCTGGAGATATTTTGTAATCCCCACTGTCTGAATCCAAGGGGTGGTTTCTGTGATTCCAAGTAATCTTGGGAGCTGGGTAGCCTTTCACAATACATCGTAAAAGAGCTGGAGTTCCCTTCTTAACTGCAACATCTTTACGAGCAGATAAAATTTGAGGAGGCCTTGGAGTTTCTGGAACAATAATTTAAACTTGCAAACCTCTTTGTTTCTTTCTCTAATAGATTAATTGCAATGCTACTGAATTTTTTTAAATTTCTTAACTTTGTTATTAGTGGAAATTGTAAGTTAATTCTGCATCTAAGCGAAGAATAAAATAATTTAATGCAATAAAAGCAATTGAGAAGTGAACTTACCTGCTTCTTCAATTAAATTTTCTTCATCATCTTCACTATCTATAAAAAGAAAATACAGGGAAAAAACTTATTTAAATCATAGAAAATGCTGTGAAATTATATATATATATATAATTTCTGCACTTAAGCACTTTATTACAATGTGCAGTTTTGTAGAGGTAAGTTTTGAAATATTGCTTATTCAGCTCACTAATGAAATTACTGATTTGACTGTTGAATGCTTTAAGTAAATTTAGTTTATTTTATTGAGCATGATAAGTATTTAATTTTTGAATTCCTTAAGAAAGTCTACAGAGTACATTTAAATATATTACTGCTACTATATTCTATATAGCAATTGTTAAAACCTCCCAAACCATATGCACACACACATACAAAGAAATTGGGAAAGGGGGAAAAAACTCCTTATACTATCATAGCATGTCTTATTTTCAACTATTTTTATGGGTTGTCAGTATTCCTCTCTATAAACTTTTTTTTTTTTTGGTATATATTCCAAATTTGCTCTTATTTAATTGAATAAAATATTATTTAAAATAAATTATGATTCCTTGAGTCTCCTTTTATAACAGAATATTTCATTAATTATAAAAGGATTTAAAGCCATTTTTAATTCAATGTATCATAAGAAAAGAAAATATAATTATCTCACAAAGTATGTAATAGTTTAAATGCAACATTTAAATATCCCAAGCTTTTATAAATATTTTTAGATTTTATTAATTCCTCTTCTTTCATTTAATTTAGTACATTTTATTAAATAAGCAATGCATACTTCTAGCAGTATGCTTTTATTATAATATTTACTTATTCATATTATTGTAGTCACAACATTTTTTTCAAAAGATATTTAGTAATTTTTATTCCATGACTAACAAAACAGACAAAAATGAAACTTTCCCCCTTACATTCTAAGATATGTTTTGCAGGTAAAGAAATTTTAAATACAAATTTTTGGGTCATATTAAATTTACATTACTTAAACAATTTGGACTATATCATGAAATATTTTTTTTTAAAGGCAAACATTTTATACAAAAAAGATTTATTAAAATTTTATATTGTATGAGAAAAATTGTTGTCAGTTTAATGTAAAGTTACAAATGTTTATTGAAAATCAGCATATATTTATATAATAACAATTCAGTGGCACAACAGCCTATGAGGGCCAAGGCCTGCTATGCCCATCTCAGTATACACGACCTTGGGTCTTGAGGTGCATGAGCAGTTGTTCCAGTCAGGTGGTCAGTCTGATGTGAAACCCTCAGTGTTAAGTTCCCAAGCAAGCTTGGTACTCATTTATCGACCCGCTTAAGGGATGAAAGGCCAGCCCAGGCTTTTATCCTCAGACCTGTTGTGTGGAAGCTCGATACCCTACCACTCAGCTACTGGGCTTCCATTTATATATTGCTTTTTAAAACTTTTGAGGCCATTCATTAAAAGTACTCTCCCTCTCGAAAGTTATATTTTGACTGGCATATATACAGATGCAAACCAATACTTCTGTTAAAGGTATCAGAAAAGTATTATATAAAAAGTAAAGGATAATTACCATGAACTCTTATATCTATAGATGCTGTTGCTTTTCCATTTCGATTTCGAGCTGTACATGAATATGTTCCACTGTCACTATACTGCGCAGAAGGTATGTAGATAGTGCGGTTACTGAAGATAAATCTGTGATCATTTGCAACAAGTATTTCACTACTGTCTTTACCTAAGTGCCAATAAGCTATTGCTGGTTGTGTACTATTTACTATGCAGTCAAGCTGTAGCGTAGAATTCACTTTATACTTGGGAGTAGCTAGAGTGACTTTAATTTTGATGTCCCCTGAAAGTATAGTTTAAAAACAATTGTTATTTAACAGTTTTGGATGGAATAGACTAACATTTTTAAAATATTTTACAAATATAAATTAAATCAGATCTGTTACTATTTTCACCTAAGTGTATATTATGGAAAATATTTCAAAATTTATTAGTTTCTTAAAAAGTAAGAGAGCAGTTTTAAGTAGTAAATGATAATAAGTTAAGCAATTTAAAGTACAAATTTATAAATGTACTTAACAGAGTTAGAAAGAGAGATAAAAGTATTTTATTTAATATATTTTTTATCTTGTATTACCATTATTAAAGAATTATTATTATTCCATGATTTTTGACAAAAATGAGGGATCTATGCATAATAATCTGAACTACACAGTAGAACGTCATTTATCCAAACGTTTGCAAACCTTGCAGCAAAAAAACAAAGGTGTACAATGATACAGCAAAAAATAAGTGATTTTTTCCACAATAAAGGTAAAATTGCGACATTTTGTACCTATTTTGCTTTTCTTCAAGCACGTTTCCTGCATGTGATGATTTTCAATATTCGTATAGTGTCCAGTTTCATATACTGCATGGATCGCATTCGATTTTCGGTTATCCGAATAATCACGTATCCGAACTGTGTCCAGTCCCAATTGATTAGGATAAACGACGTTCTACTGTATATTAATTTTTATTATACATTACTTACTTATATTATAATATAACTATAATATTACACACATATATTAATGTAATTAAAATACTATGTATAATAAAAAAAATAATGAAAATATTGAAATATTTTTAGTTATTTTTGAGTTTTAGTATAAATTTAATAATAAATTCAGAGATGAGTATCTGCCTATGAAAAATTGATTCTAGAGACTTTTTGCAATGTTTCAATTTAATAAATGGTAAAAGTATATCAAGAATAAATGCAGGGAATGACCAAAAATATTAATTAGAATTTTTGCACTTAAAACACATACACAAATTAATACAAGCAACTGAAAAATTAACTTACCTTCCTCTTCAATTACATTTTCTTCCTTTTCTTCACTATCTGTAAATAAGAATAAAGGGTGACTTAGAAATACATGGTCATACAAATAAATGTAAATTTTTACAGGTTAATATTAGAATGACATTAGTAATTCATGCTGAAAAGTACCCAGAGTTTACCTACATAAATAATAGCAATTTTTCACATTAATGAAAATTTACTTATAATGTGCAGTTTTATGGATGAGTTAACAAGCAGTGAGGGGAGTAATGTGTGGGGGAGGGGGAATGCTTGAGGGAGTTTTAGATAATTTTGTAAATAAGGTGGGTTGTATTCAATGCAGATATGCACAGAATATTAGTCCAGGGGTCAGCAACCTGTGGCATGCAGTACAATTCTCAATGGCACTTAGCACTACTCTACAAATTAATCAAGTTTTGAGTTGATGGAAGTTGATAAATTTGTAATTGACTTTATTTTAAAAGCATCTTCAGAATTATGGACATTTATGGATAAAAGAATTGGACATCTTTAAAGGATAACTCTAAAGATAAATTTACAGCTATTTTGTAAATTATTGAATGGTATTTCTAGGGAGATTTAATTGTTTGAAGAAAGAAAATTGCATGTTCTTTGCTTTCTGCTTTTAATTCTACATATCCAAGCAAAAAAAAAATCTTTCCTCATAAGAAAAATATTTTGAGTCTGCAAAGAAATTGTTTAACAACTTAATGCTCAGAATTGTGTCAAATTGAAAATCACAAATTATACCCCTGATTTTGTGATATGAAAATAGAGTGGTGCAAGCATTAGGTTCACATTAATATTTTTATCTATGTTTTTATTTAATTGTAATGAAGGAAGATACTTATATTTAATGTTGTTTATTCCTTATTTTAATAAATATGTTTAAAAAAACATAATATATGTACAATTTTAATTTTTTTTATTTTTGTTGAAGAAATAGTTATATTTTATGCTGTTTATTTTTATGTTAATAAATATCTTCAAATGATGCGAAATTAATATATAATAAAACTGTAAACCTAGATTATTGACCTTTATTCTCCAATTCTGCATGCATTATTGCAGGAATCGAATAGTTTCAAAAATGTCCCACTGAGTGGCACGCTGAATCATGTTGCTAGATTGGTTTGACACACCACAGCTGAAAGGTTGCCGACCCTTGTTCTAGACTTTCAAAAAAGTGGGACACATTTTGGGGTAAGAATACAATGCAACTCAAAAGCATTTGTGGAATTGGGAGTCAGATGTTTTTTCCTTCTCCAGTCATTTAAAGTGAACATCAAAGGCTTTACTAAATTGCATTTACTTTAGTTGAAACACAGTTGATCAAGTGTTTCTTTAGTAGTAACAAGTAATATAAAAAAAAAATAAGTCAATTCCTACTTAGATTAACAAAGAAAAATTTTATTTTAGCTTCTTTTTATTAAATAGTTACAATTAATATAAATATGTATACACATATGACAGAATCACAACATTAAGTGGTCATTAATTTTTATTCATTATCATTAAAGTATTGTTTTGTCATCCAAAACAATCATGTATATAAAATTTCAGTTCAACTGAATGCTTTAAAACGTGAGAAAAAAAAATCTTTTTAAGTTTTTACCCAAGTCACTAAAAATGAAACCAACGTGGCTTTGTCTAATTCTTTAAATATTAGTTTCAGTCAATTAAGTTTAATTAATTATAATTAAATTATCGTATTTTTACCCAAAAATAGTGTTTAGAAAATTTCAGCTCAAATGAGCGCTTTAAAATGTGAGAAAAAAAACCTTTTCAAGTTTTGACACAAATCGCCGAAATGGTCGCTAAGTCACCAAAAATGACGTCAACATGGCTATATTTGTAATTCCTTGAATAATTAGTTTTAATCAATTAATTTTTATTAATTATAATTGAATTACTGCATTGTCATCCAAAATAATCATGTACATAAAATTTCAGCTCAATTGAGCGCTTTAAAATGTATTTTATTAACGATTGAAAATTCCACCAAGATAAATAAATATATAGAGAGTGTGAGCTAATAGTAGGAATTGAAAAATGGATCATGCCCAATGAAACAAATGCTAGTGGTTTTAATTATAAAGTCAGAAGGAAAATAGAAATTGTGCTGAAGTAAGGATGTTTGTCTCAACACTTAATATGTCAAAGAATAAGTATGCTTTGCATAAAGAAGTAACAAAATGGTGTATCCTAGAAAAAAGTATTGCAAATTGGTTCTAAAAAAATTGTCAGCTTGGATTCATTATAAAATAAATGCCATACACCTATTTGCTTTAAACTGCACAAAAAGAATGCAAATGAAAGTGAAAACTTTAAATCAATTACACCAATTCAAAGTTGTTTCATAGTACAGAATAATTTAGTTCTACAAGGGAAAAAAAAGTGAATGTCATTTCTTTTAAATAAACAGCATTTAAGTGCATGTGTAGAAATCTATTTTTTATACTCATCTTTTCCTTATTTTTGTATCTATTAATTTGTATATCTGGTACATAAATGCATATCAGTAAATTAAAATTTTATTTTTTGTATTAAAAGTGCATGCTATGTGCCAGAATATACAATACCTTTTTTCTGTTTTTTGCATATGCGTACAGACATAAAAAAAAAGATATAATCTGTGAAAAATATAAAAATAATTTATTTGTTATATATTCTCTTGATGTATATTATCATTATTTAAATGTAAATAAAAATTTTAAATTAAAAATTAAGTATAATTTACTATTATAAAATAATGAGCCATAACTGTGTTTAAGCTTATTTTTGTAACTATTCATTAGTGAATCATAATATTTAATTTTGAATTCACATATTTCTCTGATATTTTATAGATGATGATAAAAATCCCTGAATGGATATGCATTAAGAAATACTAGTGTTTCAGAAGCAATATTAATATTATAATTTACATAAATGTCAAATTCATTTAAAAACCAAAAATAATAAAAAAAATTCTTACCAGAGAATGAAGGCAATACACATATTTTAGCACATGAAACAAAGCAACATTTCAAACCACCTGGGCAATCTGCATCAGATTGGCATCTATCATGACATGTTCCATTTAAAAGATGTTCAGGTTGAGGCGTTGAAGGACACTGTCCTCTTTTAGACTCTATTGGCATGCAAAAAATTACATATTGATTTAAATTGAGCTAAAATAAATACTTATGTAATTTAATAATAATGTTTTTGTTAAAAAATTACTTATCCAGTATATCATGTAAATTTATAATAAAATAAAAATTTTAAAAAATTTCTAAACCATTATATGAGTTGTTTTCTTTGAAAGTGGTGAAAGTCCATTTTATATTATATGGAGATATTTATCACTAAAGTAATTATATTTGTAATTTCATTAACTATGTAAATTTATAAGGAAAAAATGATGAACATTTTGAAGAATTTTTTTGGGAACTGTTCATAGATATAAAAAGCTCATAGTTTGACTACATTCAATGTTATAATTAACTAACGTTTTGTCAAAAATGGACTTACACCACTTTCAAAGAAAACGGCTCATATAGTGTGTGTATCCATTTCAGAAATAGAAAATTCATACATTAAGAATGAGATTTAAACTGATTCAATCAATAAGTTGTTTTCATCGAATAACTTTTTTAATTACAGGACAAAACTAAATTATTTGATGAATCACAAACACATTCATGAAGCATAAGATTCTCACTCTTTTTCATCTCTAAAGGAACTTTACAGTAAGTGTTACAGTCGTCCTAGATAGAAGTTTGATAGTTATACATAACTTATTAAGACCACTTTTTCTTTTAAAAAAAATTCTCAAGAAGAAAGTATAGAGAGTAAATCTTGATTAATTGTTTCTTAATATTACATTTCGAAGTTATGGTGTGGTTATTGATGGTGGACCTCAATTTTAAACCACGATTGAGTGACTAGAATGTTTCTTTATTTGTCACCACATTCTTTAAACTTTCACATTCTTTATAAACCTTTTTAACAATATCATGGCCCATTTGGAATTATTTTGTATATATTTGCAAATATTTTCACATTAATTTATACAGATACATATACTAATGCAGAAAATTTTTCAATTTTAATTAAGAAACAGATTTAAAATGCAATTTAAAATCATTGAATGTTACTATTTTGACAAAATATTAGCTTTATATATATAAAATTGAAGAAATCAATCATATATGCACACAGGAAAAGATTTAAAAAGTTCAGAAATTCAAACTTCTCTTTTCTCTTTTAATTGACCAGAAAAATGCAATAAATGGTTCCGGTTATAGTTAAATTAAACTGTTCAAGTTATGAATAGAATATGTTATCTGTGTAAAAGCAAGAACGACTTACTTAAGCGACATAGAGGCTGTGATTGAATATCGCCATCCAATTTTCGATGCTTTTCAACAACGCATTGTGATCCTTCCGGACAACTATGATTCTACAAATTAGAAATATAATATAAAAAATAATTCTTGATTTTTACTGGTTCCTGATGAATGTTAAATTTATTACAATTGCTTAATTATTTCAGTATATTTAATTAAATATATTTCTAAAAATTAAATAATAATTGAAAGAAGAATGCATATTTTTTATGTGAAATTTGAAAAATAGCATACTTAAGAGTATGTGTTATTTCTAAATTCTTTTGAAAATATAATTCTCTATCTAAATAACTATAATGATCACTAGAAAGATTTATATTTATTCAAAATCAATAAATTACCTCACAGGGATTAGTACATAAACATGAAGTGCATCCTCTGATATCCAAGATTTCTTCTATTCCATGGGGACACTGCAGTTGTTCGCAATTGGAAGTTGGACAGTTTCTGTTGGGTTCCACAGGTGCAACCTCACCTATTGCAGCATCACGAACTGGTCCAGGCCCTGAAGAGGAATTACATTCAAAACTTGTTCCGTTTATATTTGTAAGTATTCAAGAATGGTAAACATTTTGAGCATATTAAAATACAGAGTGATTCATAAAGTATACACTTTCCAGATGCTGTAAAATAGTAACAATCAAAGACAAGCACCACCTTAGTGAACCATAAGTTAGATATACTCTTAAAGTTTGTGTCTCGACCCTGATAGAAGTGATATAGGCAATACCATACATGTCATGTGACTCAGTCAAAATGGCAGTGTTTGCAGAGGAAAAGGTTTTTTGTGTTCTTGAATTTAACAAAATGTCATGGGAGCCACTTTTTGGATAAGTTAACTCTTTGGTTGATGTCACAGTTGCAGAACAATGTTGACAACTTCATTCTCCAATTGGATGGTGCACCACACTGGTTAACCAATGTGCGAGATTACCTCCATGAACATCTTCCTCACAGATGGATTGGATGAGTCACAGACTACAACATGCCATCCAGAAGTCCTGACTAAACACTTTTTGATTTCTTCCAGTTAAAGGGCAAGGTATTCTTCTTGTGGATCTAGCGGAGCTAAAACAGGGTATCACAACCACTATTAATAGACTTGATTCAGATATCTTAACACGTGTTTGGGCAGAAATGGATTACTGGATCAATGTGTGTCATGTGACTAAGGGTTCACAAATAGAACATCTGTGGCTGCCTCTAACAAAACTTAAAATAATCCTCTACAATTTTGTTATAAGTAACAGATAATATCTTACATTGTTCTTGATTTATAGTTCATTGAAACTGCATACGTCTTTATGAATCACCCTGTATAAATAAGTCTGTATACATTAAAATAAGCAAAACTCAACTTGTATTAAGAGTTATTTTATATTTCCTTTCAAGTACCAATAAAATAAATGTAACGAACCTTGAATTCCAGAACAGAAACGCATACACAAATCAGCAGTCTTGAAACGGTTTTTGTTTCCTCCACAGCCTTTGTAAACAAATGGAAGACACATGCCTTTGAAGGGATCATAGTAAAATCGACTTTGAGAGTATTCACAGTGACCTTCATCAGGGCTTTGTCTACAAATTTCTGAATAAATAAAGAAATAAAAATAACTGTTAAGATATCTATAAATTTGTATCACTTTACAAATTACAGTTCTTGAACTAGAAGAAACTCCAATTCATACCTTCATTAGTAATAAATGACGCAGGAGCAGTGGATTGTTGAGGTGGTTTCACTGTAAAGACAATAATATGAAAATAATTTAGACTTCATATTTACTATGATTTATATATTATTTTTAAGAATGCACATTTTAGTAGCATGCAAGTGTTAAAATTAAAGAGGATTTGAAACATTCTAAGCTGGCAAAGATGTTTATATGATGATTTTAAATTTAAAAAAAAACCTTTTTTTTAACTGTAAATGTCATACATATATAAGCATACTTGTTCTAAAAATTTTTAACTTGGCATTTCTGTAACAAGACAATTTAAATAGAAATTATTTGCTAGAAAAAATTCTACAGAAGTTAGGTTAAAAGAGATACACTACAATTATCTACAGAAAAATAATGAAGTTTTTAATTGAGCTTTTCAGCTTAATACAATAAATAAATAAATATTTAATTAGAATTTTTTTTCCAAACATATTGTAGTGTTATAATTAGATTTATGATAATAACATATTGCAACTAATAAAACATTAACGCTACTAGTTTTTTTGCTTATTTTAGCTATCAATAACATATTGAAAGTAATCTAACAAAATAACTAATCTTTCAAAGTCAGAATTGAGAATGGAATGTATATTTTTTAATAAAAAAAGGATAAGTGATGTTTTTTTTTATCAAAACATAAAAATTAAACATCTTTCTTGAATTAATATCCCCTTACTGATCCTTTTTATAAGACATCTAATGAAGTCATAAATGTCCCATGAAATGCCTATAAATGATGGCATGCTGAATCTATTAATAAAAATATACTGATGAAATAGAGGAATTAGAAAGTATCGAATACCTTTTTTTACCATGAAGGGAGTATTTGAATGGCATTTAGTTTCACACTCTTGTAAACTACTGAATCGATTATCATTTCCAAGGCATCCACCGAACACAAATGTTTTACAAGTATTTTCCTCTGCATCATGATACCACATTAAGAAATATCCTAAGCAAGGTCCAGGATCCTTTTGCTGACGACATGGATCTACGAGATAAAATAAAAATGATAAAATCATTTACTTCTGCATTATTTCATTTGTATGGGCAAAAATACGATACAAAAATTAGAATTTCTTACAAATTTTAAGTTAAAAATATTTATATTAGAGCAAATTGTACTTATGGAACACATGTAGCAAATGTATTTATATATTTATTGATAAATACAACAATATCATTTTAATTTTCCTTTATCTATGAATCAATTTTATATGCCTTATTACATGCAATAAATGCAACACTTTTTTTTAAAAAAAGAATATTTTCCAAAATCAAAATTTTGTATCTTATACATAAATTTGAATATATTTTTAATAGTACATTTTAAACTGAGTGATTATGGAAAAGACTAGTATACAAAATAAGAAGAAATGTGTGTAAATAATACTTTAAGAAAAAAAAATGTGACTATTCATGAAATCAATTGATACACCTAAGAAAATATATTTTCCTTTAAAATAATTTATTTTTTCTTTATTTACTTCTACAATTCTTTTTTAAAATTTCTATCTAAATTATGTTTTATATATAAATCGCTTTACAACTTGGATGTTTTAGATATGTGAAAATTGCTATACTAAAATTTGTCTGGCCTGGTTTAAAATGAAATTTTAAAAAATTTATTCTTTGATCATATTAACAGTGTTCCTTTCTATCAGCTGAAAATATTTAACGTTTAAAATACTAAAACAAAAGAATGAAACATATTTATATGTATTGCGTATTAAATATATATGTAAAGAATAGGAGAACTTGTGGGCTTTTTCTTCAGAGAGAAATACATCCATTAAAGGTTAGAAAAGCGAACTAATGTAAGAAATATTTACCTTTAGAATCATCATTACTTGTAGATGGCCAATTTTTGCACTGAATTTCACAAGTTTCTTTATCATTAAAGCGATTACCATTGCCTTGACATCCACTGTAAGAAAATTCTCTACACTCACTATGGTCCTTATCAAAATACCATTGAGGAAATGAGCCACTGCAAGGACCACGAATCTTTGGAAGCTGGCAAACATCTGAAAAACAAACAATGAAACAAATTGTAAGAAAATTATCATTCTATACATTTATATATTTATATTTATAAAAAACAATGAAATTTATACAAATAGTTTTAATTTATTTTGATTTAAACTAGTGTTATTTTATTGATGATCACCAATTTGAAAAAATTAATGATTATCAATGATTTTGTGAAATGTTAAAAAGCTTTTTGAGGATCTAGCATATCGAATAATGACATTTACTTTTCTTGGAAGAGTGCAGTATTTTTATAATAAAATTGCTTCTGTAGTTTCTTTATATGATAATATTAGAGCAATTTTAGAGTCACATATGTACAAAAATTCACTATTCTGGGTTTCATTAAACATGAATAATTTTAAAGAAAGCTTGAAAAGTATTTTTCTTTTTAATTAAGCATACTGAAAAGTGAGTCCCTGTTTTATTTATGACAGATTAAAAACTTTTTTGATAAAAAACATTTTTGACATCAAAAATTGTAAATGTCTAGTTTTAGATGAAATAATTGTCAGATGTATTTATAAAATTTCATTTCATATCACAATAAAATCACAATTAAAGACAATATGTGCAATTAATTTTTTGAACAAAGTAAATCTAATTAATGCAGTATCAAATTTTAGATTTTGAATTTTAAAAAATTTGAATTAAATTTAAAATTAAAAAAAAAATTTGAAGGAAAATTTTTTTATTATACCTTTTTTTTTAAAAAACTACTCTTTTTTTTTTTAATAGACTAAAGAAAACAAATAAATTTTCTGTTTTTTTTCCAAAATAATCTTAGATTAAAAATAATAAAAGCACTTTAAAATCTTAGAATTATGAAAAAGATGTAATAAAAATATATAAGTAAACTGTAGTGGAACTAAAATTTTTGTCTGAATTTAAAAACTAGATGAAGATTAACAAAGAATTGAAGATTATAAGAAATTTTTTCTTCATAAGCTCAACAGCCTTTTGCAGGCCAAGGCTGTTTCATTGATCCTCCTCTAATTGACTCTATCAGTCACAATGGCCTTCCATCGGTTGATTCCCATTAGTGAGATTCATTTTAACATCGTCTAATTATCATGTAGGTGGTCAACCTCTACGTCTGGTCTCTTCAATTTTCAAAAAAGTTACTTTTTCGATAGGAAAAACATCGGATGGCCCAGTCACCTAATACTTGATGCTTTTATAGTTTTCACAATGTCAGTCCCACCATATTTCCTGTAAATTTCATGATTGTAAAGAATTCTCCACTCATTGTTCTCTTGAATAGGTCCAAAGATTTTCCTTGAGATTTTTCTTTCAAAAATGAGCAACTTTTCTTCCTCTGCTTTAAGACATTTATTAATATTTTTAATTTTGATAGCTTTCACATTTTGAACTATTTTTTTTAAACTTCTGAAATAGTTTAATTTTCTCTTATATGTATATTTTTTAAACATTTGTAAAATTTCTAATGTAGAACATTTTCTAGTTATAGTATTTTGAAAACAAATTTTAAAGTAGAAACTGAGTTTTCTTTTCCTTTTAAATTTGTATATATATAGGTATATATATATTTGAAATAAAAATAAATTATCTTACATACCTTGAGAAGCCAAACATTTAAATTCACATTCTTTTTTTGTGTTAAATCGGTTAGCATTTCCATTGCATCCACCATAGTAGAACTGCTTACAGACACCGTCTTTGTCATAAAACCATTGAAGTTTTCTTCCATTGCAAGGACCAGCATCAGGAGCAGATAAACAATATTCTTTAGACAAAAAAAAATTTAAGAAAATTTTACTGATGTAAACATAAAATATAAGCACTATGGCATTAAAAAAATTAATATATTTCAGTATCTTAAAAAGAATTTTTCTTAAAAATGTTCTCAAAGTAGTATTCATGTATTATCTTTTGAAATATTAGAATCATGATGCACATATTCCAATAGTTAAAAAAAAACTATATTTTATAGTGTGTGTATATAACTGAATTAGGAATTTTAACAAACATAAAGGAATTCTTAAGACATTTGTATTGGATGGTAAATACTTCTGGAAACTAATTTTTTCAATATAAAAGCTATTCAAATGAAAAACCCTTGTACTTAAAATAATATATTTATTTAATCAGCTCAGCTATGAAACATTAATTATTCACAGTGCTGATTTAAGCTCATTTCAGGCCCTGTGCATAGATCTACAGGCCTCTTTGGCACTGGTGGATTGAAACTTATAGCCTGAAAATCTGGTAAGTACAGCTTATCCAGGCCATTAAGCACCTGCCTCAAGAGCCCAATGATAGAACTGGCACCGATCCTTCACATACTACTAATATTTCATAAACTTTTAAAACTGAATAAAAACATATGTTCAAGCTATATAAAAATGAATAACAATTCATATTTTCCTATTGATTGGATTAACAAAGTATTTGATGAATATTGAATTCATGAATTATGATTATAATACTTTTTTCCAATACCAACAATATTATGAAAAACATTAATTATTAAAAAATCTTTTTATAGAAATAGGATCTTCATCTGGACAAAGAATAAGAAAAAATATAAAGCACTTCCTTCATAGTATATTTTTAAGTAAGAAATCAATCTTTTTTTCTCACTTATTTGAGTGAATACTAAGGAAAAACATGTATTATTCATCAAAAATTTGTATAAGGTTATAAAGGGTGTTATAAATAAAAAATAAATATTAAGAAATTACAAAAAGAATATTATAGTATTTTTAATTCTCAATATAATATTACAATAACATAAAAATTTAATTCAAGTTAATGTTGATGATCAGATTATAGTGATTTAAATTAATGATTAGATTAAGTATAATGAATTGTGTTATAAACAATAAAAACACAAATTTAAATGTAATTACAGACATTTGTGAATTTAATAAATAACTGAATTATTTTTAGTTTCAGGAGGGGAAAAATGATCTTTGCACCATGTTTCATAGTGTGATTTTTTAAAAAAAACTCGTTGGATTATCTGTTCTTAATAAACTAAATCACAAATTACAAATACTTCTTCAAACGATTACCAAAGCCAGTTTTACTTACCTAAATGAAATTCTTCTAAATGGCCCTTGTCATTTGGCTTTTGACATTGCTTTTCACATTCAATGAAAGTTGCAAAATTATTTTCATTTCCTCCACAACCACTGTAATAAAATCTTTGACATTTTCTATCGTAAGAATTATAGTACCATCGTTCTCTGAATTGATAGCAGTTACCAATTGTTTGTGGTAATTGGCATATATCTGGTTCTAAGAAAGAAAAAATGTATTTAATAATACATTAAATATATATAAAACCAACAATAAATATATTTTTTACAATGAACACATATTTTACCTGAAACAATAAGCTTCATAAATCTGTTAGTAGTTGGGGCAATTTTGTAATCAATGCGGCACCTATATTGTCCTTCATCTTCTTTCCTAATTTTTTGAATTGTTAGAGCAGTTACATGTTCATCGTCTTGGACAGTGAATCTAGGGTCGATTCCTCGACTTACAATTGGAGTTCTCTCCTCACTAGTTTTCCTGCGATCAATTCCATGAATGGGATAAGCAGAATCACCTTTGTACCATAAAAGCAATACAACTTCATCATTTGGTGAAGTTGGCATTGCTTTGCAAACCATAGTAATGTGTGAACCAATGGTGGCATTGTAAACAGTAGCAGTATCTAAAATGGCAAAACATTTCTTTTTCATATTATTTTTTTAAAAAAATTGAAGTATTGTTTGAAAAATAAACTTAAGAAAGTTATTTATTTTCTAGAAATTTATCTACTTTTGTCTTTAAAACTGAAGCTTAGAACCTAATAACTGATTACAGTAAGGCCTGAATTGTAATTACAATATGCATGAACTTTTTACAAAATAAATGGTTCACTCAGAAAACATGTAACTAAGTGAAAATAGTATATTGTAACTTCATATTATTGTTATACAAAGTTAAAGTGTTTTTTTTTAAAAAAAACTATTTAAATTGAGAGATTGATAATAAAGCAAAAAACATACTTTTTAGTTACAAAATATATGTCAGTGATATAAAAGAAAGGGGAGTTAAAGTTAAATGGTAATATCAAACAACCTTAATTCGAAACTGAAATTTTTGTTTAAAGAAAGCAGTTTTTAAGAGAATAATTCTCAGAGGGAAAAACTAACCTTTGGGTTTTGCAAAGAGACATCTTTGCATGCATTCCTTTTCACTCTCAAAATTGTTGCTATTTCCTTTGCAGCCTCCAAAGATAAAAGCCTTACAGGTATTTTCTGCCTTGTTGAAAAACCACCTTTGAGTCACTTTTTTGCAAGGTCCAACATCCATAGGTTGATCGCAGGCATCTATAAAAGTGTAAATAATAATAGAAACTTTTAGTTTATCATTTTTTCATGTGTTGCATTGTATACAACAGCTAATAATAATACGTACACACAAATACTGCCTTGTTTATAAAACTATGAAATTTAAAAATTTACAATGGCATTATTAATACATCAAATACTTAAAACTCACAGTGAAATTTTCCAATTAGCCTTTTTCACTAAAGAACACTTAATGTACAAAATGTATCTAACTTTTTCTAATTAAAATCTAAATAGTAAAAAAATCGGTGTTTTGTTTCATAAATAAACTCATACCTTATAACTTTTATAATATATATTTTTATGTGAGAAAAAATACATTTTAACTTTTTAACTATTACAACAAAAGCACACTTGCATAACAAGTTTTCAAAAATAATAATAATAATAATGTAAATTTAAAGAATAACTTAAGCAGATACTATATAAAACAGGTAATAATTTTCTAAAAACTTTAACAATCACACATTTAAAACAGATCTTTATGCTTAAAAAAAGACAGTAGTTGTTGAAGGGGTAAACATTAGAAATGAAATCTTTTATCTCAGAAAACAAGAGATACTATTTTTTTCATAGTCAATATTTAGCTAAAACAAATACAGCTGTAAAAGAAAAATATTCAAGGAGTTTCTTAAGTTTTAAGTTTATACATATATATAATCTGATCATTTTGAAAAGTTAGCTATTTTGCAAAAATATAGCATGAAAATTTTTTTAATTCCCTCCCCCTCCCCTTTTTTTAAAATGTTTAAAATGCAAGAAAGCTGATGTTTATAAGCAATACTTCTTAACAAATACTTCCATTTAGAAAAACTTAACTGAAATTCAATTAATTTTCTCCTTAGCATTACCATAAAAAGAGTAAAATTTCATCATTTCAAAAAGTGAAGAAACAACAAAATTTTATTATAAAAAAAAAAGCAAAACTTAAGAGATTAAATTTTAGTACAAACATAAAAACTGAAATTTTTTATCACTAATGTAAAATGCGTGTGGTAGTTTTTTTTTATCTTTCATAAATGAATGCCTTCTCTTTATAGATTACAGAAAATGGTGTTCAAATAAAATTACCTATAGCAGTCTGCTTAACACAGGTGTTTTCACATATTTCTCTGCCCTTAAATCTGTTATTATTGCCAAGACATCCACTGTAATTGAAACTTTTACAAGAATCTGTTTCAGGCTCATAGTACCAAGATGGATGGTTGCCTTTGCATGGACCCACAACTTTAGGTAAAGCACATGCCTCTTAAATGATAAATAAAAATAAAAATAAATTAGTTACATGATATTTTTGAACTGAAACATGACTTTTAAAATAAAATATAAATTTTAAAAAATTGTAAGGTTATTTGAAGAATATAAAATAAAGCACATTAAAATATTCTTTCCACATACATTTCTAGCATACAATTAAGAGAAACATCAACAACTACTTTAAAAATAAATAATACTTAAAATTCAAATATGCATATATATTTTATATCTTCAATAAAATATTTTTATAAAAAAAAAAAATAATTCATATTGTGTGAGTGAGTGTACATTTATAACACACGAGGGCTATTGGTGGTGGACCTCGTAATTTTGAACCATGGTCAAGTGGCGAGGATGACACCCGAGATGACATTCCCTCTTCAAGCTTCCAAATCCCAGAAACAGAACTTTGAGCTCAACAGATTTAAAGTGCATCAACATGGCTGATGCACATGGGTCTTCAGTGGTGCTAGGGTTCGAACTCATGACACGCCAGCCACGAGTCCGCAACTATCACCACCACAGCCATTTCATAATGTGATACTAATTGAAAATAGGAATAAACCCTATATTGATTATCATTTGATGAATGCTTATGTTAACAAAAAGATGTATTTAATTAAAATTCAGTAACAAACAGAACATTGAATAATTCTATGAACACATCTGAAATATTAACATTTTATTATTATTATTTTTATTATATGTATCATTTTCAAACAAAAAAAAAGAATTCTGCTAAGAAATAAAATTGTAGAGAGAAAGGTAACAGAAAAAGTACTTACCGTGTCCCTCGGGATTAACACAAACTTGCTCACACTCATCTTGTGAATTAAACTGATTGCCATTGCCATCACAACCACCATACCAAAATCGGCTACAGCCTCCATATGTCACATCAAAATACCATTTTACAGTGAAATTGTGGCAAGGTCCTCTTTCTTTAGGCAAACTACAGACATCAGCTACAAAAAATTAATTAGGCTGTTACAAAATTATATGGAAGAGAAGGGTAAGAATATTGTCCAATTAAAGGTGGGCACAAGTGAATATTTGTCCAGTATGTGATATGATTGATGCATTTTTAAAGATTGATCTGGTAATCAAGATAAGCCTACATATTTAAAATCAGTGCATCAAGAAAAACTGTTATTAAAGTTTGTATTTTCATTATTGTGAGGGTAGTAATGTTTTTTTTTTAATTCTGAATATTAAAGAGTTTGTTTTAGTTGTGTTAACAGCATTAAATCTAAGGGTACGCCAATATTCTAATTTGGGTATTTTTGCACCTTGGACCTGGCCTGCAGCAGTGTGTTTGAATCAGCACTACTGCATTATCTGCAAAAAGTTATAAGCTTATGCAGGAACTCGATAGAATTGATTGTTTTATTAGCATTCCCCTTAGAAGCAACATAAGGGTTATTTCTTAGAGATCTCCTAATTTTTAGTCACATTCAAGCAGCGGCATACACAAGGGTGGGATTTGGGAGTTCAACCCACCCATACACCATTAGATTTTCAACTTTAAACATAAAGATTAAATCTCTGAGTTTTCATTTGTTTATTTTTTTAAATGTATCCCCCCCCCCCTAAAAAGAAAGTAATTTGTGTATTCCACTGGAATCAGGTGATAAGGACAACTAAGCTGAAACCTCATTCCCCTAACTTCCCCATCATGCCAATATGAAAAATTTGAGCTCCAACAGATTAAAAATACATCAATCGCCCTACATGATGGGTCTTTAGTGAAATCAGAAATTGAACATGCAGCTCCACTCTATGGAAACTATGCTATTGAGGTTGTCTTGGGGGGAGGGAAGAGTTCATGCTTGTATTGTACTTATGAATAATTGTTCCTTATTGAAGCTGGTATAAGGAAAGTGAATTTTAAGGAAGTTACTGACAATGAGAATCAAGTGTATAGAAGTTAAGATGTATTAATTAGTATTTGAGTTCATCAATGTTGGACATGGTAAAAGGCTTTCTGTATGTTACTGAACATTTTTTATAGGTTAACAACTTGAAACTGAAATCTTCTGTGATAACATTCACAATGCAAAAGAATTGCTGTGTGTGAACTGTGCTGTGTTTAAAATCTAAAGCTAAATAGCGAATCCGAGAGGATGTTAAGAGCATCCCAGTGGATTTATTCAGTGAGTTGTGCATTACTGTGAGAGCAAACAGTAGAATTCTTTAGGAAATTTTGGAAAATTAAAATAAACTTAAGGGATGGAACTTAGTGATTCTTATAGTTAAAGAAAAATATTATTGAGACAAGTTTCCAATTGTTAGGGTAATAGTTAAATAACATGCATTTATTGAAAATTCGAGAAAAGTGAAATCATTAATATGGAGTGCTTAAGTTCATTATTACGAATATACCATTAGTACTACATACCTTTCTTTTATTAAGTTCAAAGATAATGAAGGCTATTTGTGTGTGTGAAGGGAAAGTGAATATATTTTTTATAATGTACATAAAGTAAAATGTAAAAAGAAGAGTTGTATTTAAAACTATGTTCAATAAATATGTATTATTTCTAATTTTAGTTTGAAATAATACATATTAGGGAAAATATAATTTAAATAATACTAGCTTAGAATTACTTAATTAGAATATTTAAGTAATAAAAACTTTAAAAAATTATTTTTCAAAAAAAAAATTAACATAGAAAATGTTTTAGAAAATTCATTAAATAAGAATATTATAAAGTAATAATCAAGAACAATTAATGAAATAGGAGCAACAAATATTTCATATTGCAGCTATAAATTACAAAAAAAAAAAGGCCCAAACATTCTAAAATACAAAATAAGACAATGTACTAAGTTAAAATAAAAACTTACATGTAACTAAATTCTTATGAGCCTTCTTGGGTCCTTTGCATCCACCAAAGTTTTGGTCTCTAGCAGGTGTCACACCATCAGGACAACAGCCATATGGGAAGGATATGCAAGGACATCCCTCATATCCTAGTCCTTCAGCAGAAGTTTTCCCATCAGGACAGCAACCATATGCCATTGATTTACAAGGACATCCTTGGAAGTTGGGTCCAGAAGCTGCCATTTGCTTATCCGGGCAGCAGCCATACGGCATAGACATGCAAGGACAACCATAATTGTTTGAACCCAGGGCAGCAGTTTGATTATCTGGACAGCAACCATGTAGAAGAGAATAGCAAGGACAACCTTCATTATATGGTCCTTTGGCAGCAGTCTTGTGGTCAGGACAGCATCCATGAGTCATAGCCTCACAAGGACAATCATCAGTATTCGGGCCCACAGCTACTGTTTTACCATCAGGACAACAGCCATAGGGGAAAGTTTTACAAGGACATCCATCATAACCAGGCCCTGTAGCTGCCATGACACCATCAGGACAGCAGCCATACTTAAGATTGTGACAATCGCAGCCTTTTCCATTTGGACCCATAGCTGGAGTAAAGTTATCAGGACAGCATCCATAAGTTGTCGTTTTGCAATCACATCCCTCAAATCCTGGTCCTTTAGCATATGAATAGCCATCTTGACAACAGCCATATGCAGAATGATCACATGAACATTCTTCAAACCTAAATATAAAAACTTATTAGTATTTTATTATGGGAAAAAGATTCAGCTAAGGAATTTATTCCTTCTAAATCTTATAATCTTTTATGTTCAAATAATTAAATTAGCCTTGACAGATATAATGTGCCTCAGTTTCTCTACATGGCAGGAGTGTGGTATGAAAATTTGGAGAGTGGGGTGTCAGCTCTCTGTGTTGTCATTCTAGTCACTTGTGAGATGTTCAGAATAAGATATATTGCCAACAGAGGTGTAATGGAGAATGTTAGGGCCCCCTGAGAAGTCAGGTTTGGGACCCAAATCAAATCTTACAAAGGATACGTACTTTGCATCAGACAGACTTTGGGCAGTTAAGAATCCTGCCCCTCTGCGATGCTGGAGGTATATGTTACACCACTGGTTGCCAACAACCCTCATGTTGATTAAAAGCATAACATGAGACTATTGGCAATATGTGGCTGAGTTAATACAACAATCTATAAATGACACTTCCAATATTATCAATTAAAGTTTTTTTTTTTATATTTAAAGATTACTAGAAATACAGTATAAGCTGATGAAAAATGAAAGGTTTTCATTTTCATTAGTATGTTTTTCATTATGTACATCTTAATGTCTGGTATGTCAGAAGTAGCATCAAAAAATAATAATCAAATTATTGTTCCTGTCTGGACAAATTTAAATAGTACGTATCTCAAAAATGCATTTATAACATTTTTTTTAAAGTCACTTATTTATTTTTAATACCTATTTATCTAACAATAAATTTACCTTGGTCCTTTAGAAACAGTGACACCATCAGGGCAACAGCCATGTGGATAAGTATGACAACTACATCCAGCATGGTATGGTCCACTTGCAGTAGTTATATTATCAGGACAACATCCATATTGAGATATATGACAGCACCCATATTTGTTAGGACCTTGTGCTGGAGTCTTGCCATCAAAACAGCAACCAAATACAGTGTTGGAACAATGCTCATGGAGGATGTTTTCTACATCTCTGCAGCCCAAGAAATTTGGTCCTTTTGCAGCAGATTTTCCATCTTTACAACAACCATAAGGTTGGTGATGGCATGAGGTATCGTCATGTTTAGTTTTGGCATCAGCTTTTAAACAGCCAGCAAAATGTGGACCTTCAGCTGGGGTTAAATCATCAGGACAACAACCATATAAGGTATTCTGGCAATCATTTCCAAAATCCCCACTTCCTTCAAAACATCCAAGGTAATTTTCCCCTTCCGCAGGAGTTATACCATCCGGGCAGCATCCATGAAGGGAAGATTCACAATGAGAGCGTTTACCCTTTTTGGTTTTTTCTGGGCAACCTTGCATATCCTTGCCTTCTGCGGGAGTCATGCCATCAGGACAACATCCATGCTCAGTATATGTGCAATCTTCTCCTGATGAAACGTCTAAATCACAGCCCTCATAATCAGGTCCAGTTGCAGTGCCGAAATTGTCAGGACAACATCCAAATGGTGAATCCTTACAGCTAATTTCACTGTTATCACAGCCTTCATTGTTCTTACCAAGGGCAGGAGTAAAACCATCTGGACAACAACCCCATAAAGAATTATCACAATTTTCATAGCACCCTAACTGATCTTCACTCTTAGCTGGAGTGATACCATCAGGACAGCAACCATATTTAGTTTCATTGCAGTTATCCATTCTTGGACACCCTTTTCTATAAAAACAAATAATTTTCACATCAGAAATTATGCTAAATATCTCCCTTAATTATTAGCAATACATTAAAGAATTAATAAAATGTTTAAAAATGTGTATCAAAACAAATAACCACATAATTAATAAAATATAAAAAATTATTTATAAAAATGTTTTTTAAAAGAGGTTGAAAATCATAGAATAGATTACATTATATTTCTTGTCAATAATATTTATTAAATATGTTAATTCAAGACTGAGAGAATTCCTCATATTATTATACAATTTTCAATACTAAAAATGTATTTTCCAAAACTATATGATTAATGTTAACTTAATAGTTAGTGATAATAAAATTTAAATAACTGTCTGCATAAAAAAGTGAAACATTTAAAAATCAGTTTATGAAGAACTGAATTAGAAAATTATTCAATATTTTCCTAATTATTCAACAATTTACCGATTAAAACACAATAACAAAAAATAGATCTAAGAAATTTAAATATGATGATCAATTCATCAAACGAATAATGATAAACATTATGTAACAGAAAGTCTCAAGTGATTTTTCGTACCCAAAAGGACCGGCTGCAGGTGTTTTCCCATCTACACAACAACCAAATTCAGTTTTCTTACAATCCTTTCCAGAGACATCGGAAGGACATCCTTCATCATTTGGTCCTGCTGCAGTTACACCATCTGGACAACAACCGAACTTCGATTTGTGACATCCACCAACAATGATTACCTCATCTATGAATACAAAAGACATGATTGAAAAATATTTTATGAATTGAGAGATACTGTATTATGTTATTCCAACTCCCCCCAAAAGATTCCAAAGAATTTTAATATAATCAATAAGAAAAACTATATTATAACAAAACATTTAACTTAATTAAAAAAAAATAATAATAACATATGCAGTTATATAACATTAGGTGGACATGAATTTTTTTCTTAGAAAATGATGAAATAGGAGAAAAATAGGATAAAAAAAACAAAACTAGTGAACTTTGAAGCCCAGTGGCTGAGTGGTAGTGCATTGCACTTCCATACCAAAAGTCTGGGGTTCAAATTCCGGGATGGGCAAGGTCGACTCAGCCTTTCATCCCTTCAGTAGGTTGATAAATGATTACCAAGCTTGCTTGGGAACTGAACACTAAGGTTTTTGCGTCAGACTGATCACTTGACCGAAACATCTGTACATGCACCCATGGTCACATAAACAGAGATATACACAGTAGGCCTTGGCCCTCATGGGCTGTTGTGCCACTGAGTTAGTTAGACTACTGAACTTTAGATTATCATATATTCAGAAAATTATATAAGAAATATAATGAATAATGGCTACCTTCATCACATGGATGCATGTTGCAAGGTTCAGCATCAAATGGTTGGGACTGAATATCACATTCATCATGAGAAACAACAGAATCTTGAATCAAGCACATTACTTTCCTGTTTTGCTGGCCACCTCCACATGGAACTGAACACTGAAATAAAAGATTAAAAAGTTATCTTTCAAATAATAGTATCTTGCTCAATGATTTATAAAATAACAGATTCAATCAGGAAAAAATATTTACGTAAATATGTACAGAAATAAGCAAGCAATCTTTTTCTCTTTCTGTTGACACTGTACTTTTTCATTGCATTCAGTTATTTATAACTATAAATTACTATGTAATTCCATACAAAATTTAATTTTGTACCAATCTTATATAAAATAATTGAGGACTATATATTCAATTCTTAATATTATGCTTTCAAATAACATTTAAAGTCTTGCTGTCATAAAATTTAAAGTATAGAAATCACCTATTAAAAATTCAAATAATGTACAAATATAGACAAGAACACAACATATTGTGTTATCATAACACATAAATATAAATTACATTAGGACAAATAATTTATTATTTTAATGTAAAATTAATTCAGTAAACTGAAGAAATTGACAACATTTTACAATTCTTTTGTATATGCAGATGATCTTTACAAAGTCAAATTAAATCAAAATAAGAGTAACAAGGAAGAAAGGAGGGGGGAAATGTTAGTTGGTTAAATATTTTAACTAACTAATCACACCACATTAAAAAGCTATTACTCTACTTGTTTACTTGACAGAAAATAAAACAAAATCAATCTTAGCACAGTGTATAGTTTTGATTTAGATATGCAACAGATACTTACTCTACTCCAAGGTCCTGTGAACCAAATACCACTACATTTTTCACCAAAACATTCCTCTTCAGATTTCATTTTCTTGCTAGGATCACATAAATCATCTGAAACTTTATGGATTTCCCCATTTCTCCAAGCACCACAGAATACTGTTCTAGTTTTCATTCCTCTACCACACTGAGTAGAGCACTAAATGAAAATGAAATGTAAATAATTTTAAAAAATAATTTTTGTGTTTATAAAATTTTAAAATAAAGAGCAACACAGCTGAAATGATTTCATGATTTTAAATTGACATTTTCAATACAAAATAAAAATATATTTGAAAGCTTTTCTTACAATTTGAGAAAATGCTAAATATAATTAAATTAATAATAAAATATGTAATAATAATATGCAAAAAAAATATCTTTATTTACAGTATGATTAAATACAGAAATAATAATAAATAAAAATAAAAAATAAATTAACAAACCAAACATTTTTTAAACAATTAATATACATTTAAATACATGAAAATTATTCATTATATATATATATATATATATTTAAAGGATTTTTTTAATAAAAGTCTTTCTGATTTTTTTTACACACTTTATAAAACTTAGTTGACAAGGATATGGAACATGTTATAATTGCAAAAAAGTACAATTATTAATATATTAAAAAGGTAATTTCAACTCAGAAAAAATATTTTTCATTTGATATAAAGTATGATAAAATATATCAGCTTCAGATACAATTATTTTAAAAATTCAGATATTACAGCATAAAATTGTCAATTTTGATACTTTTGATTATCAGCAATGATTTTTGAAATACAAAAAAATTACTTATTATGGTAGAATAAAATACTTGATTAATTCATGTGAACAGACAATGTGAAAAAAAAAATATTAAAAATTTGAGCCCATTTTTATAATTAAATTTACCTGACTCCACTCAGATGCATGCCACATATTTTCACAATGCTGATGGTTGGAACATAATCTTTCTAATGAAGGTTTATTTTTGCTTGAACACATTTTATCTTCATGAATTTTTCCATCTTGACTTGCACAATAAGCAACACGTGATTCCATGCTCAGGCCACAGACTTCATCACACTGGGGTTTTTTAAAAAAATCAAATACAAATATTAATATCTTTTTAAAAAGATAACTTTGAAGATCTTAGATAACATGTAGCAATTAGAGCAAATTAATTTTTACTAAGTAACTTTTAAATAAAAAAAATAATGGTTTGATTGACTGGTTGTTTCTTAACATCACACTTACAAGTAACACAAAGTTTCTTCGAGATGGACTTTGTAATCATGAATCAGAATCTAATGACATGCATAATACATAAGCTCCTGGTCATTAGATCCATGCTTGAGGATTTTGAGAACCGACAGATTTAACATGCATCAGTCATGCTGCACACGATAATCATTATAGAAGTTATAATTTTAAACACATGGCTCAACTAAAACAATACATACTACCAGCTCCTGATCATGATTTCATGATTATATAAATATCACAGATTTAAACAATTCATTATAAATATTTACATATTACATAATTCATTATAAAGGTTTGTGAACTATACTTAAAAACAATGCATTTTGATCCTTCATAGATTATTTCTGAATTAGTCTTGCAATCTAATGCTAGAATATCGTTTTAAATAGCATAATGTGAATACAAATCAAATCTTTTATAAAGTACATATATGTTATTTTTGTATATTTATAACATCATATATTTACATTTATCCTTACAATATCCTCTTCAAAGCATATTTTAGATTTTTATGTTTCAAAAATACACTGCTTTCATTTTAAAACAAAACCTTTTCTCTTATGTCAGTTCTTTTATCAAGATTTAATTAGATGGAATAAAGCAAACATGAACTCTACAGCAAGAATCAATCAAGATTCATTAATTTATCCAGTATTATTATTTTACAATGGTCTCCTAGTATTCATGCAAACTTTAAGCAATGTGTGATTTATAAATCCATAGCTAAGAAATCTATAGTAAAATTTATTATATTTTTAAGGAGTTCAACTCTAAAACAAAATATGCTTGAGTGATAAAGAAATTTTTTAATAAAGTAGGTGTAAATAATGTTCGAATGCATAAAACATAAACCTTTTCAAAAACTTTTTCTTTATTAATGACTTTCATCAATAAGACTATGAGTTAATCCCCTTTGAAACATAAAATTTAGTAAAGTTACTTTTGAATATTTTTGTACCAAAAATAATTATACAAATGCACAAAACTCTCAAAACTGTTGAATAAAAAACTAATATTATATATATGTGGAAATAGATTATTTTCTTATCCCTCAAAGGGCCAGCCGTAACATTTGCATAATTTTCCATCTAATGGAAGTACAACTCCTAGACAAGAACTACAGTTGAGCCACCAGAAAGTAGTTCATTTCGTTTCAATTCTAATTGTGAGAGAAAATGCTCAGTATTTTGTTGTTGTTGTTTTAATAAAAACCATTTTATGAGATTTTTGAGGTTATCATTTTGCATTTGTGCCATGATCTTTCACCTAGATTAGAATAACCCTACATATACACACAGATATAACATATACTATACATAAAAATTCATTTCCATAAAAAAAAATCTTCAAATTCAACTTTTGTTTTCTAATTATTAAAACCAGTGATGACAAATTTGACAAAAAAAAAATTTCAATGAAACAAAATTTAAATAACAGGTATGGTTTAAAAAATACAAAATGTTGTTACAGTACAATGCATAAAATAAATACGATACACTACAACAGTACATGCTATAAATTAAGGAAAATCAAAAACTGTAATTATACATACACCACTCCACTCTGATACTATCCATTCTGTTTCCTCACAGGGTCTGAGATGACAGATTTGTGCTGTAGGTGGTTCCTCCCCTTTGCAAAACTCATTGCTTATAACTTTATCAATATCATTTGCTTTCATAATACAGGAAACTTCTCTTCTCTGAATACCTTCTCCACAGATTTTATCACACTACAAAATTTATACTGAATAAACATTTGATATCACATTTGTTCTTAAAGAATTATTTATATGAATCCTTTTACAGAAAATGCAAAAAAAAAAAAAAATCTAAATCATGTTTTCGAAGGAATGTTAAAATTAATTAAAAAATGAATTCCAATCTTAGAAATTAAAGTATAAAATACTAAATATTTCTAATAAATTGTTTTACACATTTTCAAGCAATTCCTTAGCTGAACAAATAACCACATTTAAAAGTAAATCATCTAATACAATAAAAAATTTTTTAAAAAAAATGTTAATATTTATGGGTTTCACCCTAGGATTAAAACTAATGAAAAATACATTTTAAAATAAAAACTGTGGCTGATTTTCATATAATTGGAAAACATGTATAATTATACATATCTCCAAATGTTTTCTTTCTCATTATAAAATTAGGATAGCTTATTTTACAAAATTTTGATGAAAAGTTCCTTGAACAATATTGAGGAAACATTCAGAATTTTTGAATTTCTTTTCCCCTGTCAGTGGCACATACAAACTACTTTCATGGGAAGAGTTGCATTTTTAAAAAACACGTGAAAGTTTTGAGACTCTGGTCCATGGGAGGGATTTGAATCCCAACCCTCACCCATGTAATATCTCTGCCCTTTATTTCATTTTTCCTACAAATAGAGAGAGAGAGAGAGAGAGTACTTACTTCAGACCATTCCCCAACTTTCCAACTAGGACATGGATTATCATTGCAAGCTCTTGCATACACAGGTTTTGCACCTTCCTTTGATAAACACTCTGAATCAGGTACCATGACTGCCATACCCTGTCTTTCTGTTTGGCAATGTACTTGTCTGTACTGAACACCACCGTCACAAGTCTTTGAACATTCATCCCATGATGAGACATGCCATCTAAGAAAAGTATAATTTTATAATAAAGAAATGCTAATTTGTACAAATATTTATGAATATGGAAACTGATCTGTCATATGAACTGTAATATTACAAAATTTTCAATAAATATTTCCTTACAAGCAAAACCAAATATTTAAAATTTATAATGATTTTTGAAGTTTACTTTTATAAGGGCATAAATTTATCAAAAGTATAAGGGAAAGCAAAAATCTGTAAAATAGGAAGGGTAAAGGATTAAAAATAAAGCAATTTTTAATTTTTTTTTTTTAAAGAAAGAATTATTTGGTTTGATATTAATAAAATAGAAATTAATTTAGATGTTTCTTGAATACACACGAAGAATAATATAAAATTCTATCTTACTGTGCAGAACACGGTATTAGATTACATGTCTGATTGATAGGTGGTTTAGATGCAATATCACATAAATAATCAGCAACAACTTCATAAGTTGACGATGTGGCACAGTTAACACTTCTTGTTTGTATACCTAATAATTAAATAATGAGAAAAATCATATTACATCGAGAAATATAAAAAAACAACAACAATATTATTTTATTGATAAACAATATTATGGTGCATTTTTTATTAGCATCACACAAAGAGTTATATAAGTGTTATTGGTGACATGGTGTGTGAATGTGTATTCTTCACTTTCCAATTCTCTGCACATTACCACATGAGAATTTAGAAGCTGAATTGAATTTTACATGCAGGAAAGTACCCTTATTCCTATTATTTTGCATGATTGTCTTTGATGAAATCATAATTTCAATCCAGCTTTTGACTCAAATATTACCAGTTATGAAGTCATAATTCCTTTATATTAGTCAATAACAATATGAATAAAATACATCTATGAGTAGATGCAGACTGAAATTCTCAATTAATTATATTTTATTAGCAAATTAACATTTTACATTTCCTAAATATTTAGAAACGTAAATCAATATATAAACAAATATAATTTAGATACATAAAACTTTCTTTTAAATTTTATACATCAAAATGATGGGAAGTATTTCACGAATTTTAACTTTTCTGGAAATAAAGTTAGGAAAAAAATATTTTATCAAATAATAATCTGACTGAACACTGCATAGTATTTTAAAGAGATTTAATACGTTTTTGTTTTCATTTGTTCTTTAAAAAATTTGTTTTTAAAGTTGGATATTCACTTATATACAATAAAGGATACTAATATTAAATGTAACATTTTTACTGTTAATGCAACTTTTGACAAGAAAATAGTTTATGAATCATCAGGCGTTTTAACTGAAATTTATTTCTTAGATAAATTTAAATAGTGAAAAATAAAACTTATTGTTTTTTTAGTTGTTTTTATTAACACTGTATTTCCAAGAAACACAAGGGCTATTGGAGACCATTTTAAACCTCAGTCAAGTGACAAGGATGTCACCTTAGCTCTGGCACCTCACTCTCTAAATACCTCCATCTCCCAAATGAGGTTGCTTTGAGGTTTGACAGATTTAACAAGCATCAGCTTTTCTACATAGTGAGTCTTCTGTTGCATCAGGACTCGAAACCACAAGCCAACAGAAACAACACTGATCCCGAGTTCATGTTCATGACCATTCAGATACTGTGACCATTACTTATTGTTTGACACACAGGTTTATTTATGACATAATAAATATTCTTTGATCAATTAAAATTGTTTTCTCATCTCTAAAAATTTCATGTTTACACAATATTGCAATAATATAAAAACTTAATTGTAACAAAATTTTCAAGATATTATTTACTGAATAAAAATGCATAAATGTTTACAAATCAAAACATAATCTTTTCCATTTTCTAAAAGTAGTTATAAGGTTCAGCTTTACCTCCTCCACAAGGTCTACTGCAGGTACCAAAATTTGAATAAACCCAAACATAATTATCAGGTTGAGTGTTGCTAATGCCAAGTGGAACTGAATACTCATAACTGACTCCCAAATTCTTTTGTTGATACAAAAGCTAAAATAGAAATAACATTTGTGTGCAGTTAAAAACATTTCAAACTGAGCCCCACAGTTAAAATGCAAACGTAATTTTAAGAATGTAAGACATAAAACAAGTTCAAAACTTTTATTCAAGAGTTTTTAACAAAAACTTACAAAAAAAAGTACATTTTTCTAAAAAAAGTTTTTCCCTCTCTGCTTCAGTAATTAAATATATAAAGTTTATGAAATAGATTCTAAATTTATGGAATTGCAACAATACAAAATATAAGTACCAACACATTAAGAAGTTACAAATTAAAAAAGAAAATAAAAACTATTTGTTGGAGATCTTGCAGGCATTTAAAAAAATTTCGAATTTCGTTTTTGTACATTTCGTCATACATAAATAGAAATGACATCAACATTATATTTGTGTGGCATCAATATAGATTCTCATAAATAATATTATAATTTGATTCTTTATATCCCTATCTCATAAATGAAATGTCAACTAAGTATTAAATATATATCAATTTATGACTTGGTGATTTTTTCAGCAATTATAATTTATTTACTCTTAGAAGTTCTAATTCTTAAATAAATAAATAAAAAAACAATTAACTAGAAATTTTATTATTCACAACAGCTTAATCAAATGGCATTATTCCTGAATTCAAAATCAAATCAAGTAAATATCAACACTTGTGAACATGTCCTTTTCATTTGATTTTAAAAAGATGGATACATATATAAGCAGATATAAAATAAGAATAAAACTTAAAAATTGATTTTTTTATTTCTAAGAGATATAATTAAGATATAAATGCAATAATTTTTACCATGTTCATATTTAAAATCTTACTAATTTAGTGGAATATGCATTAAATTCATAAAAACAAAACAAAAAATCTTTAAATAAAAATAGAATGAAAGGCAATCATACAGATATGAATATAGGTTCCGTTATTGGACCAGAAGCCTCGATAGATTCTTGTCCAACATAGCCTCTTGGTATCCTTTCATAATAAAAATGAGATCCAGCAAATTTCATTGTTCTAGGAAATTCAATTTGCCAATTTCCATTCAAGTAATAATAACCTGATGAATTTCTAATGGCTAAATAATAGAATGAAAGAAAAATAAAACCCATTTTTAATAGACTTTTAAAAGATATAAATGCAAAACTTTAGAGTAAAAATAAATTTAAAATTTTACCAAGGTAATTATTTGATGGCTCTAATTCTTTAATCTTTATAGAAGTAGCTCCAGTAGGGATGAGGATGATGTCATTGTAACCTGAAGTAAGAAAATAAAAAATAAATGAATACTTTTTTCATTAACAAAATACAAATTTCCACCATCTCTTATACAAAAAATTTAAAATAATAGTCATTCCTTAAAACAGTGAATATAAAGAATAAATGTACGTTTTTTTTTTAAATTTCAAAAGTGATTCCTTAATATACACGAAATAAAAAAATATAGAGCAAATATCAAAATGTTAAATGACAGCAATTTTTTAAAAAATTGTATTATTTTTTTTAAATTCCATTAGCAAGTAAAATAGATTCCCAAGTCTTAACATTCAAAATTCAACAATGTTTTTACCTTAAAAACAAATTGCATTATAATAAAATAAAGTAGTTTCACAAAACATTTTCAGGAATTTACATCATACTAAATATTTTATAAAATAATGATAGTGCAATAATAGATAAAGCAATGATGTACCAATATTTGAGAATTAGTTCTAAGACACTTAATAAAAAAGTACAAGAGAGAGAGAAAAAAAAGTTAACTTTCTATAAGTAAATGCATTTTGTGTAGTCAAATTTAACACATTTAAATTTTATTAATTAAAATTAACAAAGATCATGATTCTCCATGGTGTGAATTAATATAAAAGTTAAATAAAAAATAATAATTCCTGATGTTATTGAAATATTTTAATATCTTCTCTTTGAATCCATCAGGGTAGAATATAGGCATTTGTATTACCATAACAGTTTATTTTTTTACTTCATCCAAGAATACTTATAAATTTGGTATGTATTAGGTTTCCTTTTGGAGTTCCATAAAAACATTAGCTTTAACAAAAGATAAAAACTCATTTTTTTATTTTATTTATCTAGATAATAACTACATTAATATAAGAAATTCAGGGCTTAAAAAATAATAAGCTTTCCAATTTCAAGATAGTTTTTAGATAAATTAAACAATACATAGCCACCTATGAGATGATTTAAAGATAAAATAGGGTAAATTATTCACATTGGCTTGGGCATATGATTTCTACTACCCCTCAGCTGGTCCACAGATATATGCTCTTTTTGCCCTTTAAATGGCTAGATTGAAAAATAATTCAATGTTGTGCCAGTTATTAAGTGATTTCGCTCTTATCATTGCTAGTCACAGTTTGCAGAAGAGGAAATTGCCGCCACACATCCACTTCTTTTAGAGAAAGTCTTTTCACTATTGAAAGGCATTCCGTGTGACAAAGAAAATGTTTTTAAGCTATTTCTACAATTGATATATACCCCAATGTAGTGAATGTCATTTGCAATATTACCCTTCACATTATTGGCAGTCTCTAGTTGAGACAATGGGTTTATTTGATGCATGCAACATAGTCATTTATGTCATTAGTCATGATTAATAGCTGAAGAATCTGTCGCAGACTCTGAGACAATTTTTGCATTGGGGTACAGTCAGTCGATGCCATGTAACAATTTAGTGTTCAAATTCTGGGTCCCCCCCCCTTGAGGTAAACTTATTAATGACCTCAGATATTGGATTTCATAAGAACTGCTCATCTTTGGATCCACAAACTTGTGGCTTAGACATCTAGGTTGAAAAAGAATTTCTTGTCAAACTCGTAATTAAATATTTTTTCTATTTTTGTTGTTGTTTGTTCTAACTTCTGTTAAGGGATCATCACAAATATTGTAAGAATGTGAATGAATAAGTATATAAGTCATATGATGCTTAAAAGTCAAATTTTCAAAACAGAAAAAAATGAATAGAAAATATTTACACAATGAACTTTAAAACTTACCTACTTGTAGGTTTTTCAAATCAAATACTCCTTCAACAGTTTTACAATTGCTTCCATCACCTCCACATTCTTGACATTTATCTTCTTTCACTTCTGAGCCCAGCATCATGTCACATCCCACAGCCTGTCTCAAAATTGTATGCAATTTGAAAAAAACTCAACATGCAATAAACATTTTATATAAAACTCAAAAGATATTTAAATTGAGAAATAATTAAAATTTAATTGTTTTACATTCTTAAAAGTTCAAAAAATAATGAAAAATATTACAAAATTCACATACATTTTTCAAATAAAATGAATACAGTAAATATTCTACAAAAATATGCTAGAGATATTTAAGTTATTCTACCATTTTTTCCAAAAAATTTCTAAAAAATAACAAAACAGGATTCACAGAAGTTAAAAATAAAATTACCTCACAATATAAAACAAATTTTAACTTGAACTAAAAATAAATTATTTTTCTCCCATGAGTGTATATCAAATTAAATGTTTTTTCCTTATCAAATTCCATAAGTATCAATTGATAAAATTTCAATATGATAGCAAAAATTAAAATTCATGCTATTTTGTTGGTTTTAGGACACTGGCATAGCTAGCTCTGAGGGGGCCCTGTATCAAAATTCCTTTGGGGCCCTTTTTTAGATATGGGAGAGCTGTTAGAGGAACTGTAGTTACACATGTTGGGGCCCCTGCAGCCGTGTCATTGATACAGCAGTAGCTACGCCCCTGTTTTAGGATATCACAGACAATTCTTCATATAACAGCATCTCTAACTAAAATTACTTACCATACATACGCCTTGAACACAAACATCAAGGGAATCTTCTCTGCATCTAGTACCATCAACAACAGCTTGTGAATGTCGATAATAAAATTTATCTCCACCTTTTGGCATGCAATTAAGTTCACATTCATTGAAACCTAAACATTAAAGAAGAAAAGAAAAGTACATTTTACTAAACAATTAAATGAAGCAGGTTTGCAAAAAAAAAATTTTGCTTCTAAAATTTATACATAATAAATTTTTTAAAAATGAAAGGATAGCAAACTATTTCAATATATGAGGATATTAAGACAAATACATTAAAACAATAAGAGGAATAAATAAAAATTTTGATAACTAAATGGAGAAAATGATTAAAATATTGAAATGCATTTGATATAACACAGTTTTTATTTCCTATTTTTAAGATAATTTTTTGGAAAATATTTGCATTTCATTTACTGAACAGTTTTTCACATTAGTTCAAGTTTTCTTTTTTTAAAAGATCAATGAAACTTTGATTATTAGTTTAATGAAAAAAAATTGAATACATAAGTAGGAGAAATTTAAAATTTATAAATGCTTTTTCCTAATATCTATAATTTTTTTTAAAATTTAGTAAATAAAATTAGTAATAATAATCTCAAAAAAAAAAAAAGTAGCATCTGAAATTAAGTCACTAAACAATTAGCAAAGCAGTTAAATTAACTTATAAAAAATAATTGATCTTTTTCAAAAACTTCTGTATCAATTATTTGCTTTATCAAATTTTGATATAAAATTTCAAGATCATGGTAAACAAAGAAAAAAAGACACATTTTATTATAAACCAGTTTTAACAGGATAAATTTTAAAAAACAAAATTATCAAACTTATAGGGAAATATATTCAATTCAAGATGGAGGGTAATACCTTTCTTGTAAGGTATCCAATTAAAATATTTTCCTCCAAATGGAATGGAGTCGAATTTGGCACATTGTACTTCACGGAAATCTTTGGACCCTTCAGGACAGTCCTGGAATGATCAAATATGATTTTAAAAGCTAGAAAAAACATTTTATTAGTACTTAAAAATCTATCTTATAGAGTTTTGAAAATGATTTTTTGAAACTGAAAATAAATAACATTAATAAATTTGAAACATTAAAAGTAGTTTAGAACAATTATGAAAGTACAAAATTTATTACACAAAATCTAATTTAAATTTAATTATCAAATTATTAATTGTTATAAGTTCTTTAAAAAATTTAATTTTTCAAAAAATTTATATAAAAGGTTAGTCTTCTCTTACATAGTCATTCAAATATTTTTTGAATCAGCAACAAGATAAAAAATTATTTTTTTAAAAAAATCATGTTTTTCCTTATTTTTTTTTAGTCAATTTTATTCATTAAGCTCTCTCTGCTTTTTAAAATTTAACCCTTTAAAAAATAACACAGTAATAATTGAAAGGATTTTCTAGGAAGTTACATTACTAACACAACATTATTGTTAACACTGCACAGCAAAAATTGCATATACCATCTTTCTTCAAGCAAAAGTATAAAAATGTAATTTCAAACATGTGAAACAGTCTGTAAAAAACAAAGTTTTAATTACTTGTATATTGCAGGATATATATCTTTTGCTAGGTCCTTTACAAGCTGAAGGATCATTTTCCCTAAACAAAAATAACATATTTAAAAAGAGCATAACTTTAAAAAAAATAAATGCAATTATTTAATTAAATAACTGCATGCATAAAATAAATAATATACATAAAATATATATTGAAATAAGCATAATTATTCAGATTTTAGTGGAAAATGGTGCAATTCATGTGACACAAATTTGGCTGTGGCGATGTTAATACAAAAATACCGAATTCTTTAAAGAAACCAATCATACAATTAGATTAAATAACAAACATTTATGTGGGCAAAAGAATCTCATTAAAATAATTTTCAATAGAAAAGAAATGAAGATATAAATAAAATATTCTCTATTTGTTAAAAGAATATTGTACACTGAATTTAATCATTAGCTGTTTCTAACTAAAGAACTAAACTGTCTAATTCTTTATATAAAATAAGTTCGTTCTAAATTCAGTTAAAAAAAAAAGGAATATGATAATTATGAAATATCCATAACATATCAATTCAAATATGATAGAATGAAATTTAAACCAACATATTCTCTGTATTTTACATTCAAATGTTAAGTATCAAGATGTTTAGACATCAAAACAAATGCTCCTTTGATTATAAATTAAACTTTAAAATATTACAAACCCTGTCCTAGAGCATGTTCTAGTCTGGAAAGCAACTCCACCACCGCATGTTCTAGTACATTCACTGCTTTCACTCCATTCATTCCATGGACCTTCATCTAATGTGTTGGAATGTAATCCTACTGTTATATTAGTGTCAGGAAATTTATAATGAGATATGTGTCGTTTATGATGTCGAATCTGAAAGAGAAATTGATATTAAGTATAGAATTATGTAAAAAAGCATTTAAATTATCAAAAATTTTAAAAAACTTAAAACACAGAATATATATGTATATATATTTTTTAATTACACAAAATAAGTATATTGTTTTAAAAATAAATAAATTACAATTTAAATAAATTACCCCTGTTCACAAGGGGTTTAAGCATATTTTTAGAAACTTAATATTTCATGTTATGCAAAATAATGCAATTGTCAATTACAGTTTATTTTCTCGTTATATCAATACACTTTAATTATTTAAAACCATTTATAAATGAAATGCATGTAATTTAATCGAAATAAGAAGGAAATTTACTTATGGATATTTTTACTAAATAGTTTGTACATAAATAATTATTTTTATTAAAAAAGGAATTAACTAATTTTTTCTTAAAGATAATACTTTTACTACACTTCTGTAAATTATACTCTTTATTATTTTCAACAGTACAAATAAAAAGTTAAAAATTGATTATTTAGGAAGGTAGAAAACCTAAAAAGTAGCATAGTAAGTACTCAGAAATAATTTATGGTGAGAAGTAATATAAATACTTTAAAAACATGAAAAAATGTACATACATATGAATGTGTCCGTGAATTAAATAAAAGTTTTGAAAAATAAAAATTGAAACTTTCAAGTTCAATGAAGTTAAATTAATAATTTAACAAAATCTAAGAGTATCAATAAAAATAAACAACCAATGAAAAATAACTATTAAAAAAGAATTAAAAACATAATCAATTCAATATATCTTTTTTTTAAGGATAAAATTTTCAAATGAAAAAAAATACTTTAATCGTTATTAATCTTATTCTTGATAATCTTGTATTGCATTTAATGTAATGTGTTTAAAACATTCAATAAATATTTTACTAGGCATAGACACTTAAATTTTTCAGGAAATTTTAGCAACTATGCAAAATAAACAAAGAAAACAATTTCATACCAAATTGAACTCTTGCTATAATTTGAAACCAACAAAAATTCCAGTAATTTGGCGAGAGTTAAAGCATAAAGGCTTTGATTTGAGAACATTATTTGGTTATTGGTAATCTCTTTATACTATAGACCCCCTCTCCCAACTTGTTTAGGTTAAAGTGTAGTATAGGGTGTCACTTGGCAGAGTCCTTTTTTTTTTTTACGACTAAAAGCGGTCGCCAAGGTACTTTATTCGGAATTATTTATTATTTATTTTAGAATGAATTCGTTATCTCACCATGACATTTATATAATAATTGCCAAATCCGAAGAAAAATCGCCAAATCCAAAGTGACCCTCCTATACTACACTTGGGCCAACACACACACATCTCTTACTTCACACAAAAAATAGATGAGTTTACTACCTACGGCTTTCCTAAAATTTTAATACATCAACAATTGTGTATTTAATGAAGACAACCTTGTAAAAATCGAAAACTTTCTTGACATTTTGAAATGAGAGAAACTTTTAGCCAAGAAATTCCCCGCGCTTTCTTTTTCAACTATACCACACTTCTTGTTGTCATGGTAACACGGAAGTTGAGATGCATGCTGCCTATATTTTATTGGTACTGCAATAACTAATTTTATTATATTGTATAATTTAAGTATGTTCATTCTTAGTGTTAAAAGTATTTGAAAGAATAATTATGTAAGATTTCCACTAAAAGATTTATTTAACGATAACTGAAGTAAGAACGAAGCAAATAAAGTTTTTCTTGAAGAACATCTCATGAGTAATTAATCTAATTTTTTTACAGCATAAGGGAGAAAAGAACCAGAAAACCTCGTTGTCGTAATCAACCTTTTGAATAGTAATAATTAAAAGTCAGTGACCAAGAAATTGACCCCTAGATTGGATGACAGCATTTATTCTGTCAAAGCCATTCGTGGCCTCTTATCTACATCAGGACTTTTTTATAATGTGAAACGATACTCGGTTTTATTTGAATGTTCGAAATTTAGATTAAAAACTATATTCATTATTAAGAAAATATTCCATTTTCCCCTCAAGTTAAAAGTTATAAGATACAACCATAAAATCGTAATGAAGAATTAAATTTTAATGAAAAATTAGCGAGATCCCTTTCCCCTTCTACTCACTAAAAATACTATTTTATCAAAGAATTTAAACTTAGAGGCCACCCACCTGGTATAGTGGTTAGTGACGCTGTCTGCGGTGCCGTAGGGCCTGGCTTCGAATCCAGGAGAAGGCATGGATGTTTGTAAATGTATAGTGCCTTTGCGGTATGTGGGTACTCTAAATAAGCCATTCAGCCGCATGTCCTCTCGTGAGGCTGGTGGAAAGGGAAGAGAGGTGGGAGGTCTCTGATCACCCCCAGGGCATTCTCCCTCAAAATTGGGGTGGCACCGAAAAAATCGTAGTGTCACCTGCATGGTGCTCAAACCTACGGTTAACGACAGGCGACAACTAGACCCTTGCCACGATCAATTTCGTGGGCCTTGATCTGATGTTACTGTCGATCAGGCGGCATAAGTAACAACAACAAACTTAGATATATATCCGAAACGAAGTAAAAAAAATCTATAAATGTGGAATGGTTGATAAGATTATAATAGAATATTAAAGAAAGCACACACACAGTAGAGAAAAATGAAACAATATTATTATTTTTTTAATATTTGGTGAATATGAGTCATTTAAAATTATTTGACTTTAAAGCTTAAGTGAAAGATGGCTGTAGCTATTAATAGCAGAATGCCAAATGTTCTCGCGTTATTGGTAAAAAAAATTGTTGATAATATAGAATTTTTGAAAAGCTCTCTTTTTGGATAGAAATCAGCATTTTAAATTTTATGCAGCATATCACAAAAAATTTTTTTAAAAGTTCAAACTCCTTTCATTTGCATTTTTTATTAAACCCCCCCCCCCTCCTACGAATTTGAATTGCAACTTTAGAAATGTACCATACTAAGCGATCTCATACTGTTTTGTACATTTAAAATAGAGATATATTCGACTTTTGCAATTTATTTATTATTTATACTTTATCAAAAAAGTAAGATATGGGAGGTTTCTAGTGAAACACTGTACATTTTTAATAGTACATAAAAATATTTGGATTAATTATTTTTATTTTTTACATATTCACTGGAAATTGTAATTTAAACAAAAATAGAACACAATAATTTTTGCAACAATAATAAAAACAACAAAAGTATTTTCTTTGAAAACACGTTTGTAATAATAAATTATTTTAAAAATTACTGATTTAAATTACTAATAAATAATTAAATCAAAATTTTGTGAATTTTATGTTGTTGAGCTTTTGTTTTCTTATTCATTTATATTTGTTTGTTTTCATTTAAAATGTTAAGAAAACTAGTTTTTCCATGTTTTCAACTTTTTCTTTTAGAACTTCTTAATTACGTCTTAATATTTCTATCTCTTGTTTTTAACTGTATTTTTTTTTATCTTTTACAAATATTTTGTTTTATTCCATATTGATTAAAAAAATTCCGTAAAAAGTTCCTACAGCCATTTAACTTCTCGTTGGATATACTTGATGCTTCTTTCTTTCAATAATTTTCCAAAACCTATAAAAATTTTTTTTGAGATAATATTTTTACGAGCATAAAATATTGAAATTTAGATATTACTCGTATTGTAATTACAGTTTCAGATTTAACAGAGTCATAAAAGAAGTTATCTCTCTCAATGAAAGTATTTTCATTTCCCTAAATGTGTGGTTTTAGTCTTTCATCTTGATTTGATATTTAATTAGTGTTGCAATTTTATGTAAGACGAAGTTTATTGGGTATAAATCTCCTAAATGAGAAACTCGGTCAAGTGACGAGGATGACACTTCAACTGGCACTCCATTCTTTCCACTTCCATACCGCAGCAATGTGAGGATTTTGAGCCTCAACAGATTTAACGTGCATCAGCTCCTCTGCACGGCGGGGTCTTCAGTGGTACGGGATCACTCACCCATGAATCCACGCTGCTGGTCACCAGTTCCTGACCATGACCTTTTCCCCCTTCCCCCCTCCCCGATAATGTTTCTTATGTTACAAGATAAGTCATTTGCAAGTCTCAGCTTGAGGTATACTGAGTATTATATTTCTGATTATTAAAAGTACTATAATAATCTCATGTGCAAATGAAAATTCTATTCAAAATTGTAACAGAAACTTCTTATTTTGAAAATTAAATAGTTAATTAGGTTCAAAGTAAATTTTAAACAAGTAATATACAAAAAAAAATTTTTAAGTCTGAATTACTACTTAGATCAACAAAGAAAATTTTTATTTCAGCTACTTTTTATTAAATAGTTACAATTAATATAAATATGTTTATACATATGACAGAATCTCAACATTAAGTGTTAATTTTCATTAAAGTATCGTATTGTCATCCAAAACAATTGTGTATATAAAAATTTCAGTTCAACTGAATACTTTAAAACGTGAGAAAAAAACCTTTTCAAGTGTTGACACAAGTCGCCAAAAAGGATGCCAACGTGGCTGTGTATTTGTAATTCTTTAAATAATTAGTTTTAATCTCAATTAATTTTTTATTCATTATAATTAAATTATTGTATTGTCATCCAAAATAATCATGCATATAAAATTTCAGCTCAATGGAGCGCTTTAAAATGTATTTTATTAACGATTAAAAATTCCAACAAGATAAACAAATAAATAAATAGAGAGTGCGAGCTAATAGTAGGAATTGAAAAAAACAAGCTCTCATCATCATTTCTTAAAATTAGACACATTTCACTGTATTTTCTTACGTTTATAATTGCCAGATATTTAGATTTTTGACGTGTGTCAATTATTACATCCATATTTTAATCTCATTTCTTAAGAAAAACAAAGTTTGATTCGTTTCTTGAAAATTTATAATTATTTGCTTTAAATGAGTATTTTTTTAATTTTATATACGAGAAGAGTAATAAACTTTTTTAATGATTTATAAAAAATATTAGCTGTAGTAAGAATCAATAAAATTGCGCATAATTCTCTGTAAAACGTTTTCGGTGGTATTTTTACACCATCAACGATAATTCAAGGAACAGTTTTAACGTTCTATTTGCTAAGCCAACTCAATCAGTTATTATCTTTATTATTATTATACTTTACGCTAGATAGAGCTCATTGTAAAATCTTAGCTCCCAATCCCTTTATTTTAGTTTCGAATCAGTCCTGCCACAAATATTGGGAACATTTATGTCGGTCTTTGTAATAATAAAACCAAATAATTCCTATATTTATTGCACAACGACAATAAAAAGAACTGTACGAATAATTGGTCAGTACAAGCATTATCATTCTTTCCTTGAAAACATATACAGGAGACTTCTAGGAGGAGATTCACACAGTGGCAGTTTAATATACCGATACGCCCAAAAAATAAAATTCCAGGGTTATTATGACACCAAGCCTATTGCAAAGCCATATATAACGAACACAAGACAGTCCCTCGTTGATGGCCCCCTCTTTGAAAAATGGTGCAAAATGTGGCATTTATTAAGGTTGTTTGAGATGGAACAGGATAAAAATTCTGCGGTTGCCTCGTAAAAAGTACGTGTATGTGGCCAGCAGAAGATGTGGTGCTTCAGGTTGAAATTTTATGGTCCAGGACAGGACGTAATTCAAGAGGATCAACAAGACTAGAGGACAGAAAGAAAAAAAGGAAAGTTTTTGAAAATTATTTCTTATTAGGTAGATGAAAAAGTCTGAAATCTGAAGACTCTGCTTTGAGTTTTTTTTTATAGAAGTGTCACACATAAAAAGTTAAGAAATGTGTTCGATTTTCTTTAAAAATCTGCTTATTTTCTATTCATGTTAAAACAAATTAGTTCCTTAAATTCATATTTTTTTTAAAAAAAAATCCCCTTTTTTATACAAATACACCAATCCCACATAGTATAAACATAATAAATACTGCACATTGTATTCATTATATTTAGAAATTCTGAGCATGACTCTTTACATTGTGAATTTTTGAGTGTGTTCACCGTTATATAAAAATAGAAAAGAACAGAATTAATTGCGATACTCACAATATCTTCTTTTTCCGAAATTTCTATTTAGAAATATCTTTTCGTCCTGAATAGCATTTTTCATTTGATAAATAATAATTGATCCATTGTTTAATATTGTACAATTGAATGATTGATATATCAATATATAAAATACCATGTCATAACATAAAAATGAACGAATAAACAAAAATATAAATTCGTTGTTAAATTCAATAACATTACATAAAAAAACGCAAAAATAAATAAAAATGAATTGAATGTTACAAATTCTTATTGTTGTTGTTGGCGTGTCCTTCCCGAAGGGAAAGAATGAAAGTTGCCAGAGCCTGAGACAGGTTGGATTTCTACACGATAG
>BMAV01000564.1:64089-86694 GCA_019973955.1 Trichonephila inaurata madagascariensis | reverse complement strand
TCACATTATTTTCAGAGTTACAGAAAATTGAAATAATTATCGGCATTTTTTACTTAAAATTTCTCCCCTCTGTTGTCGTAAAGCATGGATAAACCCACTTCTAAGTTATAAATTTCAAAAATTCTAGTTGAGCCTCTGTACAGAGGTATGAGCTATATACAGTAAAAATATTAATACAATAGAAGCATTTTTCACAAAAGGAGAATATTTTTAAAAAGTTTATTCTAAGTTAATTTTTACCCGAAATATTGTACTTAAATAATTTTTTATTGTAATACTATTCTTAAAACAGTTTTATATACATTTTCTAATCTAAGTGACACTAAATATCATAAATATTATCTATTAATACGCTTTTGCAAAATCACGGTTCCGAACGTAGTCAGATACTTTAAAGTGGATAAAAATTGAGTTCAAAGATTCCGTTACATACAGGTGAAGCTTACAAAAGAGTGTTAAAAAAACATATTTTGATTAATGTGTTTTATAAATTATTCCTTTTTTGAGCTGTCTTTCCGTATAACAGCGGATCTTCAGTGGCGTCAGGACTCGAACTTGCGACACGCTGGCCACGAGTTCATGATCGCAATCACTAGGCTACAGAGGCCACCAGAAATATACGGTAGTTTATATTGTGTTATTTAATATTACTCGAAAATATAGCATCAAGAAATCTTTATAAGAAGCACAAACATGAACACAGTAGTTGACGGGGAAAACGGAGTAGGAATCTTATGCAAATTTAAAAATAATCACTTTTAATTAACATACAAAGAAAATGATATATCTGCGGTTAAATGTGTTTTTCCGCCACATTTCAGGAATTTTATTCCCATGTCCCACTTTAAACAAAGTTATCTTTCATAACCTTTCTAGGAACTTTCTTTACTTTGAACTGAAAGTAAGAAAAAAAAAAGGTTTTATTTTCAAAAGCACGAGCGGAAGGAGGAAGGAAGGATGAATAACATCTTTTAAATTGCTTTTTTACTAGAAATTTTGCACTGCGAGACCGAAAGATTTAAATTAAGCAAGGTTTCACTGTCAAGTGTTAAAGAAGACGATTCACAAGTTGTCCGGGCATCATAAAATATGTTTTTGAAGTGTTAACATACTTCTTAACTGACATTAACGAATTGCGGCACTTCAGAAATTTATTTTTCTTGAGTAGAAATTCTGCGAAATAGAACTAAAATGCTTTTTTTGATCCAAAAATGATTAAGTAGGACATAAACAGTGGTAAATTAGATCTGATGAGTCATTCGAGATGCTTACACCGGGATTGATCGTCGAGTCTTTTGAATGTTTAGATTGACACAAAACTACAGAAATGATGGGCACAGTGGCGTAACGTACACCCCCAACCCCACATTGTGGGGGGCAGTGACCCTAGGGTGCTCAAAGCTTGGCTGACGCAAAGTACGTATTTGGGCTTGGGGCCCAAAACCTGAGTTTGTAGGGATGCCCTAATATTCTCCGTTACGCCTCTGGATGGGCATGCATATTAATAGCATATTTAATACATACTAAATAATTTTTACATGAAGATTAATGACAAATAATAAGATACTAGTTTAATGAAAAAATTGATTATGACTCTTGATATTGTAATCTTATGCATAAATTTTAATGCTTGTTCATTTGTTTGGTACTTATTGTATACCCCGGTGTATAACATGTGCACCTAAACTTTCAAACTACATTTTTAAATTATTAGGTACCACGCGCACTCTCTTTTTTAAGAAGATGTCTGAAATATACGCATGCAATGCTCTTATGTTTTCATGTACTTTTTTCAAGGTATTATACCAGGAATTTTGAAAAAAATAGTATACTTCAATAACTACAAACCTTTTAAATTCCTAAGGTATGTTATTTCTTTTAAATAGACAGTATTTCGATCCATGTAGAAGTCTAATTTTTTTTATGCTCATCTCTCCCTTTTTTTACATGTATCATTTTTATACCCGGCGTATATAACGAGTACCCGTAAATTTGGATATTACTTTTTTGTGTTTATAAGTGCGCGTTATACGCTGGATTATACGGGATATAAATCCACACTAATCATCGTATCTTTCACCAGAAAAAGGTATGGAAAATTCTACACAAATAATTAAATTTCAAGCCACATCATTAATTGATACAACAAATAGCAAAGGACAATAAGTAAGCAATTGTGCAGCATTACAAACCATTTTGATAAAGTGATGCTACAAAATGTATGGAACGAACTGGATTGCAGATTGGACGTATGCCTTGTAACAAAAGGATCACACATCCAACATTTGCAAGTGAAAATAAATTGTTATATTTCTCTTTACATTCATGTATCACTTATTGTAATATGTGTAGTAGTTCCGATAATATGTATTTAATGATAATAAGAATTTTAACTCCATCATATTGTGATACCCCCCAGCCCAGGGGTATCATCTCTTCATCTACGCGACCTAGATTTGTAGGAGGAAATGATTGATCACCCAAATTTGGCATAATAAATCTAATTTATTACTATTCCAATATATTGATCAACACAAGTCTTACTATTGTGATTCGATCAGGAGTGATGCAACGTAATTCTAAATTCTAAGTAAATAGCGCCTGGAATCCTAATCACTATCTTTATGAAAAGCTCTATCCCCTCCTCTAAACCCTTTTCAATAATTATGCTTCTATATTGTTACGCAGTTCTGGGTTCGGGGATTTTATGCAAAACAATCACAAAGAAATAAACAGTTCTTTCAGAGCGATGCGAATTTATTATCAAAAATCCAATCCTTTAAATACAGGATTTAGCAGCAATATTCACACAGTAAATCCTCAAAGGTCTTTACACCTTCAACAGCAATCAAACACAATTATGCAGTGTTTAAAAATACACGTATGTAAAGATTAGTCACAAGCACAGCCGAGCTAATCGCAAGTCAAAACAATCCTCACTACTCGATGGTTTTAATCAAGACTGACTCGTTGCGGCTGGCCCTCCTATTTATAGGCGTGGTGAGAAACTTATAGAAATATAACCGCTCGTGTCATCGAGCGTGACGTTAATGGAGAGATCCACTACTTTCTAGAAGAACACAGAGGGTTCCGAACTCGCCAACATGGTCTTCTTCTATTCTATCATTCTACTCTACCATTCTCCCAAGCGAATACTAAAGCTCCAATATATATCTATTAACTAATCTGCATATCGAGGTTTCTTCTTGAGAGGATTGGATTGAAATAATGCCATTCTGGCCCCAAAGATTCCCCCAAGAGGATTAGTAAGAAAATCCGACAAAGCCCCGTCACAATATACATTAAGATATCTATATCCTTGTTTATCTTCTTTTTACATTACTGAGCTACTTTTTTCAGAAAAAAAAAATCTTACGTGTTAAACTGTTCCTGTTCCATTACTGGAATCAATTTAGTCTCCAGAAAAAGCACTTTCTCCAACAAGTGGGTGTCAAGTAAGATCATTATTTATCCGCAATCGCTTTAAAGAATGCAACATGGAAAGAAAATACCAGAAAAAGAGAGAAACCAAATTGCGGTAAATAACAAGAATTTCCACCAAGGTACGAAAGATACAGTTTATGAGAAGGACACTCAGTTGCGGCAAAATAGAAAATTGCTCTGCCCTCTCACGTCGACGATTGAAGGCACGTGACCGAAAATAATGGGAGTATCGGACCCAAAAGCCGCTTTGATGGCGAATTGATGTCTTCTGTGAGAAGGACGATTTGAGTGCTTCAAACTTGGATGAATAGGGTTGGCTCCATTAGAGTTGAGAGCTCAGAAATGTCTGAAGAGGCTTCGTTTATGAGGGGAAATAAAAAGTGCCATTTTATTAGAGTCGAGCAATACTTCATTCGATGTGATAAATCGGTCATGACACTATTGCGATAAAGGTTGCACTTCGTTACATGATGGGAATGAAAAATGATGAGGCAAATGATGATGAAGCAAATAATAACAAGTAATAAAAAAAAATTTTTTTTAAGTCAATTCTCTTACTTAGGTCAACAAAGAAAAATTCTATTTTTGTTTTTTTTTTTAAATTTAATTAATGAATTAATATTTGAGAAAAAAAACTGTATGAACATCAAGTGTCACTACAAGTTTAAAAAAAATGTATTTGAAACCAAGAAAAAATTCGTTAGAAACGCTTACTTGCGCCATCTGTTGCAATTATTTCTAACTTCGTCAGAAATAACGCAGAATAAATTTGAAATTAAAAAAAAAATACAAGTTAATTAATGAATTAATATTTGAAGAAACTGTATTAACATCAGGTGTCAACCACTACAAGTTTTAAAAAATGTATTTGAACATCAGTGGATGAATAAAAAGTGTCTTATTAACGATTGAAATTTTGAACAATATATATATATATATATAGCGAGAGTGTGAGCTAATAGTAGGAACTGAAAAATACAGTCGGATCCCTATTTAACGAATTTTTCTATTTCCCCGATTAAAATGAAGGCAAAATCCCTTATTTAACGAATAATAAACCCCGAATTAACGAATTATATCAAGAGCTGAAAAAAATTTTTTATTTACAATAGTTTGTACTAGAAAAAATTGAATTTTATTTTGAAATGACCTTTTTTTCCCCTTTTGCCCGGAACAAAGAAAGACTTTTTTTGTGAGCAGCATATTTCGATGAAAAAAGAAGTTGGTCATTATTAGACTTTGCAGCTGCAGATGAACCATGAGTATAGCTTATCGTGTGAGTTTTGAATAGGGCAGGAAAACCCTTCTATCTGATTCCTCTCCACAACTCAAGGGATATTTTAAGATTTTAAAGATTATGTTACATTTGGCAACTGAAGTTGAGGAGATTGTTGATTTGTTGGAGTCAATAAATAGCGTTTCCAATGCAGAAATTGATAATGAAACTTTTATTAAAACTGGTACATTTTCTAATGTCTTACATTGTTTGGAAATGGCGAAAACACCTGATGCAGCAATATGTAAGTGACCCAGTATTTTCTTCTCTCCATAAAGTCGAAAAAGGAACCTTTCGGGTCAAGAATTTAAAAAAAAAAAAAAAAATTGTCAAACATATATTAGTCAATATTTTAAAATTTCCAATTAACTGGTGCGTAATAGTTTACTAATAGTATTTTTAGCTGTTGAATAAAAAGTGTGAAATTTCTATCTATGGATATTTTTTGTGTTGTTGCTTATTATAGAATTTCCAAAAGGTAAGCGCAAAAAATTTGTATTTTGTTTAAACCCCAATATAACGAATAAATCCGATTTAACGAACAAAATGTTCTGTTCAGATAAATTCGTTAAATCGGGGTCCGACTGTATCGGGATAAATAATTAAAAGTGCCAAAGAGTTTTGGGTTATGTTCAATTATGAAAAAGAGGCGGCGAATCCTGGGGACAGAACCCGGGACCTACGGATTCGAAGCCGAGTAACATACCACTATACAAAAGTGATCCCCCTGTCCGGAGGCTGTTACTGGCTTAAGTAGATACCGCTACAAACAGAAACACCCGCATGTTACTCTATTACTACTATTTAAATTTTAAGTTCCATTTGAACAGTTTTAGGAGAAATAATTATATACTTTATTCCCCAGACCACGTTTTCTAGCGCACTCGCAAATCCCAGATTTCTAAGGATATTGATCCTCACATTATAACGCACATTTCAAAGGCGTACGTTCGTTCGTGCTTGTTTCGCTTTCAAGTTTGTATAACTATTTTTGTTGTTAATTTTTACTTTTATTTGAAAATATAACACCGTGACGAAATAATTCAAAAGTCATTTTAACGAAAGTGGTACTGAATGAGAATATTAGCCGGAAACGGATGAATACCACAGTTACTCTGATACGGATTTATCTATTTGTAATAAAGAAATGGAACAAAATTGACAATGTACTTATGCAACGCATATGGAAAAGCTTTTTGTTCCAAGGAACATTTCGAGCCATTTCACAAAGATTTGTAATTTTAGTTATAATTTTCCTATTTTTCAAATTTTTGTATCCCAGACATTTTATAACTTAATTTTTGTTAACTTTTTGTTTTTTCACAGAAAAATGCGCCTACTACTACTTCATACACGATAAAATTATTCTTCTGCATGATAACCTCAAACAAGTAATATAAAAAAATAGTTTTTAAGTCAATTCCTACTTAGATCAACAACGAAAAATTTTATTTTAGCTACTTTTTATTAAATAGTTACAATTAATATAAATATGTATATACATAGGACAGAATCACAACATTAAGTGGTAATTAGTTTTTTTTAAAATTATCCTTAAATATCGTATTGTCCTTTTAATTTCAGTCCAACTGAATGCTTTAACACGTGAGAAAAAAACCTTTTCAAGTTTTGACACAAGTCGACAAAAGGTCGCAAAGTCGCCAACGTGGCTTTATTTGTAATTCTTTAAATAATTAATTTTTATTATTAATTTATTTTTATGAATTATAATTAAATTATTGTATTGTCATCAAAAATGATCCTGTATATAAAATTTCAGCTCAATTGAGCGCTTTAAAATGTATTTTATTAACGATTGAAAATTCCACTAAGATAAATAAATAAATATACAAATATATAAATAAATATATATATAGACAGTGCGAACTAATAGTAGGAATTGAAAAATGAAGCATTCTTCCGACACGGTATCCGTGTGTTACCAGAAAGAGATGGGAAAAGTAGTGGCTAGCGATGGAGGATATTTTGAATAAAACATAATGTATCGTTCTTTCGTAATAAATACCCAATTTTTTTATTAAAAAAAAATAATATAAAAAATAATTTTGTAAATCAATTTCTACTTAGGTCAACAAAGAAAAATTTTATATTAGTTATTTTTTATTAAATAATTATAATTAATATAAATATGTATATACATATGACAGAAACAAAATATTAAGTGGCAAAATAGAAAGCGATTTTCTTCTTTATGTAGGGTGTTGGACTATTATTTTTGTTCTTTACTATTTATTCATTCTTTACATTTAATTATTCCAATAAACATTATAGTAAAAATAAATCACATTCTCAGAAATGAGGCCATCCCAGGTGGGATTTGAACCCACGACCTTTGGATTAGAAGTCCAAAGCACTGTTCATTGCTTTACAGGGACCCAACGAACGATTTTCCTTTTTATATATGGTATTGTGGACTATAATTTTTGTTTGTTACTATTTATTCATTAAATAAATAGAAATAATGAGTTAATATTTGAAAAAACTGTATTAACATCAAGTGTCCCCCACTACAAGTTTAAAATAATGTATTTGAACTTGAGTGGATGAATATATAAATAAATAAATACAGGGAGAGTGTGAACTAATAGTAGGAATTGATAAAACGACAGAAACTTATTTACACTCCTTTTAATATCCAAAAAAAAAAACTTTTCAGAGCACTCAATTTGTATATTTTTTAGATGCAGAGCTATTTAAAGAACATCAGCTAAAATATAAAAACCAATTTTATGGACGAGCGCTTAATTGATAAGTATCATTCCCTACAGTATCTCGTTGATAGCATTATTACGAGACGACTAATTGATTATTCCATGAAAAAGCCTGAATGACAATCTCTAACGACCGACAACTAGCCAAAAAACACTTAGTGCGATAAATTCATCGCGACTCAAAATCGTTTTCAATTCCGTGACTCATTCTTGTGAGACACACAACAGCGCCATTATTTACGCGGCCACTAATTGAACTAAAATAAAAGGACGAAGAGCAACAATTCATGGCAATGGCGGTAATGACTTCTGTCTTCTCTCATTACCATGATTAGAATCTCTTAACATTGCCGTGATCCGATATCATAAATGTCACTGAACATGAGTTATCACTAGCTGAAGAACCTTGACACTACTTAAAGGAAAGGTCTGAGCGCCAAGCGGGAAAAAACTCAAGAGCACAATGAACTAATTGATACGACATGGACATATATGTTCTTTTTTCTTTTCAATAGCTTGTTCTTTTAATGTTCATTTTCTTTTTCTTTTTTTTTGTTCTTTTTGTGAAATCAGAACGGAAAATGGAACTATTAACTATTTTTCTAGCACGATCGATTAGGTTCGTGGTGAATGCACACCTAATGTGAGTTATGGTTAGATTTGTCAGGTCATTTTTTTTAAGATTCCTTTTTTTTTTTATTATTTTGAACAGTAGAAATGAAGTTTTAATACTCCTTGATTCTATCCCCTCCCCCTTCTTTGCTTTTTCTTTTGCACCTAATCCATGATAAATTTTAATCATGTCTTGAGATGTCAAGATTTTTTTATGTTTCAAAATAAATGCAACAAATCAAAAGTAAGTGCAATGTGATGAATCAAAATTTGAAAAATTGGTTCTTCTTTATTCCCCCCCCCCCCCCTCCTTTTTTCCCCTTTTTGAAATAGTCGAATCGTGAACAGATTTATAATGTGTGACTTTTAAATTTCGTGGTTAATCTGTTAAGTCATTTTTGTTGCAATTTTCTTTTACGGTTTTCTTTTCCTTAACTTCATATATCATAAATATTTCTAACTATAAAATTTTAATAATTTTATTTATTACATCAGAACAAAATAAAAAAACAAAATTTAAAATGAATAAAAGAGCTCACACTAGACACTGGATAGTAAAATATCCTGCATTTTAGTTTCATACATCTTTTCTGTACTTTATTTTCAAAGAATTAAATAAAATTTCTAAGTTGTAAGGGTAAAATGATAAAGCATTGAACGCAAACTATAAAAAAAGGGCTATGTATGTAGTTATGTCAAACTTATATACAATACGTAAGCATTGTATACAACTGAATATCCTATCAAATGCTATATACAACATTTTTGAATGAATCTTTAGCTATATAAAATTTTTATCAACAAAGAATTTAAAATTTCTATCAATCTCATATTTGATCAGATTTCGCTCAGTAATGTAAACAGAAAGGTGTTAGGTTTACTAGCCCTAAAACTGGTTGAATCCCAATTTTTTATAAAGCTGTCCTCTCTCAACTATGTTTATAAATACTGCAGAATTCATTTCTTTATGGTAAAATGAACTTTTCCGAACAACTGGAGTGCTTAAGCAATGTATATGATGTTAGGAAAATATTTACTATTTAATTAATAATAAATTATTATTTTGCCTATCAAAAACAAATATTTTAACAACTCACTGTAATAATAAACTTTTTTAAGCAAGTTAGTTTATTGACTCTTCTATTTTTAAAATGAAATCATCATGCTAAAATTATTCATTAGCTCACACATATTTATAAGAAGCAACTTAAAAGGCTTATGCATCATTGGAGAAATTATATTCTCAGGTTTATGAATTACTAGGCTTAAATTCCCCATAATTATAATAGAAATTCTTAAAGCAAAAGAACTATAGTCCGTACACAAACATGCATTTTTCAGCACGAATACAGGGGTTGCTGTAGCCCAGTGGTCAAGGTATCGGATCATGGCAGGCACGTCATGAGTTCGAGCCCAGTACCACTAAAGACCCGCAGTGTAGGACAGCGATGCACGTTAAATCTGTCGAGAGCTTAAATGTCCTCCCGTTGGTGTGGTAGTTAGGAGAGGGGGGTGTCGCCCACGTCACTTGACCATGGTTCAAAATGACGTGGTCCGTCGCCAAAAGCCCTCGTGTAGTTGAACAGTGCGACGTTAATATTCACTCACTTACTTCAGCACGAATATTTTTTTTAAGAATTGAACAAACAATATTATATAAAAGTGCACAGGAGAATTTCCAAACTATTTTTAAAATATTTACATCTAATTTTTTAAGAAATTCCAAAATAAAATTGAAATAGAATAGATTTATTTATTAACTTGGAATGAGTTTTTCAGAAATATTCACATAATTAAATACATTTCGTCTTTCATTTAATTTTAGTGTCGCCATCTATTGTGAAAAATATTAACTTGAAATGGGGTGAAATATATTTCTATATTGCTTTGTATAAAAATTGCTCTTGTAATGGATTTTGCGAGGTCTTTTGGTGACGATAAAGAGATTTATTGATTGTTTTTTTTGTTAACGTCATACTAATAAATATTAGAGGAGAAAATGGGATAAATATTATTCTCCCAATTATCTTCCATACTACATTAAAACTTTTATCTTCGCTTAAACGTGCTGAAGCTTCCACTATCCCACCAGGTAATTCTTTAGTGGCTTAGGATTTGAAACAATGTGATTTAGCCTGATCATCACTGGTTACGAACCAATGAGCTACCAAAACTTTATGTAGAGTCTAAAAGCTTGAAATAACTCATAAAAGACAAGGTAATCCCCATAATTTTTAGCGTACTATTTCAAGACACACACATAATTTCTTAAAAATGCGTACCTCTTGTAGATCAAGATATTTACTAAAAAATAAAAAGTTTATGTGCTTATGAACACACGATAGAAGTGATAACTTCAAATTTTGTAATGTTATTTCAGGGATTAGTTACGTGAATAAAAAATAAGAGGATATTAGTATTGTCCTATAAAATTATTTATTCATATGTCTGTACTCATTAGGTAATATTTTTGTGTGAAATATACAATCATATTTGTGAATTAATTGTATTCTAAGCTGGAAACAATAGGTTTATGGTAGCTGAAATAGGTTATAAATCCTTTAGATTCAAAATTTTATTTAAATATCTATAAAAAAAAACTCCGTCAAGCATTGTTCCGTACTTCCTCGTGCTTCATTTGGATCATTTGACATAATTAAATTGAATTTTGATTTAAAAAAATCAACTAAAGGTTTTGATTTGTCTTTTGGAAAAAATCTACTTTAAAATTCGTACTTAAAATCATAACAATTTGTTCAGAAGACCCGATCCGGCTTTGTGAATTTTGGTTGTAATTTAATAATATTCAATTCTATCCATGAATTAATTTAAGCAAAGGGATAGTAAGACAGGTAGTTGATTGGGAAGAGAGAAATCTAGGTCAAAACCTTTAAAAAGGGATTTAATCAGAAGATTTATATCACATAATCTCTGGCTTATACTTTTTGTCATTGTATGGCAGTTTTGTATAAATATATCCGAAGCTGCTGCAAGGAAAGTCTTCTTAATTATATTTTGTTTTCTTGTATTTAAATTATTTAATGTAACTTTTTTTAATACCTGTATACACTTAATTTTGTTATTTTAAATTTTTAATTGTTTTAATTTTCTCTTTTTAAAATCAAAGTATATTTAAGTAATGTGATTAATAGAACTATTTGTTCATTGTTATTCCGATTCGCTTAAAAAAATAAATTTTTATTCTTACGATCACTGCAGTATTGCTAATGATAATTATACTATTTACTTAGTTCTATAAAAATTTGTCCTTTTTCTACATTTTATGTTTAACTCTAGTGTAAGATTTCTCTTTCTCTCTAAGCCTATTCTTTAAAAAAAATATTACGTTTCATTTTCATGCTTCAACTAGGATTAGAATTAATCCCGCATTCATTTTAGCAGAAAGAGGTGGCGTGGAGGGGGGCACTTAGATCGAAGCTAGGAACTTTACTTTTACTGCCTATTGGTGGGAGGACAAACATAGCGCGTTTTAGAGTGGCTGGGGGAAACGTTCCTCCTTTCCTTTTTAGGGGTGTGTATGTCCGACTGAAGGCGAAAAAAGCCGAAGGAGTGTTACATTCCCGAGCGTGACGTTCATTCAAGTTCACTCTCAAGCAAATCACGCCAATAGAAGTTATCACTTCAATAAATCTTATCCTTCAACTCCTTTATGCATTTCACAAATGTAAATTTTTCAAATTTTGTTAAAATTATTTGTTTGTAAGGAATTATTCGAATTGTTGTGTGGAGGCAGGCAATAATTTTTTGGAGATAATCGAACAAATTGAACCGTTTTCTTTGAAAGCGGTGTAAGTCCATTTTATATTATATGGAAATATTTACCATGTTCAAAGTAATTATATTTGTAATTTCATTACCAACGTAAATTTATATTTACAAAATGATGAAAATTTTGAAGCATTTTTTTGGGAGCTGTTCATAGATAAAAAGCTCACAGCAGATTGCATTCAATGTTATACTTAAACAACTTTTTGTCAAAAACGGACTTACACCCCTTTCAATGAAAACGGCTCAATTAATGAGGCGCGTGATACAGCTTTAATAATTTATACTAATGTTTGTTGGTAAAATACTTGCTTTTGAAAGAATTTCTTTAACAAAAAACTGCATTTCCTTGAAGTAAAAAAAAAAGAAAAATTCGTTAGTATTAGGTTAATAAGGCACTCTTTACAAAAAACGGGGGGCGCGCGAATGGTTTCTTGAAAGATATAAACAAGTTGAAAGACTATAAAAAGTAAGAAATTAGTAAATAAGAAATTTAGAAGAATACAAATAACTAATGTAACATGTCTTTGATACAATATTTTATGATACAATGCCAAGCAAAACCGATTAAGCATGGAAAACAAAATGTGGTTTAAAAAGCGGGGCGGGAGGAATAGTATAGCTGTATGTTTCTTTAGTGCAGTATATAAAAGGTTTTTAAACTTTAGATCACCGCGGTCTCCTTTATGTATCAGCCTGACATCGCGGTCCCCCAAGATTTTGAACACCCTTCCCTCACTCCTAACAAATGACTTAGTGATTTAACTCACTTAATTTCAAATAAATAAATAATGTACTTAAATATATTAATTAAAATTTTTAATAATAAGGATTGAGGAAGGTAGGAAGACGTAAGTGAGAGAGCGTTGTTCATACAAAGGCTAGAGGTGTTGCGCAGGCGCAATTCGATTGGAAAATCGAGATGGATGCAGTCGTTATTGGCGCGCCATTAATTCAATTTTTAATCTTTGCGCAAGTGTTTTATCTATTTTATTAAGTAAGTTACTTCCAAGTAATAGGATAGACATATCATACTACTTTTAATTTTTAAATTGTAACAGATTGAAATAAATATGCATCATATATTTTATTTTTTATTATGTCAGAATGCATTTTGTTTTGCATCCTTTCAGTAAATGAATTTTTTCCAAAATATAATTTTTTTTTTATTTTTGACATGCTTGTGCCCCCCCCCTCCCATGTAAGGTTATAACGCCCCCTTAAGGGGGCAAGCCCTACAGTTTGAGAATCACTGCATTAAGGTATCCGATTGCGTTCGGAACCGTGATTTCGAAAAAAATTGTAACAGAATTTTTTTTGATATTTAGAGTCATTTGAATTAAACAAAACAAAAACATATACAATTGTTTTAAGAATATTATTACAATAAAAAATTATTTAAATGTAATTCTTTGATAAAAATTAAAGAAAAAATGACATATTTTTTAAAAACATTATTCTTTTATTCAAAATACTTCTATATTAAAAACATTTTGCCTATGTCCTGCTAATACTTCTCTACAGAGTCTGAATTAGGATTTTTGAAAAAATTCTCATTATTTTCAGAGTTATTACCAATTAAAATAACTACCGACTTTTGTCTTTTTTTTAAAAAAAAAAATTATTTTACTCAGAAGCTTTAAAATATGAATAAATCCACTTCTAAATTACACGTTTCAACAATCCTAGTTCGGGCTCTGTTCAGAAGCCTTAGGCAAAATATTGTTATTATAGAAGTATTTTCCACAAAAGGAGAGTGTTTTGAAAGTATGTTATTCTTCCTTATTTTTAGGCCGTAAAATTGCATTTAAATAATTTTTTCTTCTAATAATACTCTTTAAAAAGTTGTACATGAATATCGCAATTCAAGAGACACTAAATATCGGAAAAAAATTATTCATTTATATGCTTTTTCAAAATCACGGTTCTGAACGTAGTCGGATACCTAAAAGGAAACTTCACGAACTCCATAGAAGGCGCTGTGGACTCCCCGGGAGGTTCATTGACCACAGTTTAAGAATAGGTGCAATATACTATTTCATGCGGTTAAGAATACGTTATATATATATTTTTTTTTGTCATGTTTTTCAGTTACAGATTTGTAAAAATGCAAAATAAAAGCGAAACGAGAAACGCAGTGCTTTTCCTTATGGCGGCAAGTTAATTTCCTGATAGTTTATCAAGGAAACAGAATTTCCTAACTGTAGGTTTCAGAAAAATAGTTTCTGAAGTTTAAACGGAAATCTGAAATGATTAAATGAAATTCTGATGGACAGATATTTTAAATGGGGTATAATGGATCCCGCGCTCTTAAAGAGCAACTAAACGTCTTCCATCCAATTTCTTTTGATTACATTCCAATGTTTTTTCACAATTGAAATTTTCCATAATTTTTTTTTTTTTCTTCTTTTCTTTTTAATTTATTTTAAAAATAAATTCTTTCTTTCGCTTCAAAATCCTTTTCGTTAAACTATTTTTCTTTTCTTTTTATCAAATTCTTCTAAAGAATTAAAAAAGAATAATCCTTTTCTTTTTTATTAAATTCCTTTTTTTTCTTCTTTTTTAAAACTGTTCTTTCTTCTCTTTCTTTCTTTTAAATTACTCTTCATTAAAAATTGTTTTTTTAAAAAAAAATTATTTTAAGCATTATCTGTTGTGTGCGATAGACAGATCTCACCACATTTTTAAATTTATTTACCTTGCTTACGCATTGTCGGAAATGAAATGAAATGAAATAAAAGAAGTAGGTAGCACAGAGAAGTGTAAAAAATGATAAATAACACAAACTGTGTTACATAAGAGTCGAGTGGAGAACTCTAAAAGCAGTAAGTACTAAAAAAAAGTGTTGATTCCTCTATTAGTATTTAATTTATATAAAAGAAATAGAAACAAACCCCTTCCCAAATATATATATATATATCAGTGGCGCACACAAAGGGGGTGTCCTAGGTTGCCCCAAACCTTATTTTTTTCCCCATTGATTATAATTTTAAGTATATAATACGTAAAATTTAATCAAATATTTGTTTTTAATGATTAATTGTATTAATTAATACTAATTATTTATTCAATAATTAGTTTTACTGTTTTTGTTCCCAAAATCGACAAAATCAAAGGAGCATGATACAAGAAGGGTGGACTTTCGACCTGGACCCCTTCGAAACTTCTGTGTGCGCTACTGATACATACACACACACACACACACACACATATATATATATATATATATATATATAATTATGGAATGGTGGAAGAAAATTCAATGAAAAACATCCCTTTCAGGTTTTTGCGACCCTTCGGTCACTGGTGAAGTTTTGAACACCGAATGGGCAGACATTGTTATAAAAATAACTAAGTTTATTTGGTTCTAACAATTTACTATCAAACAATGTTATAAACTATTCCTAAGACAATTATGCACTTAAATGCGTGTAATCTGATATAACAGCACTCGTCAGATCTCGCCCGGATCAACTGGATATTCCGATCTAAAGCTTCTTTTCAAGAACACCAAGGATTCCGATTCTCACTTTTTGCAGCCTAACGACTATTTAACACTCCCTTTGCTAGAGCTTAAATAACACTCATATTTGAATAAAATCAAGTTTTCTCTACGGAAGGCGGTTTTAAACTCGAACAACAGTTAACGAAGTATTTTTTGCCAAGAGGATTAGTGAAAGAGCGCGAATAGGATTCATCACAAGGTTAACGTGCTCGCTTGGGAAACAGCAATTTTTCAAATATTTCATCAATTACTAAAGATATTTATGTTATTACGATAGTCTTAATTTTAAACGCACTTCATAATGCTAATATGTTTTGGAAATTTAATCAATATATATAGCTATAGCAGCACTTACGTGTTATACCATTGATCTATTTCTTCAAAACAAAAGATATCGCCAAATACCGCGATATGCAGCCAATAGTGTGATAAACCATTCCCGCGAATGTCTCAAAACAATAACAATAATGGCAGCATTTGGCGATGTATTTTTATTTGGCGAAATTGGACGACGGTATAATACGTAATTACCTACTTAGATTATTTTTTGAGAACATGAGTTTTAAAGATTCTTCGTATTCTTTAATTACTTATAATTTTGAGTGTTTCCGTATATGATATATCTGAATTCAAATTAAAGAGAAAAAAATTTAACAGAAACCCATTTAAAAAATTATGTATGCGCAGATATCAATCACATTCATAATTATAGTAAATCAGCCGAACTGCTGTGAGTTGAATTTCGAATTATATTTGCATGATTTAAAAAAAAAATGTATTGCATTTTTTTATTTAGTACTTAAAAATGAAGCTACTTTTGAAAGAGTTCATTTACGAAATCAGTGAATGAAAAAATAACTTTCGGTAATATAATACTTTTTTAGTAATAAAACAGAAGGGAAATATATGTATAATGTAGCTTACGTTAGCATGTGAAGCATGAATCAGGAGAAATGATATAACAGAGAGCAGCAACCTAGAAAAAAATAAAGCCTTTTATTAATTCATATAATCAATAAATAATACTGATAACAACAAATTTAATATATATATACAAATAATGCTTTCAAAACTGATCTATTACAATAAAATTCAAATTTAAAGCTCACCCTTTATAATGGGGGGAAAAAAGGCGTCAAGAGAAATTTTGGTATTAATGTATTATCGCAACCGTATTGGCGACATTATACGAAACGAAGCCAATGGTTGCAGATTCAACGCGTACAACACATGCAAAATTGGGGTTGCCAGCTTGGAGAGTTATCTTGAACGTTGACATTGTTGTGATAGTACATAAGTATCGAACTTTTTTCTGCGTAGGACTCACGATCGAACTTTATTTTAATGTTTTTAATATAATTTGTACACAATAAAGTTAAATAATTTTTTTTCACTTAATTCGTTATATAATATACAAGCAAGAATTCATGAAAAAAAAAAAAAAAAACTGATAATAAAATAAAGTTATTAAATATTTTGAGACATGTGTAAATGTCATTTTTATGCCAAAACCTCAAAACCTTTTCTTCATAATTTAGATTTCTTCTTGTCATGTTTTGTTGTCAAATGATTTCTTGAGCTATCACATTGCATTCTTTCTTTCTTTCTTTTCTTTTCTTTCTAATTTATTCAAAATCTTTACATAACATCAAACTTGAGAAATAGCTAAACAAATTACTTAAATATTTAACGCTATGCCTAAATTTAAAGCTTGTGCAAAATTTTTAAAAATGACACACTGATAAATAGATTTTGCAACGTATCGTTAAAGTTTTTGTTTCTTTTTTATCTTTATTTTAGAACAGATACAAGGGGGGAAAGTTTATAATCTGGGATTTGTATTTTTTAATCTCATAGCAAAGATTCATAAAAAAAAAAATAAAAAAAACTCCCATACAACGCTCTGAATATTTCAGCTAATTCATAATAATTTGCGAAATCCTGGTTTAATTAAAATTATAGACACAAAAATGGAATTTACTCAACAAATAAATCACAATGCAGCTCTTAAATGCAAATTAATAAAAAAAAAAATCGATTTATTTTCATTGAAAAATCCATTACTATAAAAAATATACCCTACTTATTATATACCCACTCATTATTTTCAATTAAAAATCTGGCGTAAAACTTGATTTCTGAGATTACAGATTGCAAATTAAAGTAGAATATTCACCCAAAAAAATTACAAAAGAATTGGCAACAGCTTGAGAAAAAAAATATTTCTAGAGCGGGAATAAGGTAAATTTATAAAAATACTTCTACTTTTACGTCATACTTTCCTAATAAGTTGAATGAAATAAAAATAAAACATTTAGAGAATTTAAGCTAGGTATAACCATAAGGAAACAAGAATAATGAACTTTTTTTTTATATAACAGTTCAAGGTCGAAATAAATGAGTCATTCTAAAGGAATCAAAACAGGTTCTTTATATTTACAGAAAATGTTTTTAGTAATCATATTTCAAAGATTTCTTTTCTTTTGTTCATGACCCATAGTAAAATGTCACTCTTTCAATTCAGTACACAATTCTAAAAGAACATTTTCTATAAATGTTTTCCCCCAAACGATATAAACTTATTTTTATATAATTCATATAATGATTAGAAATGAGCTAAATGTAATGTGCTTGAATATATACCTAAAAGTATCAACTGAAAAAAATTATTTTAAAACAGAATGCATATGAATAAAAAATGAAATGTTTTCTCATCATGTGAAACATTTTACTTAGTGTATTTGGCTTTTTATTTCAAACTTATGATATGATATAATACATAAAACTCAAATGAAAAATATGTACAGAATATTTTTAGGTATATAAATTTTTAAAATGGAATTACATGTGTGTATGTTGATAAATAAAATAATAAAATTCGATTCCTCTTACAAATCACGAAAAAGTGCCTTTTTAAAGATTGGAATTTTATTTCAAAATGTAAAATAAGGCAAAAATGTACTTTTCGAACACATAAAATTATGAGGAAGAAGTATGAAACATGCTTGGAAAAAAAAAGACTGCATAAAAAATGATATTTAATAATATCCAACAAATGCTATGCTGATAAGAGTAAGAAAAAATAACCATGCTTATTTAAGACCATATATTTTTTTTATACAATACAACTGTTAATATGAAAGATAAAAAAAAATTTTAAAGGTTTCCTTTCGGAAAGGATTTCGTAAAAAAGGTTTTCGTTAAAACGATATTTCAAAAACTAAAGATCACTTTAAAAAAAAAAAAAAAACCGGGGCCCCCCCCCCAAAAAAAAAAAACACAAGATTTTTTTAAGTAGCACTAAACCACAGTTAAATCGGGAAAATATATAAATTAATCTATTAAGATTAAACAATCAATAAGACAATCCTTACATCAGCAAAAAAGAAAGGAAAAAAGAACAATAAACAAAGCTATCCAAACAAACAACTTTTAAATTTTTAATTACCTTTCTGAAAACAACTCAAAAATGGAATATCTCATATGTAATCTTACAGAAATCGTGAATGCGTTACTATTTTATATTTTTACAGTTCTAGGTATTAATTTTTTATTTTTCCAAGATCCCTCAACACCACAATGCATATTTGTTGAGAAAAATTAAGCGGCTTACAAGAAAAACAATGCCGAAACCCTAGGAATTAGCATGCACAAAAGATGCTTTATACAAGACAAAACTAAATGTCAAAGGAATTGCATTATTTTGTTTCTCAGACGATGCTTTATTCATTCGAAACACAGTAATCCTACAAGATCTGAAAGAACACACAAAACGTTCTGAAAGAAAAATAAAATATATGAAAACGATTCTTGAAGCAGATTTAAAATTCAAGGAATGGTATGGTGTGTAGAAGATAAAGGTTTTATTAAAAAGAATTGCATTTTAGCTCTTTGAATCAAGAATAAAAATTAACATTCTTAAAGCAGTGTTGGATAGAGAATATCCAATAACTGTGTTTAAATGTGAAATATATAAACATAATCAAACAGTGGGAAATCTCCAACTACAATACAGTTGTTCTAAACAACGTAGTAATTAACCTTTATATCACTATGTTAAAACTGAAATAAAAATATTATAAAAAAGAAATATTTTTTACAATATAGACATCAGTAACTGACATGTTTACTATGCCAAGAGTATTATTTGAAAAAGCATTTCTATTTAAAGGAATTTTTACAATTTTTAAACAAATTCGAACGTATAATATACGACGCAATTTCATGGAAATTAAAACCTTTTACTGGGAGAATCTTTGGTTTTGTTGCAGTCGTTGACAGGATGAGACTTCTTGTTATTTTGGTTGCGCATTTATTGATTTTAAAAAAACAAATAAAGTGAAGGCACAAAAAGCACAACACAAACAAGCGTGGTTATAGAACAATACACAAAAACGTTCTTCGTTCGCTCCGGAGATCTCAGTTTCTATAGCTTCAATCTCAACCGGAAGCTTTTAGAATCAAATGATTTCCATTTATAACTTAAGTGATTGGTCAGAATTCCGCGGACGGTACAAAATTGCCTTGTTTTGAAAAACGCGAACGTGTCTGTTTTTTAAGAGATAAAATTGTGGTTAGTAGTATATTTCCTGTGTTAGGTCGGTAAACTAAAATATGAACAATAACGTGAAGTCATGGTAGGCTTAAGCTCATTCTGAATTTAATAAAATCCTTCGAGAGTAGATTCTACATAGTTATTAGTTAACATAGCTTTTTACAGTGGCGCACACAGGAATTTTTCCAGGGAGGGGTCCAGGGTTGAAAGTTCACCGTTCTCGTATCATGCTCCGAAACACCGCCCAACACAGTCTTTTGATTTTGTCGATTTTCGAGAACAAAAAACAGTAACAAATGAATTATTGAATAAATATATAATTAGAATTAATAAAATTAATTATTAATAACACATACTTAATTAAATTTTACGAGCAATATACATATAATCGATCGGGAAAAAAATCGAGGGTTATGCGGGGTCCGGACCCGAGGACCCTCCTCCTTTGTGTGTGCCACTGCCTTCTTACTATGACAATTGCAACAATTAAAAAATGCTATAAAAATCAGCATAAAAAGCCCTACCCAATTTTTATTCTTAGAAACAAATATGTAATGTCTGTTTCGTATAAGCAGGAGTGTATTTATTTAATTTATCAAACTTTTCAATTTTTATAAAAATTTCGAAATTTTTATAAAAGAACAAGAAATTTCTGTTGTTTGAAAGAAAAAGCACACCAATAAGAAAAATGCGCAACATTTATTTTCCACATTATAAATTTTTTTTGTGTGTGTGTTTAATTCATACATCAATTTCATGGCAACATTATTAATGTTTTTCTTTATTATTACTTTTTAATTAAAAAAAAACGAAAGCAAATATGCACTTAAAAAACAATAAAACAAAAAATTGACTTTTTTTAAAAAAAATCTAATGATATCATAAATCATTTGCTGTCATTTTTACCTGAATTATCTTATTTTAATCATCTACTTATTGTCTGAAAATGTATATTCTCTAACACCGAAAGAGAGAGAGAGAGAGAGAGAGAAAATCCTCTACTTATATATATATATATAAATATATCTTAAAAATAAATGAACCCAAAACAGATTTGAAGATAAATAATCCTGATGAAGACCTGTTGCTAGCTAAAAACTAAATTAAACATGAAAGAAAAGAAAAAAACATTGCATATTAATCTCTGGGGTGACACCCACTCACGATTTAAGTTACTCTTCGCGTTAAATATATATATATAACCACGTTTAATATAAATTGACCCAAAGCGCGCACATCTTACGCTTTTCAAAATGAAATAAATTAAAATAAAATTGTATTAAAAAAGCTTTTTATCAAAATAGCAATTTAGAATTCACTAGAATTTTACGAATTTGCATATTTCTGCTCCACCCTTTTTAATTTCCAATAAAGAACTTTATGTTATAATGTGAAATTGTTTCACTGGATCCATTCAGGTTTTAGAAACAATTATCTAGTAGATTAGTAAGTTATAATAGTATGTTTATTTTAAAAATTGGCCTGAAGCTATTGATAACGGAAATATTCACTAAACAATTGCATCATATATATATTCAAATCTCAGCAACCGGGGGGGGGGGGGGGGGGGGGGGGGGTCGGGGAGGGTGGCGGTAGCATAAACATAGGTTGATAACTACTTTTAGTTGGTTGAACAGTAGCTTCAGCAGCTAGCCTACCTACCCCTTTCTGTTTTTAGTACTGAGCAAAATCCAAAAGATTATGATGCACGCGTGCGGTAGATCTTCTGAATCCATTAGTAATAATGATCGATTTTACGCCCATTCTTATACTGCATTTGAAAATGCATAGATCGAAGCCCGAATAAAAGAAACAATTGATTCAAAGATCCATAAGCAAATTCAAAGCAACAAAGCAGAAAGGTCTTCTTTGTAACCAATTCGTAACATTTAAAAAGCATGTTAATAATAATGATAAGTAATTTTAACTAAAAATGTAAAAAATAAATAAAATTACAATACTAAAAAACATATTTATACATATTAGAACATTTTAACTCTCTCTCTCTTTATTTCTTTCTATAAAGTTAAAAGCAGTCCTCAGCGTGCTAGTGTATAACCTGACGCACACACACACATACATATATTAAACACATACATATATATTAGAGATAAAAATAATAAGGATTTGTGAATACTAAAAATTTAAAATCCGATAATATAAAATCTGAATGCTGTAGTATTTATAAACACTGCAGACTGAGGACTGCTTTGTAGGGTTGTATATGTACACTGTGTAGTATTTTATGTATATATACACACACATGTTATTCACCTTTTTAGCCCATTCCTCTTAGAAGCATATTATTTTGTCAATAAATTTGGAAATTAATGAGATAAATAAAATTAATCTCACACAGACTCTCATAAAAAGGATCCTACCTCAAAATCGGATCAACTATTTGCGCTGACACATATATATATATATATTATTTTAAGATTCTAAAGGAGATAGCACTATTAGCTTAAGTATTCTCCTATTTGGTTCAATCAAATACCTGATATTTACTTCAAATCAAAAAAGAAATACATGTTCTTAAAATACATAAGTATATCTCAACAACTTATTAAAAAAGTAATAAAGCAACAGCTTATGGTATCGATTGAGACTTCAATGAATCTGAGCATTACAGAAGGACCTTTTTATTTATTTGTTTGCTAATGTATGTGTCTAGGCAGTGGCGCACACAAGGGGG